>JARHVA010005151.1:127500-387500 GCA_037957365.1 Torreya grandis | reverse complement strand
ACCTAAAATCACATGCATAGAATGTGGATAGTCAAATGGTGGATCCGATGGGAGGTCATCCAATGTCACATACATAATTTGACTAAAATTAAATAAATCATCATCATAGAGATCATCATACCATGTTATCATATAATTATAGCCTTATCCATGGCATTAGTATTGATTATGTGCATTTGAATAACACATTTTTATAGTATGTAATAAGCCTCTCATGTGGTCCCAAGGTAAACCACATTATACCATTAAATGTCTATATATGAGACATAAAATTTGAGCATTGAGGCCATCATGTAGGATGTGAGATGTGTGTCCCTCATAATTGAAAGTCAAAGATATATCTATCTGATCAACTGTGACATCTATTGCCTACAGGCATGTACTATAAATTGTAACTTGTATATGAATACCTATGCACATGATGAAGAGTAGTGTGTTGACCACCTTATGACCACATGTAACTGGTAGTGTGATATGTCCTAAGGAGACCTTAAAGTGTATGTCATATTTAGGCTTAGTCTCTTAATGTCCTATGTGTTGTAAGGATGATAATGTATAAGTGTTGGGATAAAAATAATCATTTATAGTAACATATGGAATGCATTGGTCATTGATGAAAACATGAATGGTCAAGGGGTCATTCCAAAAATGTATGTGTCAGTGAAGAGTCCTTCATGGTTCTTGTGTTAGTGGAAGTGGAGGATGTATAATATAGATAGTGCCCTAAGCCTTGAATTTATTTAATTCATATTATAATGTTTAACATGTATCCATGCCATGTATATTAATCTTGTTAAAATGAAAAAATGGTATATTATCTTGTTGAAAAAATCTAATAATAGATATACGGCGAATTGTGGGCAATGTTATTAATTCTTTGTCATGTAATATTTATAAAATCTTACGTGGTATATACTATGTATAAAAAACCTAAATATGGATAATTGGGTCAATGTCCATGGATTTAACCATATGTAATGAGTGTATAAAATAATCTAACTGTAAGTGTAAGTGAATGTCTAGGCCTAATCTGTGAGCTATGAACTAGTGGTGATGCCTATGTAGGTAAAAACATGAGTTCCTTAGAATCATCTCTATACTATGTGGGGATTACTTATGTGAAACACAATCCACATAAATAATTATCCATGTTCATGTGTGTTATATTATCCTCTATGGTGATTTCATAATATGTATTAGAATTATAATGCATAATGTTTCTGAGTTAGTAAGTAATAGTAGTCATGCTATATGAATCTCATCAAACAACATAAGAGGTGGTAAATATGTTATATGAGGATCATTCTCCATCATGGGTGGATATAATGGTGTTTTAAGAGTATTTCTAAATGGTGTTGTAATAATGGTTCTAGATTACCAGATCTCATATGTATGCATTTGTTTTATAATAATGATATGAGGTAGGGACTCTATGAGAACATGAGGTGTCCCACCTAAATATATACTCAAAGTGGTAATCTTGGTGATTGCAATATATGAATGGTTGGTTATCATATTTATAAGTTTATAAATATCCATCATATAAATTCTTGAGACATTTGTGCAAGGTAGAGGGTACTACCTCCATAACATGTATCCAAGGTCTCCCAAGTAATAAATTATAATGCCAATGATTAGGCATCCCCAGAAACTATGTGGATAAGGGTTTTGACCCAACTATGATAAATAATGTAATGAAACCCAATGGCTATTAGGGAATATCAACAAAACCTAAAATGTTCCTACATGTCTTTTGAATGGATTTTATATTAACCCCATAGTTTATAAAAATGTGAGTTTTCATATCTTAAGACATAAACCATTGTCAATTAGAACTTGGCTAATAGGGATGGTTTTAATTTGTTCTTGAATGAAGAGTGGTATATTCTAATTGATAACTATTTGTGAGGGTAGATCCTCATTTTTAAAAGATATAACATCATCAATGTCATTTATAGCATTCATGACAAATGGAATTTAAGTTAGCATGTTGCATAAAAAAAAGATGTATGACCTAGTGTCTAAAAAATAATATCTTTAAAGGAGGTTACCTTTCGAAGTTATTTCAATATAAAAATATTATCTAGTGTATTTCTCAATTGATCCATCATATCATATTATTTGTGCTAATCCACATGTCTTATTATATTATTTTAAAGATGAAGGTAGACCACTGGATTACATTATTCCTATATAGGCTAAGGAGGTATACGATTCCATCTAGTAACATCTCAAAACATAGGGTCCACTATTTACCCAAGGTGAGTAGTAGAGTCGAGATAGGACTAAAATTAGTCAACTATTCTATGTGGAGGAAGAAGGAAAGGAGTCCTCTAAGTTTGATTTTTTCGAGTAGTAATCAAAGGTAACTCAAAATGGGCCATGTAAAAATGCTCTCCATATAAGGATATATCAAGAAAAGTGGACCAATATGTAAATTAAAATATGTTATAATGTGTTCCATGAGAGGATTAACATACATGTGCATCATTATACAATTGGAAAGTAATAATCATGTAAGACAAACCACCAAAATTTATACCAATAAATTAAAAAAATGGCTTTGTCATGATTATCATGATGAAAGGCTGAAAATTGGGAATTGAAAAATGAGAAAATTTTAGAAATAAGAATGGAAACCCTAATGGTACACTATGGTTTTCAATGAAGTGTTTGAAGTAATCCAGGTTCACCAAATGTTAAATTTTTTTAGGGAATTATGAAATGTAAAATTGTAGGTTGTTAAAGTGATGCAATAATAAATTAGGGAATAAATATAGTAATATTGACATCCATTAATTTGTATAATAAATGATTTATATGATTATTATATAAATAGAAATGGAATATAAAAGGTGGAGTTAGCTAGAAAATTGATTGAGATAGACAAGTGGTAGGTTGGAAACTAGTGCAAGAATAGTTAAAGATGTTGCTAATAGGAAACAAGCACCATAAAGCCTCCTGGACAATAGCATGGTCCTTTGGTCAATAACACATTGTGCTAGTGTCCCTTATATTATTCTAATGCCCCTATGTAATAGAGATATTATGTTTCTAAATGGTCTTTCATTTGGTTCTGAGAAGCCTATGTATGTGTGATTGAATGCTAGATCATTGTCTATTCCTTGTTTTGATCAATTTTGATGTGAAACCTAAAAAATCTATGTTTATTATGGTGTTTAAGGAGCACAAGTAGAAAAAGAGTGGCATTATCAAGGTAGGCTAGACATGACCCAACACCCCATGTTTTGAGCATTTACTACATACCAATACTTCAAAAGGGGATCACGCCTAATGTAGTTATCTGAATTTAAGCACTGGTGCAAGTCCAAGTGATGCTAGTGTGAGTGCTAAATTGAGTTCTTAGAGTGTGACCTGAGACTAAAAATATGAGTAATCAAAGCTTTGGGATACTTTACATGGATGTATGAATAAATAGGGTAAAATAGGGATAAATGACCTTGTTTTTCATAACTTTTTCTTAGTTTATTTGTGAGTATTTGCATCTAATTCCATGTAGAGTGATCAAAGACTAAAAGTGGTTTATACATAGTATTTTTATTCTTATGGAGACATGAAATGGGTATAATATGACCCTAAGGTAATTTATGAAATACAAATATATTCATTAGAGGTGAAAATAATAAGGGGACTGTTAGTTCCTAGTTGTACACCTCTTTTAATTAGCCTTACACACTAGAATAAAATGGTAAATGTGGATGATGAACCCACGATATATAATTATATCTAGGGATAGGTTTAACACATGGGTGGACTAAATGTAGACAATGAATGGGAGGCACCAACAGAAGGCATGATCATCTCCCTACTACTTCTGGCTTTTTCTAAACAAAGGTGAGAGGACTAAAGGGGTAGCTTGATCATATTAAGTGATAATGTAACTCAATCTCCATGGGGAATTTTGGCACAGAAATCTAGGTTTGACTACGGCATAACCAAAGTTTCATACTCCACCTAGGAGGGGTTGTCACATGAAATACACAAATTCACTAATTCAAACATACACTACTGACAAAAAATGAGAAATTGATTGCAACCTTCATTATAAATAATTTTCCATAAAGGGGGTCAAATGGAAGACTAAAATGCTAAGCTTCAAATCACAAAATGCAAACACATTCTAAGTATGAAATATTCACTCATCTTCAATCAAATAACACTTAAAATATTAAACAAGGTATACTATTTATAGGGTATAATAGGTAGGACAATATAGATAGCTATGAAGAATGGTGTGCTAGTGGTTTTCAAAAAACAAGGATTATTTCAATATTAATGACATCATTTATTGCAAAGACGTATAAAAACTGACATACAAGATAAGGTAAACTACTAAGAGTGATTTGCATAAATGGGTGCCAACATAATGCAAAGACTCAAATGATTCCTAAAGCCCTAGAGCATACACTCCAACTAGGATTTCAAATACTTTTCCTTATTAAATTCACAAACCCTTGGTGCCATTAAGAGGTATTCAACAACATGTTTCCAAATCACTATGATAAAAAGGGTTTGTAACCTAGATCTAGGCCCAAGATGACAACATATAATAAATAAAAAAATGGATATCCAATCAACACAACTTTCAAAACACATCGTTGCATTTCATCAATAGGAAAGAGTAAAAACCAAAAGTATTTTCCATTATCTTGAAATAATATATTACATACATCAGTGTTTGAAAATGCTACCATGGGGACAAGCATAGTGGATTTACTCCTTGTTAAATATTTAAGACATATTAAAAATCTCTTAGACCTTGATAATGGATATACAACTACAACCACCTTAGTAAGAGAGACAAAATGCTCATAGCAATGGATCCCAAAATTTTGATGAGCCTAGGACTTAGAGAGAAAAACAACCAAAAACCTTATAAAAGAGGAGAATCCCCCTCTTTATAATTTTTTTACCACTTTTACAATCCAAGAATGTGGATTATAATTTTTAATATTTAAAAATTATAGTCAACACTCAAAGTTCTGCCAAGATATTCCTATTTGGAAAATTTTCCTTGCCACATATGGAATCATCATCCCTTTGCATGCAAAATCATTGTTGTAACTATCTCTACAAGTAATGATGAACATTTTCAACAAACCATTTTATTTTTTCACTAAAAATGCATTTTACATGATCTTGAAGGAAAATATTCACCTTTAAAGGAAAATAATATCTTTGTCTTCTTGTACAACTACTTGGATGTGCCTTTGACCACTCATTTACAAATTTGGAATCTTCTTGGATAGATTCTCTTCCTTCTATGCATGCCTAAGAACAACCCTGACTTATAATGATGCATTTTTAACACTCAAAATATGTGTCCATTTGAAATATCTTCTTTGGAATGACCCATCTTGAACTTGTAGACTTTCAATATTTCTCCCATAGAGTGTTTGAAAAAGCAAAATAATGGAAAATGCAAAACTTAAGTTGTTTTTACCTTTTTGATTTTTGGCTCTAACTTTATTTTACACATTTAATTTTTTCATATTTGATTTTTATGGTTGTATCCACATTTTTAATGCATAAATACATTAATTTTCACTTTTATCCTTTTGGGGAAATTTTGGTCTCTTTTGTAAATTTGCAATTTTCTTTGTTTTGGGAAAATCTAGGTCCCATTTGTAATTTTTATTTTTTTCATTTTTTATTTTTTATTTTTTATATTTGAGAAATCTGTAACTCAGTAGTAGTTTTGCAATATAAAAATTAAATTTTTGTAATTCGTAGTTATATTTCCCATGAAAAAGTTCCCTTAGAGAAATGGGAACTCCAACTGTAATTTATAATTTGCAAATTTAAATTCACCATTGTAGTTCCCCTAAAAATTTCCCTTAGGGAAATGAGAAATACAACTACAATTTGGAAATTGCAATTCATAGTTTCAATTCCCATAAAAATTTCCAAGGGAAATGGGAACTCCAACTATAATTTACAATTCAAAAAATTACAAAATTGTAATAGGCCTTGATTGTTCCCATAGGGAAATGGGAACTCTAACTAAAATTTGTAATTTAGAAACTTGCAAAATTACAATTGGCTTTGAAAGTTCCCTTTTGTACTAGGACCTCATGTTAATCGGCATTGACTAGAAAGTTTTGGAGATCCAAATGCAATTTGCAATTCACACATTTACAAAATTGTAAAATTGCATCCCTCCTTTAATTCTCCTTCATGCTCCTCTTGAGTTTACATTTCCTCCACTAGCTTTAATTGATGGGATTGGGAGAGCTGACTACAATTTTCAATTTGCATTTGAATACTACTTCTCTCACACAAATTGCTTAGTGAATTTGGGAGCCTCATCTATAACTTTTTTGAAAATTACCATTTTTAACTTTTCATCAAACTCCATTCCATCCTTATCCAACAAATCACCCTTTAGAAGAATTTTTCCATAAATCAAGCTCTCCTCTATTTGATACCTCAACCCAAAAATATATCCTTGTGCACAATGCATTTGAATCTTAAGAATTCACTAATAAAAATATTCTTTACCCTGTAGACATGGAAATTTTTCACATGATAGATTTTTTAATCAATGTACCAACAATGCCATCAATTGGCTCTATAGATTCACCATCAAAAAAAAATGTTTCAGTTATATACAATGCACAAATTACATGTGCCCACTTTTTAGGATTTTCTATTAATGTGAGTGTACCACAAATTTTACAATAAATTGCACAACATATATGATCATTTGTACTACCAAAAGATTCACATTTTATATAATACCAATCAGATACTTGAAACCTATCTACTTTAACAACATTTTTATGATAATGAATCCCATAATAGGAATGATGGACATAAACTCCATATCTCTTGCATTTTTAAATGGAATTGGAGACTGAATCTTCACCTCCATCACATATAGAGCAATTTGATGTCTGAGGCACACTATAATCAAGGAACTAGCTTTTCCACATGAATTTCTCACTCTTTATATCTAGCATTACTATTGAAATCAAGAGGATCCAACCCCAAATTCCCATCCTGTGTTACCCCAAATAAGTTATACCACATAGATTATTTCATTCCAATGATATAAGGAAGTTATCCATCACTCTACCCAACCTTATATGGAATTGGTTGTGAAGTATTTATGAATGTCTTTTGAATGCATTGCTTGTATAGATTCCATCTTGTAACTAATGATTATTTTTATCTTCTTATTATGTCCTCTTCGTAACATTGATTAGTCAAAGATTCTTATGAAAATTTAACACTAAAATATGAATTTGAAGTATAAATATATGCATCCTTAATGTGTGCTTGAAAACTCTTATTTATGAATTTAATCAATAAACCTAAAATCTATGTAGTAGGACACCATAGCTATGTTTTCTCCTCCTTATACAACAAAAGACTAAATTTTAGTACCTCTTGCAATGATCATCGACTCACATATCCAATAAAATATTTCAAAACATAGCCTATCATAGCCCAAACATTATTGTCATTATTATTAACCAAACATGTCACTAATGTGAGGAAAAATGTCTTTGCTTGTTTAACCACCACGTTACTCTAAATTTCTTAACAAACACATGTAACATTTCCACCATAACTTTTTGGCCATAAGTATACTCATAGCTGAGGTTTGTGACTAAATATATATATATATATATATATATATATATATATATATATATATATATATATATATATATATGTTACTACAAATGCTTGTCACCAAGAAGATAGTCAAGGAGAAACTTTAACATAAGTTGACTTCATGAAAGGAATATCAATCTTTCCTAATCTTTTAACCATATAAAAAACCAAAGAGGTAATATTACCACTAAGAATATCAATAGATGGAAAGTGAAACCTCAAAACAAGAGCCAAACATTTTTCAGTGTAAGATATAACTCCTTCATACTTGGATTTTAGATAGTACTTTAGAAGTTCCAAAAACTATAAAGTTTGGAAGAAGAACTAAGGCTCTATTAAGAAAACAATGTATGAGCGCTTACCACCATGACATGAAACATTGACATCCCAAAAGGTTCTTCACATAATGACCTAAAACTTGATTGGCTCAACTGAAAAATCTCCCGCCATGTCTTTGGTTGGCACTTAGCCTATAGAGGGCATATTTTTTAATTCTTAAATTTTTTGAACTCTCCTTTCATGTTCATAAGATCCAAAGTCTTAGCAAAAAATTATAATTTGTCAAATTATGAAATTGTATTGTAGTTCTAAGTTTACACCATCCTCTCATTCTCCTCCCTTCCAAAAGATCTATAGACTCACATCCAAACTATAATTTTTTTTTTAATAATTATATTTCAACCTACCATTTCTATTATACTTTGTATTTTAAGATCTACAACTTTAAAGAGAATTTGTAACTTGTCCTTTTAATGTTTGATTTTACAAGTTCATTCCCCATTTAAAAAGTTCAAGAGTATTTTACCTCTCAAACTAAATTTGAAAAATTTCACTTAGCCACTCAAACCTCTAACATAACTCTATAGTGTCATTACAATTTTTCCCTTGGTCATGATGCAGAAAAAATAGGCCAATCATTTGAATGGCATAACATTTGACTGATAATTCTGTTTAAAATCTTCCACATGCCAAAACAAATGGATCAAAAAGTTTGATTCTATCCTAAGGTGATATATCTCCTTAGATTTGATTTCAATATTTTTTGGAGGTCAGATGTGATCATAAATGGGTCTAAATTAAAAATTTAATGATTTTTTCAAGAATTTTCTATGTTTAGAAATTGTATATTTTTAGAACTAGATGTCATCTTCAGTTGAATTTCATCTCATAGGATAATTTTTGCATTTAGTATATTCAGGAAAAATTTTAGAGCTACATATACTTACATGTGAAACTTACTATAAATAATGATTTCTAAAAATTGAAATTTTTTTAGATATTAGTTTTTTTGAATTTTGCATGTAAACTGTAATTTCTAAGTTTTTGCTTATTTAAGAATGGTTTGGGATTATAATTATTTTAGATTATTCAATATGAACCAATTTTGATTTATTTATTCAGATCTTTGCTTATTGGTAATCTTATTATCTTGATAGTTTTCGGGTTCATTATTTGGTATTATAGCAAGTTTGAATCTTGGAGGAGTGAATAATGGTGAAAGGATGAGGAGGTATAGGACAAATGAACTGAGATATTCAAGAGATGTATAGGTAATTTCAAAAATTAATAGATTTTATCACCAATTAGGAAATAAGGTAAGGTGGTGATGAGGAGGACATAGATCATGATGGAGAAGTTTGGCAAGAAGAAGAACAACAAGAACAATCGCCATCAATGGAAGAGATGATGATTTGAGACTTAGAAAGAAGAAATTAATTAATCAAGGTTGATTTTATATATTATGGAGGTAGTTTAAAACCATAGGAGTTGATAGATTGGATGAATATTATGGAGAAATTCTTCAAGTGGAAGACTATGAGAGAAGATAAGAAGGTAAAATTTTCATGCACAAAATTGAAATGTCATGCAATGATTTAGTGGGATCACTTATAGAAAGAGAGATAGAGAAAAGGTGAAGAGAAGATTAATTCATGGAAAAATATGTAGAATAAGATAAGGGAGAAATTTATTCATCTAGATTATACACAAACCCTATATAGAAGATTTTAAAATTTGAGGTAAAAAAATCATAGTATACAAGAGTATAGAGATGAATTTTATAAGATTTACGTATGAGTGGAGCATGATGAAACATAAGAGTAGATGGATGCAAGTTATGTAAATGATTTGAAATTTTATATTCAAGATGAATTAAGCATGCATATAATACTTAACATGGAGGAGGCTTATCAGTTAACTATGAAGGAAGCAAAAAACAAAGTAGATATAATTTTAGAAAGACATCTCTTAATCCAAGAAGAGGGGGATCCCATATAATAATGGGATGAGGTGGGTTTAATACCACTAGAGGTGGCTTTAATACCAATAAAGGTGAATCATCATGTAATACAGAAAGGCAAGATGATAATAGGCAAGGGTTTCAATACCAATAAAGAGGAAGAGGTTATGGTGGTGCTAGAGGATATTTTCCAAATTAGCATAGATATTATGTATTTTATAGATGTGGAGAATAAAGACACATAACATTTAAGTGTATGCACTATCAAGATCAAGAAAGAAGGCAAGAAGATCACCCAAGAGTCAATCTATTTGAGGCTGAAATAGAAGAGTAAAATATTGAAGTTACACGAGCATATGTTAGAGAGAATCTCAAAATGAGAAAAACCATGATTTCTCCAAGGAATGAACAAGTGCAGAATAAAGAAGGTAGTGATACATAGCTGTGATCATATATTTTTCAAACAAGATGTACTTCAGGTGTAGATGGTGGTAGTTTTAAAAATATGGTTTCTAAAGAAATGATAGAAAAACTAAATTTGTAATGTGAAAATCATCCTAATCCTTATCATATTTAATGGTTTAATAAATCGAATAAATTTACAATAGATAAAAGGTGCTTAATAAAGTTTTCTATAGGAAAAAGTTATAATGATGAAATATGATGTGATGTTATTCTGATGGATGCATGCCATGTGTTATGAAGGAGGTCACGGTAGTTAGACAAGAAAGTAATTCATGATGGAGCAAAAAACACATACACTTTTTGGAAAGGTGGTATAAATTTAGTTTTGTAACCTCTTAAATAGGAGGAGAAGACAAAAAACATGCTCTCTACTAAAGAATTTATCCAAGATATGAAGATGGCAAGTTATTGTTATGTATTAGTAGCAAATAATGAAGACATAAAAATGGTACCAATACTAATATAAGAAACAAGAGTGTTAAGAGAATATGCATATGTTATTCCTGATGAGTTACCAGATGTTTTACCACTAAGGAGAGATATTCAACGTCACATTGATTTGATTCCAGGTTCAAATCTACCCAATCAAGTAGTTTATAGGATGATTCCAATAAAAGATGCAAAATTAAGTAAATAGGTTACTAAATTGTTAAGAAAGAAGGTGATAAGGGAGAGGATGAGTCTATGTACAACATCAATATTTCTAACTCCAAAGAAATATGGAGGATGGAGAAAGAGTGTGGATAGTAAATAAATTAACAAAGTCACAATAAAGAATAGGTTTCATATACCTCATTTAGATGATATAATGGATGTATTTGTAGGAGGAAAATGTTTTACCAAGATTGATCTAAGGAGTGGTTATTATCATATTCAAATTCACGAAGGAGATGAGTGGAAAACTACATTCAAGACTAGGGATGGCTTCTATGAGTGGATGGTGATCCCATTTGGATTAATTAATGCACCTAGCACATTTATGAGGGTGATGAATATAGTACTATAAGAATATATAAGTAAGTTTATGGTTGTTTATTTAGATGATATTTTTATATTTAGTAAGACTAAAGAAGAACACTTACGACATTTGAGAATGGTAATAGATTTGTTAACAAAGGAGAAGTTATATGTAAATTTGAAGAAGTGCAGGTTTATGCAGAACATTTTGGTATTTTTGGGCTTTGTAGTTTCAATAGATGGTGTGAAAAATATTAAGAAAATATAAAGGTAATTTTTGAGTGGCCTATTCCAAGAAGCATTACAAAGATAAGAAGTTTCCATGGTTTAACAACTTTTTACAAAAAAATTATTAGAAACTTTTATTAGTATTTTGGCACCAATAATAGATTACATGAGAGAGAAATATTTTGCATGGAATAGAGAAGCCACATAAAGTTTTGAAATTTTGAAGAAGATTATAGAAAGACCAATTTTTACATTACCAGATTTTAACAAAGTGTTTAAGGTTGATTGTGATGCTTCATTTATGGGAATTGGTGCTGTGCTGACTCAAGAAAGAAAGACAATAGTATATTCCAGTGAGAAGTTGAATGAGGTAAGGATAAAGTATTATACTTATTATATTGAACTTTATGAAATTGTATAAGCATTAAGACATGGGAGGCATTATCTAGTGCCTAAGGAGTTTATACTATTTACAGATCATAAGGCTTTGAAATATGTGAATAAACAAAAGAAGTTAAATAATAGGCATGCAAAGTGGGTTTCTTTCTTGTAGGGGTATAATTTTGTGTTTAAACATAAATTAGGAAAATATAACTAGGTATATAGTGCATTAAGTAGGAGAGTAACATTATTAACTACTATGGTGAGTGAAGTAGTTGGATTTCAAGTTATCAAAGAATTATATGATATTGATCCATATTTTGGAAAGATAGTTGGATAGTGCAAGAATCCATTAATAGGTGGTATAGATGAAATTCATGATGAGTATCTTATAAAATAATGTTTTCTCTTCAAATGGAAACAATTGTGCATTCTACTTGGGTCTATACAAGATAATATAATAAGAAAATTACGTAGTGGTGGCTTGGCTAGACATTTTGGTAAGATGAAGGCAATAGCTTTGGTGGAGGAAAAGTATTTTTGGCCAAAGATGATGAGATATGTGATAAGGTATGTTTCATGGTGTATAATATGTTAGGTGGCTAAAGGATATGCACAAAATACTAGACTATACATGCCATTACTGGTTCCAAGATAACCTCAGATAGATTTGAGTATGGAGTTTATATTGGGATTTTCAAACACATAGAGAGGTAATGAATCAATTTTTGTTTTTGTAGACATATTTTATAAAATGATTCATTTTATTACATGTAATAAAACTAATTATTCCACTAGAGTTTCATAATTATGTTTTATGGATATTGTGAGATTACATGGTGTTCCAAAAACTATTACTTCAAATAGAGATATGAAATTCTTAAGTCATTTTTAGAGGAATTTAAGGAACAAGATGGGTAATAAGCTATAATTTAGGAGTGCATATCACCCAAAAATATATGGATAAAAATAATTTGTTGATAAGATCTTAGGAAATTTGTTGAGATGCGTAATGGGAGAGAAGCCCAAGCAGTGGGACTTGGTTATACCACAAGCTGAGTTTGCATATAATAGTTTAGTGAATATATCAAAAAGAAAGTTACCATTTAAAAATTTTTATGGGAGAAATCCTATGATTATTTTATAATTGGTATATTTTCCAATTGTAGATTGAATTAGTGATTATGCAAAATCATTTGCATAACATATGCAGTGGTTACAAGGAGTAAAAAGAAAGTTACAGGAAAGTAACGATAAATATAAATCAATAATATATGTTAGAATAAGATCAAAGGTTTTTGAATAAGGAGAGTTATTAATGGTTTACTTGAGAAAAATAATATTTCCAAAAGGCACATACAACATGTTGAAGTACAAGAAAATTGGACCATGTAAAATTGTGAAGAAAAATAATGACAATGCTGATGAGGTGAGTTTACCATAGAATTTTGATATATCTCTAGTATTTAATGTTTAAAATTTATATGAGTTACATGGGGAATATGGTGAAGATGATGAATATGAATAAGTAAATTGGGAGAAATAGGTTCCAAAGAAGAAGAAAGAAAAAATACTGTACGTTTTGGATATATAGACAGTGAAGACAAGGCAAGGGAATTATAATAAATATTTGGTGTAGTGGGAAGGATTGCAACAAGAAGAAAATAATTGGATTAGAAAATAGGAGTTGAATAATATTGATAAATAAAAATGGTAGAAATATAATCAAGCCAACTCACAGGAGCTGAGTTGTTTTCAACCAGAGGAGAATGATGCAGAAAAAAAGGCCAACCTTCTAGAGGCCATAACTTTTGACATGTAACTCCTTTTGAGATATTAAAAATACCAAAATGACCATATAAAAAAATTATGTCATTTATTTAGTATATATATCTATTTGGAGTTTATTTCAATGCTTTTTGGAGGCCATACATGATCATCTGAGGGTCTAAAACTAATGTTAATGAATATTTTTAGGAATTTTGTATTTTTAGAACCGGATGTTAACTTCAATTGAATTTTGTCCCACAGGATAATTTTAGAATTTAGGATATTTATGAAAAAATTTAGAGATGCACGTGCTTGAATTCAAAATTTACTATAAATAGCGGCTATTAATAATTGAATTTTTTTTTTCAAATTTTAGTTTTTTCAAATTTTGCATGTAAACTCTAATTTATAAGTTTAAGATTATTTAAGAATGGTTTTGGTTTTTAATTATTTCAAGTTATCCAATAAAAATAAACCCTAATTAATTATTTTAGATCTCATCCTATTGGTAATTTTATTATCTTGATAGTTGTCAAGTTCATTAATTTAACTTACAGTCAACGTCCATATCTCTGCCAACTACCATGCAATTTATTTAAAGATACACCTCTCCCCAAGCCAAAACAAAATTGAAAAGTTATTTTATTCTTTGATTTATCTCCACATGTTAAGGGTCATTAGTGGCATGGAGCTAAATGTTGTTTATGTCCATATAGTCTTACATCCTTATATGGATTTCAATTCATAACTATATGCTTAAAACACTTAATTTTTAATAACTACCTCCATATAATAATACCCATGCCATTTCCTTAGAGAATCAAACAAATTCATGGTTTGGATTCGATCACCAACACTAACTATCATCCAGGGACGTATGCCCCATGCAGGTGTGAAAAGAACCCCAGAACACAAGACCATGTGCCAATCCATTGGGCCATAGATTCAACACTTTAGAAATTTCATAGTAAATACCCATGGAAGCTCAAAAAGACAAGGTAACTACATTAATTTAGATAAAAAATATTTGAAGATGAACACATGGCAAAAAAAGGGACTGTATAAATAAGGCCCAAATCATATGGGTAACAAAACAACAAAATAACAAAGGTATACATTAAAAAAATATTTTACACACGTATAGACTCAATCTAGGACATGTTTCAAATATCTTCCATTAACATGTAGCTATGGTATCTCATCATCCCTTAATTTATCTAACTTTTCTAGCAACTTGGTAGCCAAGATGAAGTAAACGTATATCTGGACTTGAATGAATGTATTAATACTAGGATGTAATAAGATGATGCGTTGAAAAAAATCTTTCCTATACGATTTCAAATCTAGAGAAGAACAAGTCAGAAGATCTTGGTACTTCTTTAGTAGTTGTAAATAAACTTATTTCTCAGCTGCAATCTGCCAAGTACCAAGCATGAGTACCTCATTATCCACCATGTCATTCATGTAGTTAAAGTAATACTCGAAAGAAAACTTAAAAACATTTATTATTTGGGGTATAGAAGAAAACTTGAGATCCATTTCCTACATTAGAGCAATCCCAGTCAAATGACATCTTCCAAACAACTACACTTTCATATTTAGGTTTAACATCAAGAACAAGAAGTTGTTCATCAGTATCCACATTGGTATGTATAACACTTTATCTAGAGAACACTTAGGATTTTCAATTACATCATGATTGGGTAACTCATATGCTTCTTTCATATTAATATCATAAGAAAATTTAGAAATTGGGACATATACCTTCTCAACTTCACTCCAAAATTAATCAATAATAGTAGCACTCAACAATATAACTTGATTCAAGAGATTTGATGATCAACCATCAATATCTCATCGTCATTATATGTAGATTCATGATCATCCACATACTCATCATTTAGTTTAGCAATATCACATTGAGGATGTGAAAGGGAGAATTTATCACACCAATCAATGTATACATCATAATTTATAGAATTAACTTTATAATATAATGGATCAAGTAATCCCTTACCAACCCATATATCTTGATTTATATAATCATATGCAGGCCTCTTTTTTGCTTGATTCAAATTTTGAGCTCTTACCTAACTTTTAAACCCATTAGGTAACCCCTTTTTAGCCTTAGCCAACTTGTAGGACATTTCCTTGACAACAGAGGCCAAAGTTTTAATAGTCTCCTCAAGGTCAACATTCTTAGTGGACTATGCTTTTTTTGGATTAAAAAACTTTACATTAGCCCAGTTATTTAAGGGCTCTTCCATAGCTTTTCTATTATTATTGATTTAGATGGCCACATTGAATGATAATCTCAGGTTTGTAGAAGCCTTGTCCCTCAAGTAATATGTAACCTTCTTATGAAAGGCATCATAATATTTAATCAAGCATTTTGTATCACTAGGCCTTATGTTTTTAGGTAGTTGCATCATTGTATTATTGAACCTCATGTTAAAATTAGGCATGTACTCATTATGGTTCTTTATTATTTTTTCAAACTCAGCCAAAATAAATCTAGGATTAATTATATCACCATATTGAATCTTAAAAACATTCTTGATATCTTACCATGACTCATGCATCCATGGGGAAGGTAATGAAACCACTCATGAGCATATTATTCTAGCATATGAAAAAATAACTTGATGAACAAATCCTCATGCTCAAACTCATAATCGCCAATAATAATGTGTAAATCCCTCATGTGTTGATCACTAGTCACTGCATTTTCCCCTTGAAACATGTGAAGGTAGTTCCTTACTTCATTCAAGACTTCATTGGGATAGCCCTCCATTTCATCAAAATTTACTGGTCTAAATTCAAGAATGCGTAATGTAGGATGTTTATTCTCATCTTGATCCCTATGCCTCATGATTGGTTTAGTGGTAGGTTTAATAACAAATGGTAAAGGGATGTGAGGTGGTGGACTTGGTGGAGTAAACTTAAGAGGGGATTTAGCTATTTGAGAAGGATCCAGATAATAAATGGTATTATATGATTTTGAATTTCTAGGAGAGCTATGATAATTGTCAATAATAAGAATTTTAATAAATAAGAGTTCAAGATTACTAGAATCTTGACAGCCCAAATATTCTTTTACAACTACACTTTGATCCTCAACATGCCTCCAAAGTTATCTCCTTTTTTTGATGAATACTTAAGGGTGAGACAAGCTATGTTGATGAGTCACCTTTGAAGTATGATCTCAATCCTTCCATATTTTCAAGAAAATAACCCTCAAGCTTGATGATATTAAAACTAGGAACATATCTTTCTTTGAAACTAGATGATGTGATGGTGTCGCCACTATAATCTAACTTCTCAAATATAATAGTTTAAAAACTTATAGTGATATATAATAAAAAATATCTTGCTTAAATTAGTGATGATGTATGAAAGCAAAGATAATGAAAATTTTAGACTCATGTTCAAAAGGGGAAAATACTTCAAAACATGAAAAATTTACAACTCTTTACAATAAATTTAGCAGATGTTAATTTATCTGATCTCTCAAATTCCTATTGCATCCCTAGTGGAGTATTGTCGTATTGATGACCAAGATAGCAGAAGTAGACTCAAATAACCCTAAGTTTTAAACATGTAAGATAATATAGATAAACAATGTCTAAAAATATGTAACTAAGATTATTTTATCAAATATTGGTAGAAAACATATTCAAACCTAAACTTATAATCATCTATCTACAAGAGTCCCTAACAACATAAGTAGCTAGGATTTAAATTTAATCCCTGGGAATGGTGATAGTGAAGTGTTGGACATTGACAAAACAAATATAGTCAAAATAACACAAATATAGGTAGAAAACTTTCCAACATGGATTACTTACATCTCTCTATAATATTTCCTGACAACACAAGTGTCACAAGGTCTTTTCATTCCCTGGAAATGGTTCCAGTAGAGTGTTTCAATGTTGATAGACTAAAGATAGTAATAATAGAAAATATAGGAAGAGAACTTGATAATATTGGATTACTTACAACTCTCTTTAAGAGTCCCTAACAACATAAGTGCCACAAATCTTATTACTCCCTAGAAATGTGATAGTAGAGTGTTGGTTCTCAATTGTAGACCTATTTTCCTTGGCCTTCACTTGAATAAAATGGAAAACATGGATGATAAACTCACTGATATATCATTATAACTAGGGATAGGTTTAACACATAGATGGACCAAATGTATAAAATGACTGGGAGGCACCGACAGAAGGTATATTTAGCTCCATGCTACTTATGGATCTACCTAAATCAAGGTGAAAGGACCTAAGGGGTAGCTTTCTCACATGGATTGATAATGTAATTCAATATCCATGGGTATTTTTGACACATAAATGTAGGTTTGACTAGGGCATAATAAAAGCTACACACTCCACCTAGGAAAGGTTGGTACACATAATGCATAAATGCACCAAGTGAAATAAAAGATATTGAAGACATATGGGAAAAATTATTATAAATACAAAAATATAGGTAAATAACTTTCCAACATGAATTACTTACCTCTCTCTACAAGATTCCCTGACAACATAAGTGTCATATCGTATTTTCATTCCCTGACAATGGTGCTAGTAGAATGTTTCAATGTTAACAGACCAAAGATAGTAAGAATAGAAAATATACGAAGAGAACTTTAAAATATTTAATTACTTACAACTCTCTACAAGAGTCCCCAAAAACATAAGTGCCACAAATCTTATTAGTCTTTGGCAATGCGATAGTAGAGTGTTGGTTCTTAGTTGTAGACCTATTTTTGTTGGCCTTGCACACTTGAATAAAATGGAAAACATATGATAAACTCACTGATATGTCATTATATCTAGGGATAGGTTTAGCACATAGATGGACTGAATGTAGACAATGACTGGGAGGCATTGCTAGATGGTATAGTTAGCTTCATGCTACTTCTGGATCTACCTAAATTAAGGTGAAATGACCTACGGGGTATCTTTCTCACATGCATTGATAATGTAATTAAATATACATGGGTATTTTTGGCACATAAATGTAGGTCTAACTAGGCCATAATAAAATTAACACACTCCACCTAGGAAAGGTTACTACATATAATGCACAATTGCACCAAGTCAAATAAAGGCTACTAAAGACATGGGAAACTTATTTCAACCTTCATTATAAAGAATTTTCAATAACTGGTGGTCAAATGGAAGACTTTAATGATAAGCTTCAAAGAATAAAATACAAACACATTCTAAGTATGCAATATTCATTCATCTATAAGAAAATAACACTTGAAATATTCATCAAGGTGTATTAATTATAGGGTAAGATAGGTAGGACAAAATAGATAGTTATGAAGGTTGGTGTGATGGTGGTTTTCAAACAATAGGGATTATTTCAACATTAATGACATCACTTATTACAAAGATGTAAAAAAATTGACATATAAGCTAAGGAAAACTACCAAGAATGATTTACATCCATTGGTGCTAGTATAATGAAAACACCCAAATAATTCCTAAAACCCTAGATCATACACTATGGCTAGGATTTACGATACTTTTCCCTATTAAATTCACAAACCCAATTTTCCCTTAAGAGGTATTCAACAACATGTTGCTAAATCACTATGAAGAAAGGGATTTATAACCTAGATCTATGCTCAAGATGATAACCAATAATGAACATAAAACCATATATCCAATCAAAAAAACCTATAAAACACATCATTACATTTCATAAATAGGAGACTAAAACCCACAAGTATTTTCTATTATCTTGAAATAAAGTCTTACATAAATCAATGTTTTAAAATGTAGGCATGAGGACAAGCATGGTGGATTTTCTCCTTGTTGGATAGGGGAGATATATTACAATGCTATCAGAACTTAGTAATGGTTTTACTACTAAAACCACCTTAGTAAGAGAGACAAAGTGCACATAGCAATGGATCCCAAATTTTTGAAGAGCCTAGGATGTAGAGAGAAAAATAATGAATAACAACCTTAAAAAAGAGGATAAGACCCATTTTTATACAAATTTTTACCACTTTTAGAATTTGGTAATGTGGGTTTCAGTTTACAATATTGTAAAATTATAATCAACACTCAAATTTCTGCCAAAATGCTCCCAGTTGGAAAATGCTCCTTGCCATGCATGGAATCTTCATCCTATTGTATGAAAAATCATTGTTGTAATCGACTCAAAAAGTAATGATGAATATCTCAAAAAAACCTTTGATTTCTTTAATGGAAATGCATTTTACATGATATTTAAGGAGAATATTCACCTTTGGAGCCAAACAATATATTTGTCTTTTATGCAACTACCTAGATGTGCGTTTGACCACTCATTTTCAAATCTAGAATCTTCATGGACAACTGCCCTTCCTTCTATGCACACCCAAGAGCATCCCTACCTTGTAATGATGGATTTCGAATATGTAAAATGCATGTCAATTTAAAAAATCTTATTTATAATGTCCCAACTTGAACTTGTAGACCTACAATATTTCTCCCATGAAGTGTTTAAATAAGCAAAACAAAGGAAAATGCAAAACTTAAGTTATTTTTACCTAATTGCTTTTTAGATAGAACACAATTTTTCCACATTTGTTTTTTTCACATTTGATTTTTAGGGTTTCCTCCATAATTTTTAATGCATAAATGAATTACTTTTCACTTTTTAGTCTTTTGGGTAAATTTTTATCTCTTTTGTAAATTTGTACTTTTCTTTATTTTGGGGAAACCTAGGTCCCATTTTGAATTTTATTTATATTGGAGAAATCTAGAACTTAACAATATTTTTGAAATTTTCAAATTGGAAAATTGAAATTCAGAGTTAAAGTTCCCCTATAAATTTACCTTAGGGAAATGGGAACTCCAACTATAATTTAGAATTTGCAAATTTGCAAATTATAATTCATAGTTGTAGTTTAGCTAAAAAGTTACCTTAGGGAAATGGGAACTCTAATTGCATTTTCAATTTGAAAATTATAATTCATAGTTAAAATTCCCTTGAAAAGTTCTCTTAAGGAAATGGGAACTCCAAATACAATTTTCAATTCACAAAATAAAAAAATTACAATTTGCCTTAAAATTTCTCATAGGGAAATTGGAACTCCAACTACAATTTACAATTTAGAAATTGCATAATTTTAGTTGGCATTGAAAGTCCCCTTTTTCACTAGGTCCTCATGTTGACTAGCATTAAATAGTGAGTTTGGAAGATTGAAGTGCAATTTAAAATTTAAACATTTGTAAAATTGAAAAATTACATTCCTCTATGAATTCTCACTGAAGCTCTTCTTGAGTTGAATTTTCCTCTACTAGCTTTGACTGAAAGTATTTGGAGATTCGACCATAATTTGTAATTTGCATTTTTAAGAATGTTTCTCCCAAAAAAATATCCTAGGGACTTTGGGAGCTTCATCTACAATTTTTTTAAAAATTGACATCTTTGACTTTTCATCTAATTCCATTCCATCCTAGTCGAATGAAGCACCTTGTAGAATATTTTTTCAAGAAAGCAAGATCTCCACTGTTTGATGCCTCAACTTAAAAATCTATTCTTGTGCACAATGCATTTAAACCTGAAGCATTCATCAATGAAAATATTCATTTTCATGTATACATGTACATTATTCAAACCCTATATTTTTCAATCAATGCACCAAAAATTCCATCAATTGGATCCATATAATGGCCATCCAAAAATAATGTTTCATTTCTGTACAATGCACAAATTACATGTGCCTACATTTTAGGATTTGTTGTTAATTTGAGTGTACCACTACTTTTACAATAAATTACACAATATAGATGAGTGTTTGCACTACCAAAACCTTCACATTTTATATAATACCAATCAGATAATCACATTTTAACAACATTTGATCATGATCCCATAATAGGAATGATGGACATAAACTCCACAACTTTCACATTTATAAATAAAATTAGAAATTGAATGTTCATCACCATTACATTTAGAGAAATTTGATGTTTGAGTCACACTCAAAAGCATAGAACTAGATTTTCCACATGAAATTACTGGCTCTTTCTTTCTAGCATCATTATTAAGATCAAGATGATCCACCCCCAAATTCTTACCTTCTATTAGATAAAAACTATTATCTTGCATAAATTCATGCATTCTAATGATACAAAGAAGTTATCCATTATTCCACCTAGCCTTATATGGAATGGCTTGTGAATTATTTTTGGAAGTCTTCTGAATGTATTGCCTATACACATTCCAACTTTTAACTAATTCTTATTTGTATCTTGGTACTATGTCCACTTCATAACCTTTAGCAGGAAAAGATGCTTCTAAAAATTGAACATTAAAATATGAATTCAAAGCAGACATCTCATCATCCTCAATGTGTGCTTGAAAAATCTTCTTCATGACCTCATTCAAGAAACATAAAAGCTATGCAATAAGATACCATAGCAATTTTTTTCACCCTTATTGTTAAGCATGGGATATACTGAGAGGGGGGGGGGGGGGTTGAATCAGTATATCATAACTCTTATAAATTTTCACTTAATCAAATTCCACTTAACCATACATTCAAGATATGTAATAAAACTAAAATAATAAACACTACACAAGATAGAGAGAGACACTAGATTTAACATGGAAACCCAATGTGGGAAAAACCATGGAGAAAAATCTCAAGTGTATGAATGAACACCAAATCAAACTACAATATTCACAAGCACCAACTTGTAGGATTACTAACCATTTTGCTGAGCACCAACCCACAGGAGCACCAACCCCTTTATTAAGCACCAACATAACAACTATTCATGAGCACCAACCCATAAGATCACCAACACCTTTTTTGTATACCACACAACTATCTCTCATTGTTGCTTTCTCAACAAATGATAACACATTACAATATCTATTTCTTTTCTCTCCTTTGCTCTTCTAAGCTAGATATAGAAATTACAAATCATACTCTCTCTTCTATATTACAAATGGCTTCTCAAGCCTTTGTTTATAGCTTTCCAAATGACATTTGGCCTTCATCCTTTGTGACCTTTCAATCCTTATGGAAAATGGTGCCAAACTTGCATGACCCTTCATATCCTTGCATTTGGAAAGTCATATGGTGACCCTTCATAAGCAAAAGCATCCATTCCTTTTTTGTCTTTATCTTGGTGACTTTTCATATTCCTCAAAGTGTCCCTTCATGATAAATTACACACTTCCTCTTTTGTCTTCACTTGGTGACTCTTGGAATTCCTAAAGATGACTCTTCATGGGAAAATGCATCCCATTCTTCTTTTTTCTTTATGCCATGACTCTTTGACTTCTCCATGGGCCCTTATTTTGACTTTATGTAACCAAAAATCTATTCTTTAATATTAAATAAATATTAACACACATTAGCCAAGATATGACTATTAAAAACATAATTAAATGCAATGGGGCCTTTATCAACAATAATGCTATACCTTTGACATCAATGACGATATTTACAACAATCTCCCCCTTTGTCATTAATGGAAACCTCAAACTAAAACCGACACATCCTAAAACTTGCACATACTATCATCTAAAAAACATACAATAACTCCCCCTTATTGAAACAACTTATACCTATTCCATGTACCTATTTTTACACCTATACATGTACCTGTTATTCTCCCGCTTTGACATCAATGGCAAAGGGCCTACTTGGAGCTAACACTTAGATCCCCTTTAACTAATGCTGAACCTCAATGGTAGGAAGTAAAATAAATTACTCCCAACTCCTCTCACAAATCCTTGAATGTGTCCTTTGATCATGCCTTTTTAAGATATCTGATAATACATATAAATTATTGCCTATCCTCTGAGCATCTGTAATCAACTCATTTGAATCTTTCCTTCTAATCTCATAACTTTCTATATAAAAATTTAATGTGTATCTCTGATCACATAATTGATTTACACTCAATAGATTGTGCTTAAGACTTTTAACATACAATAAATTCTTAGTATTGGTTCTACCATTATCCAAGCTCAAAGTCCCGTTTCTAGGTATCTTGGTAGTGGTTTTAGCTCTGAATTTCACTGTGCCACCATTGATAATTTTTAGATTTAAGAGCTTACTCTTGTCTCTTTCCATGTTCCTCAAACATTAGCTATCAACAAACCATATATATTATTCATTTCTTGCATGCAAAGCTGTCTAAACCAACATACAATCTTTAGGTTGTTTCTTCTACCATGAACATGTCTGAACCTTCCTCTTGATGAATGTAACCTTGAAACTTTGGTCCTTATTGATAGACTCAAACACACTTCTAAAATATTAGGCTATGTGTCCAAAATTATTACACTTGTAACATATTGTGGCATCTTCATCAAAACTTGATAGAGGAGTAAAAGAGTTATAGCTCTTGCTAGATTCTGCATGAGTTTCCTTCTCCTTATTTCTAAAATTTTAGATCTTTTTTAACATTCTATTTTCTTGTGACCATATCCATTACAATAAAAACAATAAACATGAAAATATAACCTATTTGTGTATCTCTATCCTGATTGTATTTGGTAGCTTTGTTGTTTCCAGCCTTGTTTGTTTAATATGTCCTCTGTATTCTTCACTTCTTCCCTTTTTAGTTCCTCTTTTGTAAGAGCTTCAACATAGATCTTTTTCTTTTAAAATTTGATATTGTATTATCTAATATTTCATTTTGTATTTCTAATATCTTATTTAACATGTTAGTGCTATCCTCAAATTTTGAATTACTAACTACTTTATCATTGACTTCTTTCTTAATATATTCTTTTAAAGAGGCAATTTCAATAACATACCTTTCAAATTATTTTCTTAATTTTGAAATTGTGTTGTTAGATATTTTTCATTCCTTTTAGCTTCTTCAAAGTGTGTTTTTATATCATTAATTATTTCCTTTAAATCCTTTTCATTTTTCTCGATCTAGTGCTTCAATCTTTGATTCTTCTTCTCAACAGCTTCAAACTCTTCTAAGGGTCAAATGAGTTCTCCTTCCAGATTCACTTTGGATTCATCTTGTTCTTCTTTTTGATCATCTATGATTTTTATTATAGAGGCATATTCAAATATGGCCATGAATATAATCTCTTCTTCTTTTGAATCACTGACTCCACTATCTTCGACTGAGCTAGGATCTTTATAATACAAACTCTTCTTCTCAAATCCGTTCTTGAATTTACCTTTAAAATTATTGTTTTATGTAGACTTTACTTCTTCATTATCATCATTACCCTTATTTGGGAATTTATCTAAAAAATGTCCAATCTTTCTACAAATAAAACAATTAAAATGTAATTTTACTTGATATTTACCTGTGCCCTTTTTCGGCTTACGAATGAAAAGATCTCGATTATCATCTTCATCGTCACTGAAACTATCACTTGATTATTGAATCTTAGCCTTCTATTTATTTGATGTCTTGAAAGCTACTTATCTCTTTGAGGGTTTATCTTGTTCAGTCTGCATCTCATATCCTATGAAAATACCATGAAGCTCGTCCATCTTTAGCTTGGCTAAATTCTTCATCTCTTCAATTGCTGAAACTCTTACATCATATCTCAATGGTAGAGATCTAAAATTTTTTTAAACCACAATTTATTTTTATAAATTTTCTCTAAGACCTTGAATCTGATTAACTAATTGATCAACCCGTAAAAGATAACTTTCTATATTTTCTTCTTCTTCCATCTTCGAACTCTCAAACTATCTTATAAAAGTCTAAAGCTTAGCTTGCTAAACCTTTCCATCACCTTTGTAAATATTCTCAAGTTTTACCCAAGTTTAATGAGTAGATTTAAATTTCATAACTTTAACAAATTTTGATTAACCTGAACCACATAAAATAGCATTTAAAGCTTTAGCATTATTTTCACTTGCCTTCTTTTCTATCAGAGTAGTTACAAGTGTCGGTGGCTCTTCATATTCCTCCACCACTGCTTTCCATATGTTAAATCCAAGGGCCATCAAATATGTCTTCATTATTATGCTCCAAAAAACATAATTCATCCCATAAAACAAAGGTACCCTATTTGTAAAAAATCCTTCATGTGATCCAACCATCATGTTTTCCCGATCCACCTTCAAGCTGTAAAACTTTTTCAAAAGGAACCTGATCTGATACCAATTTGTAACCATGGGATATACTGAGAAGGGGGGGGGGTGAATCAATATATCATAAATATTATAAACTTTCAACTAATCAAATTCCACTTAACCATACATTCAAGATATGCAATAAAAATGAAATAATAAACACCATGCAAGATAGAGAGAGACATCAGATTTAATGTGGAAACCCAATGTGGGAAAAACCATGGAGAATAATCTCAAGTATATGAGTGAACACCAACTCAAACTACAATATTTACAAGCACCAAATTTTAGGAGCACTAACCCCTTTGTTGAGCACCAACACAACAACTATTCATAAGCACCAACCCACAAAAGCACTAACCCCTTTATTGAGCACCAACACAACAACTATTTTTGAGTACCAACCTATAGGAGCACAAACCCCTTTTGTGTATACCACACAAATATCTCTCAATGTTGCTTTCTCAACAAATGATAGCACATTACAATATCTCTTTCTTTTCTCTCCTTTTCTCTTCTAAGATAGATATAACAATTACAAATCATACTCTCTCTTCCATATTATAAATGGCTTCTCAAGCCTTTATTTATAGCTTTCCAAATGACCTTTGGATTTCACCCTTTATGAACCTTCAATCCTTATGGAAAATGGTGCCAAACATGCATGACCCTTCGTATCCTTGCATTTGAAAAGTCATATGGTGACCCTTCATAATCAAAAGCATCTTTTCCTCTTTTGTCTTTATCTTGGTGACTTTTCATATTCCTCAAAGTGTCCCTTCATGAGAAATTATGCCCTTCCTCTTTTATCTTCACTTGGTGACTCTTGGAATTCCTCAAGATGACTCTTCATGGGAAAATACATCCCATTCTTCTTTTGTCTGTACCCCATGACTCTTTGACTTCTCCATGGGCTCTTCTTTTGACTTTATGCAACCAAAAATATATTCATTAATATTAAATAAATATTAACACATATTAGCCAAGATATGACTATTAAAAACTTCATTAAATGTAATGAGGCCTTTATCACCAACAATGTTGGACCTTTGACATCAATTAAAATATTTACAACACTTATACCACAAAATACTGAATCTTATTATTTGTTGTAATGGTCATTCACTCACATGTCCAATCAAATATTTCAATTCATATCCTACCATAACTCAAACATTATTGTCATAATTATTAACCAAGTGTGTCACTAATGGGAGGGAAAATGTCTCTACTTTTTCATAAACCACACTACTTATAAATTTGTTACCAACTACATATAGCATTTCCACCATAACTTATCATCCATAAGTATGATCATAGATATAGTTTGTGACTAAGAAATCTATATGTTTTTACAAATGCTTGTCACCAAGAGGATGGTCAAGGAGAAAATTTAATAGTACTTGACCACATCAAAGGAATATCAATCTTTCCTACTCTCTAAACCATATCAAAAACCAAGGAATTAATATTACCACCAAAAATATCAATGGACACCAAGTAAAACATCAACATAAAATCCAAAAATTTTATAGAGTGTCATATAACTCCTTCACACTTGGATTTTAGACAGTGTTTTAGAAGTTCCAAAACATTAAAGTTAGGAAGAAGAACAAACTTAGGCTCTATTTGAACAACAAGGTCTGAATTAGATGCACAAGCCCTTGACACCATGTTATGGAACATTGGCATCCCAAAGGGCACTTCATACCATGACCTACAACTTGATTATCTCGACTGATGAATCTGACACCACATCTTTGGTAGGCACTTAGGCTACATAGGGCCCATTTTTTAGTTCTTAAATTTTTTGAACTCTCCTTTCAATTTCATTGGATCCAGGGTCTTAGTAGTAAATTACAATTAGGAAAATCAAAAAATTACATTACAGTTCTAGTTTTTTGACATCCTCCCATTCTCCTTCCTTTTGTGGGATCTAGAAACTTACATGAAAATTAAAATTTGTTTTATTGCTAATTGAATTCAAACATCCCTTTTATACCATGATTTTTATATTGGGATCCATATCTTTAAAGACAATTTACAATTTATCCTTTTGATGTTTGATTTTTGTAACTGCATTCCTTGATTATAAAGTCTGTAGGGCTTTTACCTATCAAATGGAATTTGCAAAATTGCACTTAACCACTCAAACCTTTGATGGAAATCTATAGTGTCATTTGTAATTTTTCCCTCAGTCAACCTACAGTCAACATCCATATATCGACTAACTACCATGCATATTTTGAATCTACACATCTCCCCATGCCTAAAAAACACTAAAACATTTTTTTATTCTTTTCTTTCTCTTGACGTGGTAGGGGTCTTTTGTGTCATAGACATGAATTTTTTTATATCCATATAAGATTACATCCTTTTATGTGTTTCAACACACCTTTGTATGTTTAAAACACTTACCTTGTAATAATTTCCTCCATGTAGACATTTCACTATAATCACATTCCATTTCCTCAAAAAATAACATTTCATTGTGCAGATTCAAGCACCAATAGCGACATTAGTGTTAGTGATTTACCATTAGTCTAATGAGCTATTGTACAAAGCATTGAGATAATGTCTAGGTGGAAATAATGAGTGAAAAAAGGACTTGGGTGCTTATTTGAAGGTTAAGTGCTACTTTTGGTATATATGACAATGGCTTGGACTTGAACAAAATTTGGAAAGTGATCAAGAGAGGCCCTAAGATAGGTCGATGGCTAAGATAAGGATAAGGTAGTTTCAAGTTGACACTAATTGCAATAAAATGATATTTTATATGACTACAAAAGATTATAAAGATTATCCCATGACCAATATTTTCAATGTTGTAAGGTATGTCACTATATGAACATACAGATAGTATATTTAAAAATTGTTCACCTAAAAGTCCACATAAGATGGATAATTCGTTAATTCTAAGGTCCTCTTTAGATAAAATTATTATGTAGGCAGCAGTCATTAATGAATGGGTATTTTAGGTCATCTTGAATTCATATGAGCTTGTTAAACCCCACTTTGAAAAGTGACATGTATAAGTTAGAAGACGTATGGTCTTGAGAAAAATACAAATATCTAGAACCTATCAGTGTGATCAGAGATGAAAATATGCAAGGTGTACTTGAAGCCTAATATGCATAGTTGGATAGTCTAAAACAAGGCATGTATTTTGTACTAGATAAAAACATTGGATTCATGGCATAAATAGTGATGAAAGTGTCTAGATCCAAATGTTAATGTCCACTATAAAAAATATAAAATAATCATAATGTAATGAATCATTATTACTAGTTCCCAATTATACACCTTGGACATTTAGCCTTATAAAATTTGAATAAAATTGCAAAAAAAGATCAAAAACCCACTAGTATGTCATTGTAGCCAGGGAAGGGTTTATCATCTAAAATGGAATAGATGTAGAAAATGATTGAGAAGCACATACAAAGGTTATGGTCAACTCCTGATACTTCTATCTCTACTTGAACTAAGGTGAGAAGACCTATGGAGAGATTATACAATTCAACCTCCACATGGATTTTTGGCACAAAAGAACACAAATGTGACTAGGGAAAAACCAAAATTACACACTCCACCTAGGAAGGGTTATCACTTAAAATGCATAAATGCACTAGGTCACATACAAGCTACTGAAGATAGATGTAAAAGTTCTTACAACCTTCATTTTAAATAATTATCAACAATAGGACTAAATGGAAGACAATAATGCTAAGTATTAAAGCAAAATATGAAAATACATGTTATATATGTGAGATCTTATGAATTTATAGATAATAGCACTTATGATATGAAATAAGGGTGTGTTATTTTTAGGGAAGGACAAGTTAGGAAAGTTTGTTAATTATAAAAAGGGTGTGGTGGTGTACTGGTAGTCTTCAATCAATAGGGGATATTACAACATTCATGACATCACTTATTACAAAGATATAACAAATATTCATAATAAAAATAATGGGACATACCAAATGATCCTTGAAATATATATAACATACACTAAAATTAAACTTTTAAACACTTTTCCCTGTCAAATCCATAAATCTATGATGCCCTAACAAGTTATTGAACAACATATCCTAAAGTAATGTAGAAAGGGTTGATAATCTAAATCTATGATCAAAATGATAACTAATAGTAGACATAAACCCAAATTTACAATCATCATAACTTGAAAAACATATTATTTCACTTCATCCATTAGAAATAGTAGAGAATCACATGCATTTATGTTAACTTGAAAAAAGAGATAATAGATACATCAGTTTTTCAAAATGTTACCATTAGAATAAGTATGGTGAGATTTATCTATTTTATATAGGGGATAAATAAGAGTTCTCTTAGATATTAATAATGGTTGTATACTTTTAACCACCTTAGTAAGAGAGACAATATATTCACATAACAAAGATCCCAAAATTATTTGTAGACACTAGAATTAGAGAAAAATAAAGACCAACAATAACCAACCCTTAGAATAGAAGAGAAGTTTCCTATTTATGAATTTTTTATCCTTTTTAAATCTGGGACTATCGATTGATATTTTCAAATTCATAAAACATCCTTCCAAATTTTGTGAAGATGCTCCCAGCTAGAAAATATTCCTTGCCCTGCCTGAAATCTTTATCCATTTGTAAGAAAAATCATTGTTTTAACTACCTCTCCAAGGAATGATGAATATTTGAAACACACACTTTGATTTCTTGACTGGAGATTCCCCTTTTCCATGATGTGAAAGGTGAAATTTGTGGTGAAAGCTGAACAAACTTTATATTTATGTGAAACTACTTGGAGATGCCCTTGACCACTTGCTTGCATAGTTGGAACCTCCTAGAAAGTTGTCTTTCCTCTTATGCATGTAATGGAACAACCTAATCTTGTAATGATGGAATGATAGTGATTTGGTTATTGTAGAAATAGAAAATGAACTACAATCATTATTGAAAAATATGCTCTAGAATACCCCATAGACCTTCCTGTACACTTTGAACTCTTTGCTTGTCCACAAAGGAATAATCAATTTTAAATCATGAGCTAAATTTTACCACATATTGACACATGTCATGCCACATCAGATCCAATGAGGCACTTGTGGGGCTTAAAAATGACTAGGTTGGTTAATTGGCTCAGTCCAAATAAGTGTCACTATCTCATTAAAAAGTAGGATCAAATACATACAATTAATTTTGTCATAAGTCTCCTAGTATTGACCTTATCACAAGAATTTGATCTTTATTTGAAACTTTGAGATTCTACCACTTGGAAGCTCCATGGGTTCTCTATGGAAAATATCAATTGCTTGGACACTATCATGCCACATGATATCACCTCGCTAGATAATTGGCCCCATTGAACTCTCAACAATTTACTTGCACCGTTGGATCTTTTAAATAGGCTCATGATTTAAATCATGCCCTAAAATCTTGACACATGTCACTCCTACATTTTTTTGAGATCTACTAAAAATTCCACCTTTATCTTACATCATTGATATATATCTATGTCATCATGGTTTGGACACATGTCACTACCACATTTGACCTAGACCCTTTGAAAAGTCCTCTCTGATTCATACCATCCATGTACTAGATGCATGATCAACTTTGAACCATTAGATCCTCGAAATATGTCTTAACTTTAATCATGAGCCACAAGCTTGACACTTATTGCTCTTACATTAGTTTTGAGCTCTGTTGAAAAGTCCTCTTTTAACTCACATCATCAATCTTATACATAATTCTCACAATGGTGACACTTATCACCTTCATGCTCATATTGGGGATTTTTTGAAACATTGACCTTATATGCTCCATCAATTATGATATATACGCATTATTGCATACCATCGATTGATGGAAACATGCCCGAGATTTAAATCATTCCCTATGAGCTTGACAAATGGCACATCCACACTCATATTGATCCCCTTTGACCATTCATCACTAATCATGCACCATTGGATCATATTGATTGATGATAATGTGCACCATTTGATCATGATCCATTAGGTCAGATGTGATTGGATTAAAATTAGCAAGGAAAATAACTAATTCAAAGCAAAGGGAATAAATAACTTAGGACAAAGTCTTATCCTAAGGTTTTGGGGCATTAGTAAATACGATAGAATCTCTAGGACTTAATGCTAAGTTCATAACAAAAATACAAACCATTATTCATACAACATTAATAAATAAAAGGGACCTAAGTCTATGGGATATAAAAGGGTCTGAATATGAAATTTTAGACTAAGGTTTGGTCATGTTAACAAAATTCCATGGTTTTTTAAAAGGGGTCTCATGTAAATTAATCCCACCAAATTTTTAATTTAAATCAAAATGCCTAAGCTAGGGCACTTGGAACAAGGGTTTCAAGATGCTTAGATATGAATTCAACTTGGATTTTGATAGACCAAAGGCTAGTAAAAACCAAATTTACATGAAACTTGACCCATGATGAACACTTGAAAATTGGAATTGGGATAAAATTTTAGGCATTGATACTTGACAAGGGATAAATTGCTTCAGTACAATTTTGGGCACTAACAATTATGAAGCATCCTCTTATGTACTTGTATCTATTAGATGTACCCATGCATTAGTATATAAAATGATTATTATTTCATCTTTGTGTTTCTAGATTGAAATTATAGTTTGACATTTTAATTTATATATTTATCATACTTTCATAATTAAAAACTACCTCAAAATATTATGAATTTGGATTATTTAATTTACATGATTTGAGATTAGCTTAGCCATTTGTCTTATTAGGCTATTCTTTCCCTAACCATCACTTCAAAAAGGGTCAAATAGTTTCACCTTCTCCCATCTACTTTTCATAAAATATAAATATATATAAATATTTAAATCTAAAATGAAATAAATAAGTACCACCTAAATTAATAACCAACATCAATAAGACTATACATACAAAAGGATGATGTAAGTTGAATAAAGTTAAATACTATTAAAAATACACTCTAGAAAATGTTAAACCATACATTGAGTAATTCAAACCATATAAAACTTTAACAATACTCCATTTAACTAAAATTTTTGCATATTAGGAATTAAATGAAGAAGACATTTACCTAATTTCCATATTGACATGATTGATGCAAATAAGACCATTATAATATGCACCATCATACCTAAATATGTTATTTTAATTAACATGGACTAGAGTAAGCTCAAATCACTAAAGGATTTGGCCATTGATAGTGTTATGTCACCTTCATCCACTCAATAAAATGTTTTTTCATCCTATCCCACTTTATAATTGTAATGCTATATTTATTAGTATTTACAATGTAAGAATTAAGGGAAACTACATGTAAGAACATATCAACATTTCCCATAGATACATTATAAATCCAAGAATGCTTCAGGGTAGAGAGTATACTATTCAAAAAACATTATCCACAACATCAAACACATCAAATATATTAAATTTAAATAACATAAACCATTTATCTAAACCAACTCAAGTATAGTCGAGACACCACCATTCCCATTTCTAACTACCATTATCATTTAAAAGAGATAAAATTTAATAATTTATAGTGAAAAGAGGAAATTCACTAATTGAGGTATTGAGAACCCAATTATAGATTTTTAGGGACATAGACTAAAAATAAGCATAATTTATTTTTGTTGTGTTATTGATACCTTGATTTTCCTCAATTTTAACCTTAATAACAAATTTAAGGGGAAAAACATTGTGAATTATATTATTGTTAACCAAGCATTTTATATCATTTTGATTATGAAATCTATCCAATATTTTTTTTTATAAATTTGGCCTTGGAATTATTCTTATTTGATATTTATACTAATTTTTCACATGTGTTTTTCCTCTCCTCACCATTCAAAATATAAATTTTGAGAGAAAAAAACATAAAATACATGTATAAGGAAAAAAAGAGTTGGTATGAAAACGAAAAGTGAAAAGATTCAAATGGTGAAGAAATGAGGATTGGTTGTTTCTCCTTTAACTAATAATTATATTAGTTTTAACCACTAAATAACTATTTATGATATGATAGTCAAGGCATATGAGGTTGTGTGATCGTAAATGTATAGAAAATACATGATTAAACTGAGGAATCCAAAGTCAATCATCTTATGTCACATGATACCTTGTCATTATTTAATAGAAAATAAAATTATTAAAATGATTGGTGTTAATGATATTACCATTTTAAAATTAAAAAATCATTATATTTCTTAAAACTTGACATACTTATTTCTTTTACAAATTCAATAATTGAAGTTAATAAAAGATAAATGAGATAAGAATATAGAAATTTATTTAATCAAGTTATGAAATATCAATTTTGTTCTACATTTATTAACAAATTTATTAGATAGAATCTATGAATCACCTTTGACTTCAAGATATTCATTGAAAATTTATAAACATAGCTTCAAAACTTTTAGTAATGAACTATTTCATCTAAAAAGTTGTTTGTGTTAGGGATGTTAAAAGTGAATAATTTAATTTTGTTCTTTGTATCATGTCCTATTATCCAACATGTCCCAAATATTCATGTGTTAAATTTAAAATAACCATGAAAACATAGCTTAATGTTTTTACCAAATAGAGTTATTCCTTTTGACTATATTCTTTTATTAATTTAGTTTTTGGTGTTTAACACATCATTTATAAAGATGTCCTATGATTTATTAAGATGTTCCACATATAATGTTTTTCTTAAAATGGTAATTTATGATCACATTTAAATATAATTTTAGTATAAGGCTTAATAATTTAATATATTTAACATGTTTTTATGCATATGGATCATTGGTTCGAATTAGTTTACTACTAGTGTTTTTATGTGTAGTTGTTGCCTTTCCTTCTTATTACTATGGTGTCATGATGCTATGTTTCTTACGTTTTGTATCTCCTCTATATTTTATTTATGTTTGGAGTACTTCCTCTATTCTCCGTATATATTTTTTCCTTTAGGTCAGAATAGATAGTTTTTCAACGCTATGAAGACACAATAATCACTCTATCAACTTTATCCCTTTTCCTTTTTTGGTCCATTTCTTCCCTTATCATTCCTCCTTTCATGATTATTATTTCTAATTATTTTTATTTTTTTGCATTTTTCACCTATATTTTGTAACTAAAATTTATAATTTTTATAGATTATAATTATTTAAAATAATTACTATAACAATTATCAATAAATCAATTGCTTATTCTATAAAATATACAATACTACTCCTCAAGGATTTTTAAGTAACATCTAGGGTTTAATTAATTGAATAATTGTGACAAGAGAATGTCTAAGTTAGTGTTCATGTAATTTCACTCAAATATCTACAAAGTTAATTGAAAAATATCTCTCTTTAATAATTAGATGTGCTAGAACTATACTGACTTTGATTCCATGCATATAGGATACATAGCTATAAAAAATTAATAAATATACTTAGTGTTGTGAGTAAAATTTCTATAATATTTGCATCATCAACAAGTTTGAGTCTTGTCAAAAGTTAAAATTTGAGTTAAATTTATATGATTTTGAACAAATTTAACTATTAATGGTTTATAGTTAAATACATGGAGTGACCTAGGTGCACATGCAATGGGGATGCATCTCTCCCAGTGGTACATACTTCACCTACCATGTATGTCATACCTATGATATTCATAAATTTTAACCATGTTGTCAAGGAAAGTGTGCATCCACCACCAGTAATGTTTATCATGGCCACACATCTGTGATTTTTGTGGACACATAAATTTCCTTGACAGACACATGGTATCTTCACCTTTATGAATGGTATACATTCATCCATCACATTTATGAACCTATAGTGTACTATGGTGCACTCATCTGACATTTTAACCATCCTTGCCTCCTATATTAATAATTATACACGTCATTCCATTAATTTCCACCAAAAACACTTTACTATTCTCTACTATGTTCATCTTCCATGCCAAAACTCTACCTTCCCAAGATTTTACAATATTAAAGAAAACAATTTCTAGGTATAATCAAAATATTCATCATTATGAGTACTCCATATCTCCATAAGTTTCATTGAGTGTAAATATCACTTCTAAAAATTTTCACTCATAGTAAAAATTGTGATGCTTATGGAACATTAATTTTTTGTTTACTCCTAAAAACTCTAGAAAACTATTTATTTATAAGGTTAAGTATTTTGATGACAACCATTTATAGCTCTACATAGGGTCATAATATTTTTCCCACTAAACCAGTGTGACAATATCAAAGCATTGACCAAGGTTACAATCCATATCACCTACTCCACCAATATCAAGTACAAATATATGGTTTATGATCCTCTAACCATCATGGAAATAAATACCTCTAAAATATAGAATTTGGTGATCAAACATGTTGACATGGAATAATTTCATAGACAATTTAATAATATATTAGATACACTTATGTGTAACTTGGTAAGAAGTGTCATTCATAAAACATGAAAGTTTCTAATTGATGTGTAGTGTATGGATCTAGTCCAAATGTGTGCATAATATTATAATGTAGAAAAAAGGGAGGTAAAATTTACATGAGATGTGAGGCCATTAATATTAAATTTTACATTCTATAAAGGAATGCATATGATAATATGAGTATAAAATTTGTGCAAACATTATTCCATAAGAATATGGATAAAAATCTCACTGTTATGAATAACTTGTTGAAGGTGAAATGAAGAGGTGTCGCCAACTTCCCAAGTGTTTAAGTACATTTTAATTTATGGATATCTCTTAGATATGATCACTCTACTCAACAAGGTGGTATGAAATTTAGATACTAAGGAATTTCATCCTTAAATGTTTCTCCTTATGAGCATAACTTTTGGTGGTAATCAGTTCATAACTTTGTGGAGTATGATCAATCATGAACTTGATGACTAAATCAAAAAAGTTACTACCACTAAGTAACTTTATATTTATTATACACTAATTCATCTCACTTTGTATACCCTATGCTCACATAGTTATAAAATTAAAGGATGGCAACAAGAGTATATGAGTTATTTCCTTAGTTAGGTCTGTAATAAAGTAATAAACAAATTAGAAGAGTGAATCCTTCATTAACCATGGGGATAGTTAAAATTCTATTTTAATACTAGGAAATCAAGTTGGTGTCACAATATGGAACCCATTTCATCCAATTTGAGAAACTATTGTGTGTAAGATTTTAAGGTTTTGTGGGGTGTATCATGAGTATTCCACAACTATTTAGCCATAAAATGTTGTTAATTAAATTAAGAATAGAGATGTAATATGTTCATCTAAAATGTGGGAAGAGATATATAGTGGGACTAGTATTCCTTATTTTTATGGGACACTACATCTAAAAGCATACAACTCATGATATACAAATTGAAGCTAGCATATCTCACAACATTATATATTCACATAAATAGAGCTTCATTTTGTAAAAATGATTATGTGTGATATAATATCTATATTTTATCTTCATATATTCATAAATCACACCTGGAAGACAATTATGATGACTGTGTCAATGATTTTGAGGTTAAAATATGAGATCAAGAATGTCAAATCCTAGATCAAATTGAGATGTTTTATGAAAAATGGGTACTTGATGGAATGATCAACGATGTAATAAAACCTTTAGATTCAAGTTAAATTATGGGAGTCATGACTTATCCTATGAGAGTGGTATTCTAATTCACACCATAGATCTCACACCTACAATAAAGAACCAATTATTTGCTAAGAATATTAACGTTCAAACCTCATCCGAGGATCCTATATCTACTCCAAGGATAAATATATCTAGTGGTCTTGGTATTATATTTCATCCCACTAATAGGGTTACTAGTGATGGCAATGATGAATACTTAAACAAGGGAAAATAAAAATTAAATAATTATTGTGAAGGATCTTTACTAGTTATAAAATTTCAAACTAATAAGGTAGTACTAATGCAACAATATCCCCCCATAGGATAACCATCTTAACTAATCAATAATATTAAAAAAATTATCTTACTTCTAATTAAGAAAAGAATAAATTATCGGGGATGGAAGAGATACCTACATCCACACCACAAAGGCCAATTTCTCATGTTATCCCATATTCTTCACACATCCCAATCTCATAATAAGATACTCCTCTAAGCCAGTGTACAAAAAATGTTTCATCAGGTAGTATAGATACACAAATGGTATTTACCATTAATATGGGATTTCAATGGATTCCAACATTTGTAAGAAAAAATTATAAGATAGTATATGTCATGTTTCCATAATCTAATGCTTTGGAGAATATTTTCATGACTCATCCTACTCCTAAAATTGAGAAGACTACCTCTTGCTTGATCATACAATTATCACATGGTTAATGTTTTGAAATTATAGAACTAAATGTTAAGAAAGGCATGGGGTGATATGAAAATCTCTAGTTATGCCTCATCCAGAGTTGACATGGGAAAATCCACTTATGAGATTGATGTTCACTGTCTCAAGGAGACTACTAAGAGAGATGAACAAGATGATTTGACAAAAGAATAGTTGAAATATTAAATATTAATACTAAGAATATATGTGAAATATCTATTTAATATCTAAGAAGACATGACCAAAACTCAATTTGAAGCACCTATAAAAGTTATACAAATATGTATAAAGGCAATTTCATCCATATCTAAATATAACAGTTATGGGAAGACCCTTGAATCCTAGGTAGAAAAATTGTTTCTTGATGGCTTCAAATACATGAATGAAACCATAAATATCTATGAAAATATTTATTTGAATTAAGTCTAGTGCCATCAATCTAAAATCAATTTATGGAAAAATGTGCTTCATGACCCATATGATATTACATGAATTGATGTAGACATGGTTGCCATAATATCAATATTTGATAAAAGATAAAATAACCTATTTTTTATTTGGATACAAAGCATCTTAAACATGCTGTAAATGATTAAAAAATTAGTATATAACTTTACATATCAATATAAATTTAAAGGAGACATAATGTTAGATTCATCTTCCAATGCTGGCAATCTTTACTATGAGATTCTCAAATATAATAGCTAAGGACCTTATGGGGGACATGAATTAAATGAGAAATTATTGGATCTTATAAAAGATAAAATTTTCAAATGTGTATTCAATGTATAATACATGAACATACTCAGTGAAATCCATTCTTCATTTGAGGAGATGAATGTGTAATATAAGGACTTCTACGAAACACCATATACTATGGCATTAGTAACAAATAAATAGATAGTTTATTATAATAATATGGTTATTATAAAATGGAATTAAATTATGGATGAATTAAAAATATTAATTATATGTAAAACATCCCTTCAAAATTATTCCAAATCAACACGGCCTCCCACTACCCATCCATCCAATGGAATAAACCCCTTAGAAAGATATTTTTTGATATTTGAATTTTGCCTTTTACCTACAATTTTTGAATGGAATTTTGTAGAAAATAATATGAAATTCTAAATTTAATAAGGTAAAATGTATAATATGAAATATAATATTATAATATGAAGGCCAAGTCCATTCCCTCCTATCTCTATAATAAGAGAAATAACTATTTTATAAGGGTTTTTGATGTGGATTGTAATTTCTATTGAAATTTCAAGAGAAAGAAAAATTGTTCTCATTATTTCAAATAGGAACACAAGTAAAAATCTAAAATTACATGTTTATTATTTTTTCTATGGATGTGTTTTTTTGTTATATTGATGCGTATCCTTCATTTAAAAAAAATACTTATTTTCTTCTAAAACCAGTGTATTAATTTTAGAGTTATTTATTCTCATGAAAGGGATGAAATATGAATTTTCTCATTCATTCATGAGATTCTCCTTAAATTTTATTTTTAAAAATTTGGATTGATGTAGTAAAACCTAATACTTCAATAAACCTATAGATATTTTAAACATGTTTATTTCTAGTTTGTCATTTTTCTAATAGAGGTAACCTTCCCTCCAAATATAGGATATAATTTAAGTATACTTCACTATTAATAAACACAATATTTGTCAAAGTACCAAATATTTAACTAACACTTAACCAACTAAGTTAAAAGTTTTATTTGATGGAAAATTATGTATAAGTATGAGGATAATCAAATCGTAATATAAATCTCATTAAGTCTACAAATCCAAATGAGGATTTTTGCATCTACCTCTGGTGAACCAATCCAAAATATATAGACATTTAAAACTATTGAAGTACATAATCAATTATATAGGAAGAAATCAACCACCTATCAACTATGACCATGACATAGTTTTTAAACCCTTATTATAATATTTTTTTATATTAACAATAAAATACACATTTTACCTATGTTGTAGTCATAGGATCCCAAAAAAATAAAAAAGTGTATTCATTTCATTATTATTTATATCTTTATATATTTTTTATTTATTTTTCAATTTTTTCTTGATATATTCATTTTACTTTATACATTAATAAAATATCTTCATGTTTTTATTACTAGGTTATCATAAATATACATTGTGCCTTTCTTTTACCTTATTGTGACTTGTGCAATTGTCCCCACACTAAAAATACTTAAAACATTTTAGTGAACACAATCCTTGTGAGCATCCAATATAATGTTTCACAATCCTCTCTACCCCTAAGATCTTCATTACATAATTTTTATGAGTCTAAAACTACATTTTTTTTGCACCTTATCATTATGATTCCATTTTGAAGGATGAAAAAAAATATTAGTTTTGGTCCTCTTCCACTTCATATCTTAATTATAGTATTTTATTTCTTCTTTTTGATGTACTATCATCTATGCTCACAAGTAATATTGCATCAAATGAAAACCAACACAATTTATTAACAATAATCAACATTAAATTATATATATATATATATATATATAATGATTGATGGTATGTAATATAAATTAAATACTTACTTTGAATCTCTCAAAGCATCACACCACCTCAATATTTTACTACATACTATGTTTTTATTCTGCAATGCATGCAAATAGATTTACTTAAGGGATTCTTGGTAGAGTTGTAATTTTAAAAAAAAAATATATGGTAGTATCTTGAGTTATGCATAAAACATGGAATTTAACTCAAGATATGATACATCACCTTAAAAATTGACACAACACTGTGACTCCCAAAATGGATCTACCACAAAATACATATAATTTAATCATTATGTAATATAAATACATCTATGGCTATGGTTAATTGGTGATAGAAACATTACTAATATATATATATATATATATATATATATATATATATACATATATATATATATATACATATAGATATATATATATATATATATATATATATATATATATATATATATATACATATATATATATATATATATATATATATATACATATATATATATATATACATATATATATATATATGTATATATATATATAGATGTATATATATATATATGTATATATATATATATATATATATATATGTACGTATATATATATATATATATGTATATATATATATATATATATATATATATATATATATATATATATATATATATATATATATATATATATATATATATATATATATATATATATATATATATATATATATCTGTCTCTCTCTGTGTGTGTGTGTGTGTGTGTGTGTGTGTGTGTGTGTGTGTGTGTGTGTGTGTGTGTGTGTGCGCGTGTGTGCGTGTGTGTGTGTGTGTGTGGACACACACACACACAAACATTATACACAACCATTTTAAAAATTTATGATAGTTTTTTATAATATTAGTGTTAAAATTAGCACTCATGGCAAGCCAATATGTGTGTTAGAAGTTGGAATATTTGTATAACAAAACCTCATAGTTAATAGTTAATTAACACCTAGAATAAATATTGGTTTCAACTACTTAAATATTTCATGATTAGTATGGATGACATTGGACATGTACTATATGGTAATACATCACATGGTGATGTGTTATAGAATATCATTACTATTGTTTACATTTAATGATATTGGCACACAAAGATATACTATGAGAATTTGATAATTTTTTTTTTAATTTTGAGTTGATAGATTTAATGTAAGTAAATTGTATACATATATTATACTTTGGAGTAAATAATAATTAGATAACTTGATGTATAATATATTTACAAGAGAGATGTTATTTAAGAAAAGTAGTTGAGTTCAAAAACAATTTTACACATCTCACTTTGATATTGTAGTAATATTATAATGTTTGTAATAAAATTATAGTATATGAAATCTATATTTTCTCAATTTAAACCAATAAAATCATTGTTTTTTCAATATATTATGTATGAAATATAAGATTTAGGAAAGTATTATGTTAGTTTTGATTGGGTAAATTCAAAATTATAGAGAAATATGGGGACCCAATCCTTTGTTTCGAATAAAAATGAACCCTTAGAAATAAAAATATATATAATAACCACTGCTTCCATTTTATTTTTAAAATATAAATATAGAAATATAGTGTCTTATATTATTGTTAATAATATTTTAGAACAACATAATATGAGCTATAACTTTCATTACATTAGCACAACCATATATAAAATTAAAATTTAATTTTCCAATAACTTCTAAATGTTGTTTTCCTATACATCTAATTCATTTTTTCAAATATAAATGAGTCTACTCACCTCTCAGCCATATTATGTAAACTGAAATCTATGGCCCTTATCAACCCTTAGGCCTAATAAATTTCCATGTGGGGAAATGGTCATGCATTTTAGTTGTAGAGATACATGAAATAGTAAATAGTGATAATTTCACAAATGAAAACACATTAAAAAAATATCATACACATCAATAGTTAAATATCATCTAAGTACACAAAGTTACACCTTAAGAAAAATGTGGACGGGGGTAAAACATATTACAATTTAGTAATAATTAGTGTGTTTAAACCTATATTTAGATATTTAAGTGTATCTAGAGTTAAAAATATAGAAATGAATAAGCATAATATTGATAAAAATATCTATAATATGTCAAATAATTTTAAAACTTAGATAAACAATATTATGAATTTCAATACTAAGATATGCTAGATATATAAAGTATAACTATTGATTGATATTTCAATAAATTGAAAACAAAAATATGTATTTAGTTTATTGTGTGCATAAAGATATAGGTTGAAACATGATGGAAGTCGAATGGATCATTATTTTTGAATAGTTTTTAGATTGTGTAGTTTTTCATATGGTGGACTTAGATGCTTAAGTCACATTTGGATGGTTGTATCGACACTGGTGTCTAGATTAGACATAAGTATCTAGTATGGAATAACTACTGGATATATATGGATGAGATGGATCCTTTTGTGTTTTCTATCTCTTTTATTTTGTTTTATACTAGTCATTTGCATAGGCTCTCACTCTTTTACAAATGTCAAAATCCTAGCTTCCTCACCCTTTGAGTTACTATGGGAAAAATGGGTTAATGGGCTCAGGATGTCAAGATGCTTTAGTGACCCCTTTAAGAATGGGAATTGCCTACATAGTCAATACTCAGGAGAGGGATTTAACCTTATGTAGTAATCCCCTATGTGTTAAATTATATGTATGTAAGGATGTAATATGTGATAAGCAGTTACATAGTTTGAGCTAGATTTTAACATGGAAAAGATGGGTCATGGGATGATCCTTTGGTAATTCATATTTGTGAGGATATTTATCCTATGACTGATATGGAAATAAGGATGAATAGGGAAAATTTACTCACTTGAATGCTTGATTAAGTTCTCTTGGTAAGTTGTCTTGTGAGTTACTAATATTTTCTAGTTGAGGAATGAATAGGGATTGATCATTTATATATATCAATACATTTTCAAAACATCTCACACTAAATAACTTAGGTCAAAATTTAGGATATGTTTTATTTACAAATTGGATGAATTTTGGTCATTGGACACTTAGTTAGAAAATGGAATCCTCCTTCCATATAAGCATCTGACTAAGACACAAGACTCTGTGAGGTTAGAAAATAATCACATGTCTGAAGTTGGTAGAGAAGGACAATGTTCATGTTTAGATCATTTTATAGAGTATATGAGGCATGGTCATCATAATAAAAATAATTAGAATAGGATATAATAAATTTGGGAAAAAGACATAGTGAAGACAAGCCTTTCAATAGAAAAAATATCATAGAACTGAAGGGTAGAACCATGATAGGTATTTACCATGTATACAAGGCTTAGGTGCTATATAATTCAGATTTACTATTTGGTGGGGTGGGCGGGGGTGGGGGGGGGGTTGAGGGTGAGGGTTGGTGGAGGGTAAATAATATGTAGAATTATTATAAGAATCTACAAGAAAATTAAATATTGGTGACATAAACACTTTCTGTCACCTAACTCCTAAAAGAAACAATGGAATTCTCATGTCCTAAATTTGACTTAAGCTTTTCTCATTCTCCAAAATTTAAAAAAGCTAAAACATAGGTATTTAGCCCAAAAATTTTCCATAAGTTAAAAACATAATTTGGGTCAGGAATAAGATATAAATTGTATCAAAAATTCTTGTAAAGGAAAAAACATTTGTCTTTCTCCTTTTCTTTTATTTTTCTTCTTTAAAAGTATACTATACAATCTTTTACCTTATATAACTGTTAGAAAGAGGATATGCATATATAACTAAATCAAAAGCGGGATAAAGTTACTACATCTAATATAAATTTATGCATAGACATATGTCTTGTGTAGGCTTTCATCTGTACTACACCCAAATAACATAGACATGAACAAATTCTAGAATATAAATTTCTCTAGAAGGGTTATTTGTTAAACATACATACACATTTCAATTTTTGCCACTGTTGATGGCTAAAATTGTGCTTGATCTTAAGTAACAACAATGGGAAGTTTTAAGTTGTGGGACAATGCGGCTTGAAACAACCTCCATATTTTAGAGAAGCTGGTCTCTTCTTTGTATTAAGTGTTTGGGGGAAAGGGATAGGGAATTATATAGAAAAACAAATGTAGGAATTAAAACCTAAGTATGGTGATGTCCCTGAGTGTAATCCTAATCCTAACCTGAGCACAGTGAAACTATTATAGGATTCAATTACATTTAAGAGCAGACAAGTGCATGATCAATGTAAAAGATTGAAATAATAGAAATAGAGGCTCACAACAGCAGATTATTTTACTGAGATACAAAAATTGTCAACAAAGGCATAGTGTTCAATCTTCTTATTGAATCTTCTAGTCATACAAAAGATGCAAAAGAACACACAGTCATATAAACATTTCAACATAAGAAAATGAGACAAAAGCAAATGACATTTCCAATCACAACACTAGAAAATCTATAGTGTAGACTACTTTACAATTGACACAGATAACATCAACAAAGGCATAGTGTTCAATCTTCTTATTGAATCTTCCAATCATACAAAAGATGCAAAAACACACACAGTCATATAAACCTTTCAACTCAAGAAAATGATACAAAATAAAATGATATTACTAGTCAAAACTCTAAAAGTCCAAAACTATATGAAGTCCTCCCCTTTTTTTATTTTACAATTCCTCTTATATAGCCTCGGATGTCTCTTTACGTCGCTCTTCCTTCCTACGCAATTCCACTCCATCCTTCACTCATAGGGGACAAAATAGATGGTGCATTCAATGCCTTGGATGCATCCTAGTCTTATGAAGAACTTCCCTAACTGTTGCATGGAGATCCCTGTCTAGTACCTCTCTTCGCGCCTAAAATTCCTCATTCCATCATCTATTTGGCTGCTCAATTGTCTATTCTGCCTCTGCTCATAGGGGACAAGCAGACAGCTCTTTAATGCTTTGGATACCCCAAAAATCTACCTGGTGCACTATTCTATCTACCAGGAATAACTCCCATTGAGTTTCTTTCCATCTTTGCTATAACCAGATAGATGGGCACTTTGTCTTATTGAAATAGAAGAGGACACTTAGTCAATCTATGAAAATTCTCTTTTGTCTAGAAAGCACCAGAGAATGACACTTGACCACTTCTACTTTATCTATATTCTACTCAAGAACACTCTACCTTTGACACCTATCATAGTCTGCTTCCTCGATACTTTGTAGTTTTATCAAAACAAAATTCACCGCGTCCCTTGTTCGAGCAACTTTTTAGGAAGGAATGGATGCACGTGGTAGTCTTTGTACATTGACACTCAGCACTTCCATAGTCCTTTGAAATAACATCTAGGACCCATCATAATATTTATTTAGCAATTAGGCTCAAAGATGGTTCCTCAAAAGTTGACACGTGGTGACCTCCACTGCTCCTGGGAAGATACGTGGCATCTTTCACTTCTTCTTCTAAGGGTATGTGGCGCCTTCCATTTTTTCTTGGGATGGAGTAGAAAGGGACTCAGAGAGTGACACCTGCAAGCCTCCACTGTACTTTAGCAATTAAGAAAATTGAAATGACACCCTTATGCATTGAACAAAAGCATTGGACCCACATCTCCCAGATGTTGACACATGGTGACTTCTGCTGCCTCTTTGAAAAGGTAGTTCAGGGCCTCCGCAACTACCACTTGGCACTTTTTGCTCTCTCTGCTGCTTAGCTCATTGAAAGTCTTTATCAAAGTAGAATGAAATATGGGTGCCTCTATGAGATGTGGATACTGACACGTGGTGCATTCCACTTAACTGCTACTAGGTACGTGGCACGATCCGCAGTTCTCTGGAAAGTTACAAACGGGGCCTAAGAGGACGCTAGCTGGCCGGCTTTGTGTTTTGGAAAGTGACACTTGGCAGCTTTCTCTTAAACTTGATACTTGGGAAAAAATGAGACAGAGGAAACAAGAAGGGGAAAAAGACCCATGATCGGAGGGTGACACTTGGCAACATCCACTACACTTCAACACTTAGGCAAAAATGAAATTGTCTTTTGCTACAAAACTCTGCTACTTCATCCAAGGTGCGTAGGAACCAAAATTGCAGTGCTCAAATAAAAAATAAATTACATACAACGTAGAGTAAAAATTACTCTACAGTTACTAGCGACCACCAAGACTTTTGAGCCTACTCAAAAAGAACCTAACTCATGAAAGTTTTCAAAATTTCACAGCTTCAATAGTGTTGTCTGATAGATAGACCACTCATGGTCAGATAATCCTTGCTTGCTCTACAATTCGATGAAAGCCAGATCAAGGTTGATGATATATTTATGCAAAAAGGCTTGCAAGATCTAGACCATGGCTTTTAGCTTGAACTCTAGCCAAAAAATAGGAATCAAAATAGTTTTGACCTCTGAGGCTTAGGAATCATCTCGCAAGTTTTGGAAAACTATTTGATCCCTTTGTTTAGCCATCAACAATGGTTCAATTTGGTCCACCATCAGCACCGTCTTTGCATCTAGAATTAGAGAAGGAAGGCTCAATCACACGAAAAATTCAATACGCTATCTCATTTTGCCAATGCCTTCTTTCATGACTTTGAGATGTTCTCTTTAACTATTGGCCACAACATTGCGACTGAGCTCCTCATTGACCTATTTCATGGTGGCCATTCTATCAGGGATCCCTACGGCTACCAATGTTGCATCCATCATGTCATAGATCTTCTACAACAACGAATGGGAGTCTGTGACTCTTCTAGAGATCATGGCCAGAGTGTTTTGTACTGAATTCTCTACCCTCTCACACAATTTTTGTGCGTTGAGTAGGAAGGTGAAAAATGGCCTGAGCTAGATAATCTCTGAAGAGATTCTCTCCCACGCTGACTCATAGAACTACTTCACCAACTACATGAATCTAACACCTTTTGGCATATTGACCAGCTCAATTGTTAGTTGCATCATCCTCTGTTGCTCTGCTTGGAACTGGGCTTAAAAAGCCATAGCCTTGTTCTGCTCCTCCAATAGCCCTTGCTATGATTGGGTAACTTGCAGTTGGGGTCCTTCAACTCTTCCCTACAATGTTGCATTCTCTAGCCTTGGAGTTGTTGCTACATCTTTGGCAAGTGTGAGATCTACTTTTAATGAATCATTTTGGGCTTGAATTGCTCATTGAGTCTAAAGGGAAACATTATCTTGCAACTATTTATTCAGGCTAGCTATTTCATTGTCCCTCTTGTTTATCTCTTCAGCCAAACTGTTAAAGTTTTCCTTTTCCTTGGCCAAATCATCCTCCATCTTCTATAGTCTTCTTGACTTCTTCAAATAATATTTTGTGACTGTAAAAGTAGATTCGATCGATAGCTAGACTCTATCTTAGGGCCTGAACAGGGACATGTTGATGGCCATTACATTTATGGTATAGTCCTCCAGCTATATTTGCTTGCTTAGCTTAGCAACGTTGGGTGACAAATGGGTCACCATCAACTACTATTAGATGGGGTCAAATTGTGACTAAAAATGTGAGACAGCCAGAGCCTTATTCTCTTTAATCCCCTTCTTCTCCAACTAGGCCTCTCTTACCTTCCTTGTAGCATCAGCTTGTGTCTGGAAGGTGGAAGGGGATGTAATATGTCCCCCTATGAAAGGGAATCCTTGTGGCAGGGCATATTGGAGAGCCATTGGTTGGCTAGGGGTGAGTTACAAGGGCATCTTTCTAGGGACAGAGGGAGAGAAATGGGGCAATGTTAGGGCCTTAGGCATTGATGATGGGGTGGCTTGTGAGATGGGAATGGAAGCAATGGCAGGAGGTGTCATCTGACAGGGCGGAGGCATCATGACGATAGGGTGAGGAATAGATTGAGAGGGAGGAGGGGAAGTAATACTTACCTAAGGGGAAGTTGTAGTGCCCTACACTGGGCACTGTGAAGGCTCCTCTTTTTCTGATGAATCTAATTGGAACTGTACCCTCCTTCTCTTCTTAGGTGTTTCTACCTCTAGCTACATTCATCTCCCTTCTACCTCTATTGTTTTCAGTGGTTCATGTGGAGAACTGGGGACTTTAGTGACTCCCGATGATGGGGAAGCCTATGGTGGTGATGACACCACACTCCTTTCTTGTTCTGTGGCAGCTACAGCTTGTTCTAAACTCTGTGGTTGTTGGCTTGTTCCTGCTCCAGCTGCTTGCTCTACCCAAAGTGTCAGACTTTGGCTCATTACTAAGATAGATGTAGGGGATGGATGCAACTCATCCCAGAGCTCTTCCCACCTTTCATTTGAATCTATGCCACTGAAAGCATGGGTGGTCTGGAAAATTTCTTACCTATATTTCTAATAGGCCTCAATTTTTTCTACATCCCAACCTTTGTTCCTAAGCGTCCTTCTCAACCCAAAGGTCATCCTGACCTTGGGATCATAATCCCTCTATTTGTTATAGAAGGTTTCCAATGGCCTATTCTATGGCATGGGAAAATCTGCTAGCTCAACATAGAGACCAAGAGCATCTTCTATAGGGTTTTTCTTGGTCTCCCAAAAAGGGCAGCCTTCATGCACAATCATAGCTCCAATTCTATTTTTCCTCACCATGGAGGCAATGCAAACAGCTGGGTCATAAACCCATTTTTCCTTGACCAATAGGAACCCTAGGAAGGCTAGTTTCCTCAGTATCACAGTCTTAGCTTCTCTAGCTTCTAGGCTTACGTTGCCTGCCATCCATGGGAGATTATGCATTCTCCTCTTCTTCTTCCTAGAGCCATATTCATTATCAACTACAGATACCTACCTGGCCACTTCCAAGAATGCTAACCTAAGAGTTAAGGTCTTTGGTAGCAACACTGGTTCTCCACAAAATCCATGAACCCTTATGGTCATGTGATGGGACCCAAAATAAATGTCACGTGGGATTGGGCAACTGACCAAGAGGTTTGTGACACTTGGAAATACCCTGTTTATAACAAGCTTAGGGCTGAGGCAATGAAGAACAGGGGTGATGAATAGTTCCCAAAAATCATACGTGTCACTGGTTTTTGATAAAACATGTGTTCACACAGACACAAGAATGGTCCTTTGGGGGTCAAAAGCTGGTTCATACAGGTTCAGACTCATAAATTGGGAGAAGAGGTCAGGGTTCTAATATAGTATTAGATGAAATAGAAAGGAGGAATACCTAAATATCACTTTTGCCTTGAACTGGGTTAGCTGATCCATGATTGAAAACGTGATGTGTTTTGAGAAGTCAAGATGGTACTCCTGCATTTTGTTGACCATCTTCAGCCAAAAAAGGATGGCCGTCTTCTCAACATATACATCCATGTCATCCTTCATGCCAAAGATGAGGGCCATCATTGATAGTGCATCTTGGCTGGTGGGCACAAATTGAGTCCTTGGTATAGGGAGCGTGGGTACCATTGCATCCCCATCAGCCATTTATAACTCAAACCTCAAGAACCTTATCTAAGTGTTGACATTCACCCACGTCCTTTGCATCCTATCAATGGTGGGGAAGGTGGTGGTATCATCATATTGTAGGGCAAGCATGTCCCTGATAGCTTGTGGGGTAACCTGTAACATGAAAGGGCCTTGTTGAATGGTGCAAGATTGTGTGTGGAGTAAGTCTACACATAATTCAATTATATCAGGGCATGGATACATGGTTGGAACAATGAATTGAGCTAGTTTTGAGGTCCATATCCTCATTTGAATCTCTCATATTGCCTTGCCCTGGCTCTTTACAGACACCTTTGGTGTGCCCCTTCTCTTAGGTTCTTGCTATTGGACCTTTGGAGAATTAGGTCCATGATTCCATTTGTATAGTCCCTTACCTTTGAAGGATGACTGGTCTGACTGATTCCCAGGGCTTTTGTTCTTGGGTAGCTTTTTGGTGATTGCACAGGAGCTACAACATATGATTTACTAGCCAGTAACCTATCAAGCTATCCAGGTGTCCCTGTTCCTTGTTGTGGCGATGATGCTCCCACCATCTCTCAATCTCTTGTATGATACCTAGTATATGAGCCTTGTGCAAGATGGAAACACACTTGTTGAAACAACTTTACTAGGCACTATAATCATAATGAGTAGGATATTTTCATAGGAATGCTTGAGAGTTATAAACTTTAAAATTTGCTAAGGGATATTTATGGGCCTATCAAGTCCTAAACAACATTAATTTCAGATAACCGTTAGCAAATCCTACTCAATCTTTGGGAAAAAGTGAGGTGGACATGCTATGCGGCGTAAGGTTCCTTGGAGATCTCAAAAGATTTGGAGAAGCATTTAATATGGCAAAATTTAAAGAATTAAAACTTTTAAGACACCGAATCTACGTTTAAAATGCTTATTTTGAAAGAAAAATAGGAAAATAATGGAAAAAAAAAGAATGCGGGAATGGGAAACTACCTAACTACATTAATTGATCATCTTTATTTCCCTCTAAGATCAAAAATGAACTTTCCAATGTCTTATTTATGACAAGCCAACTTGTGTTGCCATACTAGCGATTGCAACAGGTATATCCTTGATGAATTTCCCTCTATGCCGGCCACATGGATTTGCCTATACTTGAATGAGTCTGAGAAAAACATGTGTTCAACACTCATTAACTCTTCTTGTCCTTGAAAGCCCATCGAATACTAGTTTTTAATACTATCATGTGTCATCAAGAAATCATTAGCTATTGGTTCTTCACTCTGTGCCTTTTGATATTCATTATCTTTCAGCTCATCTCCTTCAGATTCCAACTTTATTGCATCAGCATGCTCCTTGATGACTTCATCCTCTTGAAAGGATAAATCTGAAAGCTGGCATCCCTTCTACATACTTAATTGAGTCTTAAAGCTATCTTCTCCATATTCGGCTAGTCGATATCCTTATTGCAAGATAGTGTCACCTATTTCAATGGCTTGATCAAGAGAGTGTCCATGCTCCTCCATATCCTCTTGCAATGTGAGAAAAAATTTAGAAATGATCTCTTCCTCATCAAAAGTTAAGGAAGAAGCTTGCGACTTGTCCTCTTGTTCATCAAAGGGGGTACCTATGATGATTTCCTCCTCATCTATACTTATGGAATCCTCTTGACTAGCCATGAATTGAGCGTATTCCTCTGCATACTTATTTGCTTCCTCCAAAATATATTCTTGTTCAAAAAGGGGTGAAGAAGAAGGCTGTGATGGAAAACAAGAAGCTTCTTGAGTAAAGGTGGAAGGGACTTGAGGGGAAAGTGAGAGTTTGGGGTCCTCTTGACTTGTTGTTGTTATAGTCTCTTCATTATTGGGGAAGTGACCTTGACAGGTTAGACCTTGCTCAAGAACAGGGGTGGCGTATGTTTGATCTGGAATTTGTGGTGGTGAATATGAAGTTTGGTAGACTTGGTAAGGCTAATTCTCATGAATGCTTAGCCTCTCTTCTATAAATGCAATCAATCCACACAAATCCAGCATCTCATATGTAAGCTCTTGCTAATTTTCCCTTTCAATGGGATCCCATTCTCTTTTAATCAGATTTACCGCATCCCTTACTTGATGGATGACATGACAAGGAATTTCTTGGCCATATCTCCTTCTGCTGTCAAGCTCTAACACATATTTTTTAAATCCTAGCAATGCTTTTTCAAAAGTCAAAATAAGGTTAGGTTGAACATGGGATGTGACATATTGGGGAGACTGGGCATAGGATTGGTATAACTCATGACCATATGCAAACTCATTACTTGACATGATTCCAGGAGAAGCTTGTTCTTGATTGAAAATATATGAAGGAGAATAAGACTCATAGCTGTGAGTAATAGAATATACATACCAAAAGGTGATTTCTTAATGATACTACTTGATCGGCTAATGACTCAGAGTCGTTGTTAGTGTTGATAAAAACCTCTAAAGGCTAATTGGCTAAAGAACACACCAAAATTTCTTCAGCTCCTTGAAAGATTGGTCCCATTGGGAGTGCCAAAAACTGTTGATGGCTAAAATTGCACTTGATTTTAATCAACAACAATGTGATGTTTCAAGTTGTGGGATAATGTGGCTTGAAACAACCTCCAGATTTTAGAGACGCTGGTCTCTTCTTTGTATTAATTGTTTGGGGGAAAGGGATAGGCAATTAGATAGAAATGCAAATGCAGGAATTGAAACCTAACTATGGTGATGGGCTTGAGTGTCATCCTAATCCTAACCTAAGCACAATGAAACTATTATAGGATTCAATTACATTTAAGAGAAGACAAGTGCATGATCAATGTAAAAGATTGAAATAACAGAAACAAAGGCTTACAATAGGGGATTCTTTTGCTGAGATATAGGAATTGTCAATGAAGGCATAGTGTTCAATCTTCTTATTGAATCTTCCAGTCATACAAAAGATGCAGAAACACACACAGTCATATAAACCTTTCAACTCAGGAAAATGAGACAAAAGCAAATGACATTTCCAATCACAACACTAGAAAATCAATAGTGTAGACTACTTTGTAATTGACACAGATAACATCAACAAAGGCATAGTGTTCAATCTTCTTATTGAATCTTCCAGTCATACAAAAGATGCAGAAACACACACAGTCATATAAACCTTTCAACTCAAGAAAATGAGATAAAAGCAAATGATATTATTGGTCAAAACTTTGAAATTCTAAAACTATATGTAGTCCTCCCCTTCTTTTATTTTATAATTCCTCATATATAGCCTCGAATGTCTCTTTACGTCATTCTTCTTTCTCACACAATTCCACTCCATCCTTCACTCACACGGGACAAAACAGATGGTGCATTCAATGCCTTGGATGCATCCTAGTCTTATTAAGAACTACCCTGACTGTGGCATGGCAAACCCTATCTACCACCTCTCCTCATTCCTGGAATTCTTCATTCCATCATATGTTTGGCCGCTGAACTATCTATTTTGTCTCCGCTCATAAGGGACAAATAGACATATCTTTAATGCTTTAGAAACCCCAAAAATCTACCTAGTGCACTGGTCTATCTACTAGGAATAACTCTCGCTGAGTTTCTTTCCATCTTTGATGTAACAGATAGATGGACACTCTACCTTATTGAAATGAAAGAGGACACTTAGTCAATCTATGAAAATTTTCTTTTGTCTAGAAAGCACTAGAGAATGACACTTGGCTGCTTCCACTTTCTCTATATTCTGCTCAAGAATGCTCTACCTTTGACACCTGTTGCAGTCTACTTCCTCGATACTTTATAGTTTTATCAAAACAAAACTCACCATGTCCCTTATTCAAGCACCTTTTTAGGAAGGGATGGATGCACGTGGTAGTCTTTGCATGTTGACACTCGATGCTTCCATAGTCCTTTGAAATAACATCTGGGACCCATCAGAATCTTTATTCAGTAATTAGGCTCGAAGATGGTTCCTCGAAAGTTGACATGTGGTGACCTCTGCTGCTCGTGGGAAGATACATGGCATCTTTTGCTTCTTATTTTAAGGGTATGTGGCACCTTCCACTTTTTCTCAGGATGGAGTAGAATGGGACTTAGAGAGTCACACCTAGTAGCCTCTGCTGTACTTTAGCACTTAAGCAAAATGAAATGATGCCCTTATGCATTAAACAAAAACATTGGACCCACGTCTCCCAGATGTTGACACGTGGTGACTTCCACTGCTTCTTCAAAAAGGTAATTCAAGGCCTTCGCAACTGCCACCTGGCGCTTTCCACTCTCTCTACTACTTAGCTTGTTGAAAGTCTTTATCAAAGTAGAATGAAATGCGGGTGCCTATATGAGACGTAGATGCTGACATGTGGTGCATTACGCTTAATAACTACTAGGTACATGGCACAATCTGTAGTTTTATGGAAAGTTACAAAAGGGGCCTTAGAGGATGCCAGCTGGCCAGCTTTGTGTTTTGAAAAGTGACACTTGGCAGCTTCTACTTGAACTTGATACTTGGGAAAAAGTGAGACAAAGGAAACAAGAAGGGGAAAAAGACCCATGCTCAGAGGGCGACACTTGGTAGCATCCGTTGCACTTCAACACTTAGGCAAAAATGAACCCGTCTTTTGCTCTAAAACTCTGCCACTTCGTCCAAGGTGCACAAGAACCAAAATTGTAGTGCTCGAATCAAAAATAAATTAAATATGACGTAGACTAAAAATTACTCTATAGCCATAAAAATGCAACATGAGATATTTGAGGATTATAATTTATTTTAATTTTTAGTAAATTTTGAATTTATTAGAATGGATTCAATCAAGGGTGCATCAAACATAGGTTATAGAATAGAGAATTAAGTTCTTCTCATAGTACTATGTAGTCTACAACACATCATAAATAAATAAAATTTTAGGCTAGATAAATGATCCTCGTGTCACATTTTCGATAGGAATGGTCACTAGGTTTGTGTTCAGCCTCTTGTCACCCCTCCTACTTTAAAACCTCTCTCATTTACACACTTTCATTGAACTTATTAATGTTAACCTGATATAATAGCATGAAAATGATATAACACCCATAGTCTCATGATGTAACCACATAATTTTTTGAATATAACAAGGTAAAACAGAAATTGATACATGCATGTCTCCCCATTTCCATAAAAAACTATCCCATTACAAATCCCCCACACCATTGTTATTATTATTTCATGTTTATAATAATATTTCATGCCACATGATTCCATGGAACCTATAATGAGCAAATATCCCAAGAGATATATTTCATAATTCATGTTGATACACACATTATGCCATTGCAATCATGGTCATTTGATCCATAATAGAAGACATTATGATTTATGTCCATAATTAAAATGTATGATTTAAATCACGATAATGTGATCCAAGCTAGACACATCATACTCCATGTCTATACACGCAATATAGAATCATAATCAAAATCATGTGTTTAAATTTACATATATCATGCTCTATGTTCATAAGCACAATATACCGCTGCACTCATGGTAATGTGATCTAAGAAGCACATGTCACACTTCATGTAGTTAAGTATAATATATTATTAAAATTAAAATTAATGCCAATAAATAGAATTATGTCTAATACCCTTAATAAATGGAAAGAATCGACAAGATTAAAGATATCCATAATTAATAATAGGTACATAACCCAAGAGTGGCAATAAAAATTGTAAGATACATGAGGATGCCAAAAAATTTGACATGATAATGGTATAATTTTCTCAAATGTTATATAATTGTAAAATTGAACCATTAAATATGTAATTTCATTTATATACCTTACATTTTTTAAAGTGAGTGTGAGAAAAAAATTATGGAGAAACATTGAGAACAACTAGAAAATAATCCACATTAAATAGAAAAAAATCGTATTCATGGCAAAGGGCATAAGTTGGAGTGATCAAATGATTTAAATACAAATTATTCCCACATAAAATAAATAATATTTAGTATACAAATAATAAGACAATTTTGATTATTTTTTAAGTTGAAGGAGATGCAAATGTAACCATTAAGACTATGAAAAAGACTCCAAATAAGTTAAGCTTTTTACATGTAAAAGTTTAGGAAAATAATAGATATTGCTTGATTATAAATAGTGAATCGAAACCCTAGGCCATTATATGTGTCTTCGTCCCTTTCGCACAATATTTTATATAAATTTTGTTAAAAAATGCTACATCAAATAAAACTCAAAATTCTATGGAAAAATATAAAATTATTCATCTTAGACAAGATCTAGCTATTTGCTTAAGCATATTTATCAACAACCTACTCAGCTTCCCGCATAACACATAGAATGGGTAGTCCCATTGACTACCAAAATTTACCTAATTTCCAATCAATTTAATCAACAAAAGAGGTTTGGGACTTATAAGAATTTAAGCAATAAAAGATTGTCCATGCATTGCTGCCTCCTGCCAACATCAAGAATGCTTTAATGATTTGTTGACCACAATATCAACAACACATTAGAAATTTGGTGTCTCCTCATACTATTTTTAAAGACCATTCATGATAACTTTAGCAACAAAACTCTATGCCTTGGCATCAACCTTTTGTTAACGTTTAGAATTTTTAATGGTTGATCGATAACAGTTTCAAAAACACATTGGAAATTTGGGGTCTCCTCATCCTATTTTTAAAGATGATTTGTGATAGCTTGAATAATAGAACTCTCTTCCTTCACCGAATCCTACTATCAATGTTCAGACCATTTTGATAGTTGATTCATAAGAAATTTAGAAATGCATTGACAATTTAGAGTCTCCTCATGCTATTTTTAGAGACCATTCACAACAAATTTAGTAACATAACTCTCTCCCTTCATCATATCCCACTATTAACATTAAAACTATTTTGACAGTTGATTAACAAGAAATTAAACATCACACTATAAATTTGTCTTACCAAAATATCAACTACAGTCAGATCTTAATTGCAGATGATAATTTTAATTCATGTTTATCTTGTAGAATTTTAAATATATAAAAATAAATCATAGCCAGGTAGAAACCAAAAACTCATGGACAAATATATGCAATATTCATAGCACAAAAAAAATGCAAAAGAAATACATAAGAAATAAGAATTGCCAAAAATAAAAATTACTACTTAAAATTATTTGAATCATTATATTTCATAATAAAAATCAATTACAATGTATTAATAGAATTACATGTGGACATAATTTTATATTTAATAAATAAAAAATATTCTAAATTAATCTAAATATCAGTTTACATATAATATTAACGAAATCTAACTCTAGCCTTTCTAAGGTTCTATTTTTCTCAAATATATTATGTTAAAATTAAACTAGAAAATTATAATTAAAATTGACTGTCTAAATTCTGCATGAAGGTCGGGAAACAATTCTAACTCTTTGCATGATATACGACTTTGCAAATGGGGATGATCAACATCAATTAACAACATACCCCCCTTGATTCTGAGAGGGCTCACAATCTGATTTCTAAGTATCAAAAACTAATCTTTTACAAATACCTTAATGAGGATATCTACCAACTGTTATTTAGTGTTGATGTATTTCAATGTTTCTTCCTTCTTATACACTAAAACTTAGATAAAATGATTCTTTAAATCAAACTGTTTTATCCTGCTATGATGGACTAGATTCTTGGATAATTTGATGGCACTAATTTTACCACAAAAAATCACTATGGGTTGAATTTGTGTCTCTTTAATTTCTTTAAGAAGTTTTCTAAGCCATAATGCTTGTGTACCTGCTAAAGTAACTACAACATACTCTACTTATGTATAAGAAATGGCAACTATACTTTGCTTATTTGAGCTCCAAGTAATCAAACTAGAACTAAAAGAAAAATAGTTACCATATTTAGACTTTTGGTCATCCAAACTACCTCCCCAATCAGAATCACTAAAACCAACAAGCTTGAACCTTTTAAAAGTGTAGTAATGGATACTAAAATCTAGAGTGCTTCCCACATACCTAAAAATTCTCGTGTCTCCCTTCATATCTATTTTAGATGGCTTTGTCATGTACCTTGAAATACATGAAATTGAATAAGTAATATTAGGTATTATGTGAGTTAGAAAAATCAATCTTCTAGCAACGCTCCTATAAGCTATCTCATCAACTATTTCAGTACCATCATCTCTACACAACACAACTCCATGAGCAACTCGAGTTGGGACTAGTTTACAATCAGCCATATCAAATTTATTCAACATATCTTTGGCATACTTTTTTTGAAAAATAAAAATTTCATTCTCACTTTGATAAACCTCCATTCTTAGAAAATATTTCATGTGGCCTAAATATTTCCTCTCAAATTCATTCATCATGGAAACTTTGAAATCATCTTTCATCTTAGAACTGATACTCATATACAACAAGTCATCAACATACAAACTTATAATAAGAATATCATTACCTTCTTATTTGTGGTAAAGGGAAGGTTCACTCTTACTTCTTTGAAATCCATTATCCTAAAAATATCCATCAATCCTAGCATACCATGCTCTTGGAACTTTTTTGAGGCCACACAAAGCCTTCTTCAACTTGTAGACATGATTCTATTTTCCTTGTACTTCAAAACCTTGTGGCTAATCCACATATACTTCCTTATCTAAGTACCCATTCAAGAAGGCACTTTTCATGTCCATATGATGAATGCTCTAGTTATTTTGAGATGCTAATGAAATCAGCATTCTAATGGTCTCTTATCTTGCTACTAGTGCAAATTTCTATGTGAAGCCTTTAGCAACTACTCTTGCCTTATGCCTTTCAACACTTCCACCACTATTATACATAGTCTTGCAGACCCATTTGATGCCAATATTATTCTTGTCATGTGGAATCTTTGTAAGCTCCCAAGTGTCACTCCTATGAATAGAGTCTATCTCTTCTTGCATTGCTTGCATCCAAACCTCATTAGTACATGCATCTTCAAAACATGATGGTTCAAAATCAACTTTGGTATATAAAGAAAAATTCACTATCTCACCTCTTAGATTTTCATGTGCTTGATTTTTACTCCTTTGATAGATGTCACTTAATCTTCTTAGCTTCCTTATAGAAATATGAATTGAATTTGGACTTACACTTGGAATTGAATAACTATATGAGGGGGCTACTTGGTGGATTTGAATCACTTAGAACAAAAATATTTGTGGGCTTCCCATGATCAATATCATCAATAATAACATCATTTAAAACAGATTTTGACTTCTCCATATGACATTTTTGATGATCATAAACTCCCCCTTCATAAAAAATCACATCTCTTGACATAATAAGCCTATTAATGAGAGGAATATATAACCTATAAGCCTTACTTTTTTCACTATATCCAACAAAAATACATGACTCACTTTTGGGATCTAAGTTTTATCTCTTTAGATTAGGAACATGAACATAGGCTAAACAACCAAAATATTTGAAATAAGTAACATTTGGCTTTTTCTCATACTGGGCTTCATACAAAGTCATCTTATCAAGTGTACTAGTGGGACTCTGATTGAGAACATATAATATTATAGTAACTACATCTCCCCAAAAAGAATTGATTAATCCCTTTGTTTGTAGCATACTATGTGCCATCTCTAGCACTGTACGATTCTTACTTTTAGCTACACCATTTTATTGAGGTGTGTAGGTAGTGGTGAGTTATCTTCTGATGCCATTTATATCACAATAACCTTGAAAGGCTTTTGAACATAATTATCCACCATGATCAGTCCTTAAGCATTGATTTTTCACTCTTTTTCATTTTTCACAAGAGTTTTAAGCCTCTTGAATGTATCAAGGGCTTCACCCTTGGTCTTTAAAAAATAAACCCAACACATTTATGAGTAATCATCAATAAAATTAATAAACTATAATCATTTGACCAAACTCTTTATCTGCATAGCCCCAAAAATGTCTGAATGAACTAAATGAAGTGGATAATGGGCCCTCCCTGCATTGCCTTTTAGAAATTTATCTCTTGCATTTTATCCTTTAGCACGTCCTTCAAAAACTTCTTTATGTTCTTCAACCTTGGACAAACTAGAAACTAATGCATTTGGTGTTATAATCTTCAAAGTATGAAATTTTAAATGCCCATACCTGAGATGCCATAACCAACTTGTATCCTCATATGCCATATTGGCAAGGTTGCTGTTATATTCACCAAACTTCAATGGGAACATCTTATTATTTGCTATAGGCACAACTGTAACCACTCTATTATATTGATTTTTATCATAAATTATACATTTCTGATTTTCAAATACAACTTTGTAATTCTTCTCAGACAATTATCCAACATTCAACAAATTATACTTTAATTGTGAATGTAATAACTATCCTTAACACTTTTCATACATTATTTAGTTGGGACTTCCATAGGTCCTTTGTCAGCAACCTCTAATGTTTTATCATCACCAAGCTTAATCTTGGATTTGAAACTTTCATCAATTATAGAAAAAAGATTTTCATTCATTGACATGTGGTTAGAACATCCTAAATATAAATACCAAACATACTTAGAAACATTTTCAGCTTTATCATAAGATAAAAATAAATATTTTGAAGGAGCCTCATAACCCTCTTGAGGATAATGAACACTTTTATCATTATTACCATCCTTTAATCTACACTCTCTATCAAAGTGGTCATACACATTACAATGATAACAATGGACATTTCTTTTTACAAATTGGCCTCTACCTCTTCCTCATGAACCACCTCTACCTCTATTTCCACTTGAGTAATTCTAATTTTGACCTCTACGTTAGCCTTAATTGATTTTGGTGCTACTATTGGCATATTCATTCTTTGTGATTTGTAATTTGGAGGAAAAGACTTTCTCATCACTATCTCCAAATGAATCCCTCAATCTTTCTAGATGAGATATCAAAGATCCAACTAGATGATCAAATTGTAGGTTAGACAAATTCTTACTTTCTTCTATGATTATGGCAACATGGTTCCACTTTGATGTGAAAGATCTCAACATCTTTTCGATCATAACCTCATTGTTCAAAATTTTACAAAGTGTAGCCATCTTATTGACCACATATTTTACTCTGAGATAGTAGGTACTCACACATTCAACTTCTTGCATATTTAAATTCTCAAATTCTCTCTTCAATGTCTATAACTTGACAACTTTGACTTGATCACTACGTTGATAAGATTATTTAGAGATTTTAAAGAATATGTAGCTATATTTCCTCCTATAATTCTTAGAAATAGGCTCTTATCTAGAGCTATTTGAATATAAAATAAGGCTTGAGCATTCTTCTTCTTAACCTCCATCTTAGCAGTTTTATCATTGGCTATGAGGGCATTCTAATTAGATTGATCTACATAACCTGATTCGATAACTCCCATAAATATTTTCATAAAAAAAGTCATCATATTGATGCACCAATAATCATATTTTCTATCAAATTATGGAATGGGCAAGGAGTTAGAATTTGACATGATAAACCTTTGGTAAAATTCCAACCACTAAATCCTTAACCCAAAAAAAATACCTACTCTGATACCAGATGTAGAATTTTAAATATATAATAAGTCATAGCTAGGAAGAAATAAGAAACTCATAGCAAAATATATGTAATATTCATATCACAAAAGAAATACAAAAAAATACAAAAGACGTAAGATTTTCCAAAATAAAAATTACTACTTAAAATTATTTGAATCATTCTATTTCATAATAAAAATCAATTACAATGTATTAATAAAATTGCATGTCGACATGATTTTCTATTTAATAAATAAGAAATATTCTAAATTAATCTAAATAAATTTTTTCAGGTAATATCAACTAAATCTAAATAAAGCCTTTCCAAGGCTTTATTTTTCTAAAATATATTAACTAAAAATTAAACTAGCAAATTATAATTAAAACTAAGTGTCTAAATTCTATATGGAGGTGCAAAAATAATTTTAACTCCTTGCATCATATACACCTCTGCATATGGGGATGATCAACATGGATTATGAACATATATATTCCTTTAGTTAATAATTGAATGCCAATTTATGACTCTCCTGATCAAGACAACTGAAATGGGATGAATGTGTTAGAAATAAACCACACCCAGACCAACAATGGGCTGGCCATAGAGGGGGTAGTAGCTCATTTAGTACAACACTTCAAAAACAAATGGAAAGTCTTGCAGCTCAACACAGGCAAAGGTTCAACTAGGGTTGTAAATATAGAATGTTCAAGAAACTCAGATTTTTAGAGAAAGAAATATATCTTTCATATTTATGATAGTGAGAATGATGAAAAATATTTTGACACACATAATATGTTATTTATATCAAACTTTATAAGAATCAACTTTTTTTAAAGAAAAATATTCGTGGATTAGGCATTACCTACATAGCCAATACTTAGGAGTGGTATTTAAGCTAATGCAATACTCCCCTATGTGTGTAATTACGTGTGCATAACGATGCAATATGTGATAAGCATTTACATAGACTAAGCTAGATTTTAACATGGAAGAGATGGGTCATGTGATGCTCTTTTGGTACTTCAAACTTGTGAGGATATTGCTCCCATGCCTAATATATAAATAAGGATGAATAAGGAAAATTTACTCAATTGAATGCTTGGTTGAGTGCTCTTGGTAAGTTTTCTTGTGAATTACCAATATTTTCTAAGGAAAGAATAGGGATTGATCGTTTATATATAACATCTCACACTAAATAACTTAGGTCAAAATTTAGCATATGTTTTATTTATGAATTATAAGTCTTTTGGTCATTGGACACATAGTTTGGAAAGGGAATCCTCCATCAACGTAGGCATCTGGCTAGTACACAAGTGTCTATGAGGTTCAAAAATAATCACATATCTAAAGTTGGCAGAGAAGGACAATGTTTATGTTTAGAACATTTTGTTGAGTATATAGGGCATGGTCATCATAATAACAATATTCAGACTAAGATATAATCAATTTTGGCAAAAGAGATAGTGAACATGAGCCTTTCAATATAAAAAATATCATAGAACTGAAGGGTACAACCATAATAGGTATTTACCATGTATACAAGGCTTGGGTGCTATATAATTCAGATTTAGTGTCTGGTGGGGTGGGGGTAGGGTTGGTAGAGGGTAAATAATATGTAAACTTATTTTAAGAATCTACAAGAAAAGTCAATAATGGTACCATAAACACTTTCTCTCCTCCAACTCCTAAGAGAACCAATGTAATTCTGATGTCCTGAATTTCACTTAAGCTTTTCTCGTTCTCCTAACTCTTAAAAAGCTACAACATAGGTCTCTAGTCCACATATTTTCCATATGTTAAACACATAATTCAGGTGAGAAATAAGGTATAAATCATATATAAAATTCATGTAAAATTAAAAAACTATGACTTTCTTCTTTTGTTTTCTTTGTCTTCTTTAATATCATACTATACAATCTCTTACCTTATACAACTGTCAGAATGAAGATATGCATATACAATTACATCAAAAGGGGGATAAAGTTACTACATCTAATATAAATTTGTGCATATACATATGTCTTGTGCAGGACTGCATCTCTACTACACCCAAATAACATAGATAAGAACAAATTCTAGAATAAAATTTCTCTAGAAGGGTTATTTGTCAAACATACATACACATTTCAATTTTTTCCACAAAAATGCTAGAGGAGATATTTGAGGATTGTCATTTTTTCGGTTCTAAGTAAATTTTGAAATTTTTAGAATGGATTCAATCAAGGGTGCGTCAAAAATTGGTTATAAAATTGAAAATTAATCTCTTCTAACAGTGCTATGTAGTCTACAACATAGCTTAAATAAACAAATGTTTAGGCTAGACATATGGTCGCCATGTCACATTTTGGATAGGAAGGGTCATCAGGTTTGTGATCAACCTCTTGTCACCCTTCCTACTTTAAGACACATCTCATTTGCACACTTACATTGCACTTAATGCAATGTTAAGCTAATATACTAACATGCAAATGATATATCACCCATAGTCTCATGATGTATCCACATAATTATTTGAATACATAAAGGTAAAATAGTAATTGATACATACTTGTCGCCCCATTTCCATAACAAAAATATCCCATTATAAATCCCTCACAAAGTTGTTCTTGTTGCAGGTTTATAATAACATCTCATGCCACATAATTTCATGAAACCTATAATGGTCACATATCCCAAAAGATGCATTTCATAATTCATGTTCATACACACATTATGCCATTGCAATCATGGTCATTTGATCCATGATAGAAGCCATTATGCTTCATGTCCATAAGTAAAATGTATAATTGCAATCACTGTCATGTGATCCAAACTACACACATCATAGTCCATGTCTATAGACACAATATACAATCACAATCAAAATCACGTGTTCGAAATTACATGTATCATGCTCTATATTTATAAACACAATATAACATTAAACTTATGGTAATGTGATCTAAATAACATGCATCACACTTCATTTAGGTAAGTACAATATATTGTTAAACCTAAAATTAATACCAACAAATAGAATTATGTCCAAAAACCTTAATAAATGGATAGAATGGAAAAGATTAAAGATATCCACAATTAATAATAGGTGCACAACCCAAGAGTGGCCATAACAGTTGTAAGATACATGAGGATGCAAAGAAAACTGATGTGACAATGGTATAATTTTCTCAAATGTTATATAATGGCAAAATCGAACCGCTAAATTTGTACTTTGATTTATATACCTTACATTTTTTAAAGTGAGTGTGAGCAAAACATTATGGAGAAACCTTGAGAAAAACCACATTAAATCGAAACAAATCATATTCATGGCAAAGAGCATAAGTTGGAGTGATCGAATGATTTAAATACAAATTATTCCCACACAAAATAAACAATATTTAATATACATAGACTACGACAATTTCGATTATTTTCTAAGTTGATGGAGATGCAAATGTAACCATTAAGATTGTGACAAAGATTCCAGACAAGTTAAGCTTTTTACAAGTAAATGTTTAGAAAAATAACAGATATTGCTTGATTATAAATAGTGAATCAAAACCCTAGGCCACTATTTTTATCCTCATCCCTATCGGACAGTCTTTTATATAAATTTAGTTCAGAAATGCTACATCAAATGAAACTCAATTGCGCATCTTAAACAAGATCTGGCTATTTGCATGAGCATATTTAGCAACAGCCTGCTCAGCTTCCCACATAACACATGGAATTGGTAGTCCCATTGACTACCAAAGTTGCCCTAATTTCCAATCAATTCAGCCGACAAAAGTGGTTTTGGATTTATAAGAATTTAAGCGACAGAAGACTGTCCACTCGCCGCCGCCTCCTGTCAACATCAAGAATTCTTTAACGGTTGCTTGACCACGGTATCAGCAACACATTGGCAATTTGGTGTCTCCTAATGCTGTTTTGAAAGACCATTCACGACAACTTCAGCAACAAAATTCTATGCCTTGGCCTCGTCCTGCTGTCAACATTCAGAATGTTTTAACGGTTGATCGACAACAGTTTCATCAACACATTGGCAATTTGGGGTCTTCTCATGCTGTTTTCAAAGATGATTCGCGACAACTTCAATAACAGAAATCTCTTCCTTCGCCGCATCCTGCTGTCAATGTTCAGACCGTTTTGACAATTGATTCACAAGAAATTCAGCAACACATTGGGAATTTGGAGTCTCATCATGGTGTTTTGAAAGACCATTCACAACAACTTCAGTAACATAACTCTCTCCCTTTGCCGCATCCCACTGTCAACGCTCAGACTGTTTTGACGGTAGATTCACAAGAAATTCAGCATCACACTGTCAATTTGTCTCACCAAAATATCAGCCACAGCCAGATCTCAATTGCAGATGACAATTTTAATTTGTGTTTATCTATTCCTTCAGTTAACAGTCGAATGCCAATTTATGACTCTCCTGATCAAGACAACTGAAATGGGATCAACGTATTCGAAATAAAACACACCCAGCCCAACGATGGGTTGGCCATAGAAGGGGCAGTAGCTCATTTGGTACAGCACTTCAACAGCAAATAGAAAGTCCTGTAGCTCAACACAGGCAGAGGTTCAGCCAGGGCTGTAAATATAGAATGTTCAAAAAACTTGGATTTTCACATCAACAAAATATATCTTTCATATTTATTATAGTGACAACGATGACAAATATTGTGACACACATAATATGTTGTTTCTATCGAACTTGACGAGAATCAATATTTTCGAAAGCGAAATAGTTGGGGAAATTTTTCGAAAATTATCCCTACCCAAGTTTGGAGTCGAAAGCCTTAGTGTGGCGTCTCCATGAGCGCACTGAGAAGGCAAATAAAATATCTCCCCCGAAGGAGTTTGCAGGATGGGATTGAATATAAGAGCAGAGCCGCTTCTACTTCCGGAATGGCCGAGATTGCTAGGCCCCGCCATTCATGCAAATTCGAAGGAAAAAGAAATAAGAAAACTAACTTTGCATTTAAAAAAATAGACAAAGTACTTAACCGTGTCGTTTCTCTACTACATACGGAAACTGTAGCCGGCGTGCTTCCTCCTTTTCCATATAATCCATGGTCTCTTGAAATTCTTTGTAATCAGTATTTACTGTTGAAATCGCATGTAAATCAGAAAAATAATATCTACAAAATATGGCGGCGATTGTTCTCATAAATAAAAATCAGTTAAACCACAATCAGAATTTCGTTCCAAGTCTCAAGATTTTATGCTAGCTAAAATTTGTAATGAGAAAGCAAAAGTAAAAATCAGACTGCACCAAAAGATTGTTAATTGTAATCTCTCCTGTCTGTAACCGTTTGTGATCTGTCAGTTAAGTAGGATTTCACATTGATGACACCAGTTAGCTTTTAGGAGTATCTAGTTTAGCTGAGTACGTGTCCTGATTTTAGTAATTTCAGTTTCACAGTTAATACTGAACTGTGTATTGTAATCTATTTATGTTTTTGGTTAATGATGAGAAGTAAGCATTGTTGCCCTGTTTTTTGTTTCATGCCCCTTTTTTTCATATCCATTTCTGCTCCATAAATTTTGTCATGGTATCAGAGTTGGCTTAAGCCTCTTAACAGAGTGGAGAGCAGATCGATCTAAAAGCTGGTGTCAAGACTCTTTAGAGATTTGAGTGAAAGGAGAATAAAAGGAGAATACTCTGCCTATAGACCAGCATTGAATGTTCATTGGAAAGGGGTGACCAAAAGGGCTTGGAGTTTAAATGGTATCCACCAACAATTTATGGCAAATGTAAGGGCCCATGTTAGCAAGAAAAAACTATGAATTCTTGTCTATCATAATGAAGACATTTCTGCAAGTTTAGGAATGTTGGGAAATGGTAGTGAGTGGCTTCAAACACCTTGATCAAGATACTCTAACAGCAATGAATAATACTCTGAAGAATTCTCTCGAAGCATGAAGGAAAAAGGAGGCACATGCAAAATTCTTGATCTAGAGTTCAGTGGAAGATGCAATATTTCCAAAAGGCATAGGCGCATCTAGTGCAAAAAAGGCTTGGGATACTCTGGCTTTGGCACACTAGGGTAATGAAAAAGTCAGAATAGTTCGACTTCAGACTCTTAGGAGAGAGTTTGAAAACTTGAAGATGAAAGAAATTGAGAATATTGATCAGTTTATGACCAAGGTGCTTGGAATTGTGAATCAACTCAAGATTCATGCTGAAGATATAACAAATCAAAAGATTGTTGAGAAAGTGTTGCGATGCTTAACCAAGAAATTTACCATGATTGTTATAGCCATAAAAAAGTGAAAAGATCTATCCAAAATGACTGTTGATGAACTAATGGGTTCTCTTCTATCTCCTGAATCAAGGCTCATTATGGAAGAAGAGTCCTTGGAAAATGCCTTCCAGACTCAGGTTTCCTTCAGTAGACGTTAAGGTAGAGAGGTAGAGGCAAAGGCCGAAGAGGATGAGGTTTTCATCACACTGAAGAGAGTTTAGCTCTTAGATAGTTAGGACAATCAGACCAACAAAGACATTCTCATAGTCAGAGAGGGAGAGGAAGAAAATGGACATACAAGTCCAATATTCAATGCTTCTATTGCAAGAAGTATGGACATTATGAAAGTGAATGTAGGAAGAAGCAATCAGATTAGAATAAAGGCAGAGCCAATGTCTCCAACACTGAAGAAGAGACATCTAAGGTAATGTTCCTCTCATGTTAGATTACTAAAGAAGATCACAACAAGGATCTTTGGTTGCTAGACATTCGTTGCAACAATTATATGATAGGTAACAAATATTTTATTTCCAACATAGATAGTTCATCCACATCAAAAATTAAGCTAGGAAATGACTCTCAAGTTCAAGGCCAGGGTAAAGGTATTATGGCTATCCTAACTAAACAAAATGAACTGAAATCAATTCATGATGTTTTCTATGTTCTACATCTTAAGCATAATCTGATCAGTGTAGGACAGTTAAGTGAAAATGGATATGATATCAGATTCAAGGGCTCTACTTGCATTATTTCAGATAAGCCACCTAGTAGGAGACTCATACCTAAGGTGGAAATGACAAAAAATAGAATGTTCCCTTTGACTATGAGAAGTTTCAATTAGTCACAATCATATGTACACCACATCTCAAGCACATATGAAACTTGATTGTGGCATTATAGGTATGGCCATTTACCCTTTAAGAGTTTTAGTCTTTTACAAAAGCAGTCAATGGTCAAGGGATTGCCAATGATGAATGAATAGTCCAATCCATGTGAAAATTGTATTCTAGGAAAGCATCACAGGGACAACTATCTGATTGCCTCCTATAGAGCAAAAGAGAATTTAGAACTAGTCCATATAGACCTCTATGGTCCCATGCAAACCTAGTCCATTGGTGGAAGTTTTTACTAACTTTTATTGACGATTTTAGCAGGAAAGTCTAGGTCTATTTTCTCAAGAACAAATCTGAAAGTTTCTCAAAGTTTAGAGAAATCAAAGCTCTCACTGAAAATCAAAATGGAAAATACACCAAGGTGCTTAGGTTAGATGGAGGAGGTGAATATGATTCACTTGAATATCTTTCTTTTTTTAAGGAACAAGGGATCAAGAGGCAGTTCACAACTAGGTACACTCCACAACAGAATGGAGTAGCTAAAAGGAAAAATGAGATGATCATGAATATGGCTAGAAACATAGTCAAAGCTAAGAATCTACCAAATGATTATTGGGTTGAAGTAGTTGCATGTTTAGTATACATACTGACCAAATCTCCTATAATGAGTGTGAAGGACAAGGTTCCTCAAAAATCATGGAGTGGCACTAAATCTAGTGTTTCCCATTTCAAATTTTTTGGATGTATTGCATATGCCCATGTACCAAAGGAATTCAGAAGAAAGCTTGATGATAGGAGTGAGAAGTGTATTTTTACTGGATATAGTGAACAGTCCAAAGCCTATAGACTATATATTCCAATATCCAAGAAGTTTGTGGTGAGTAGGCATGTCAAGTTCCTTGAAGATAGATCTTGGAGTGATAAAGAAAATGATCCATCAAATAGTGAACAGGAGGAAAGCTTAAGAAAACTAGCTTCTTCAATCTCACTACCAAGATTATAGGTGTAGGGACAAGAACTACCAGCAAATAGTTCTTCTAGCAGTCAAACAAATTCTTCTCCAAGAAATTAGAGAACAAAGAGTTTAAGAGATATCTATGAAGTAAATAGTGACATGGATCAGTAAGTTCACTTTGCCTTCTTATCTTGTCAACCTACATATTTTGAAGAAGTAGTGAAAGAAGAGCTTTGGGTGCAGGTCATGAATGAAGAAATTGATGAAATTCAGAGAAATAAGATATGGGATAGTGTCAAACTTCTAGTAGATAAAACAAGCATTAGTGTCAAGTGGGTTTACATGACAAAGTTGAATGAGAAAGGACAAGTAGAGAAGCATAAGGCAAGGCTTATTTCCAAATGTTTTTCTCAGCAGCCTGGTGTTGACTATGGTGAAACCTTTGCTCCAGTAGCAAGATTAGATACCATTTGAGCCATTTTAGCCATTGCAGCCTAGAACAAATGGCTAGTGTTTCAAATGGATGTAAAGTCAACCCTTCTCATTGACATATTAGCGGAAGAGGTTTATGTCAATCAGCCACCATGGTTTGAAATTAAAGGCCAAGAGTCCAAAGTCTACAGATTGAAGAAGGCCTTGTATGGTCTAGAGCAAGCTCCCAAAGCTTGGTATAGTAGAATTGACTCTTACTTGATCAATAATGGGTTCAACAGGAGTAGAAATGAGGACACTCTTTGCACAAAAATAGATCAATAAGGTAACATAACTATTGTTTGTCTTTATGTTGATGACATGATCTATACTAGAAATCTCATATTAGATGAATTTAAAATAGTCATGAAAAAAGAATTTGAGATGACTGATCTTCGTCTCATGAAGTATTTTTTGGGAATAGAAGTTGAGCAATCAGCTCAAGGAGTTTTTATATGTCAACATAAGTATGCTACAGACATCTTGAAAAGGTTTAAGATGGAAAAATCTAAACCAACAGAAACACCTATTTTTATAGGAACAAAATTGAGCAAACAGGATGATGGACCAAAAGTTGATTCAACACTGTATAAGAGACTTGTAGGTAGTCTCATGTACCTTACTACAACAAAACCTGATTTAAAGTATGCAGTCAGTTTTATTTCCAGATTTATGGAGTCTCCCAAGGACTCTCACTAGAAAGTTAGAAAATGTTTTTTGAGATATATTGTAGGTACAATTGATTATGGATTGTGGTACACACATTCTAAAGACAACACACTTACATGATACACATATAGTGATTTTTTAGGTAGCCTTGATGATAGAAAAAAACACTTCTAGATATGCTTTTCACTTAGGGACAAATCTGATTTCATGTGCTTCCAAGAAGCAGACCATTGTTAGCATTTCATCTGTAGAAGCTGAGTATTTAGTAGAAACTACAACAGCATGCCATGCAATTTGGCTAAGAAGACTTTTGATGGATCTTGTACATGTGGAAAAGGAGCCAACTACTATCTACTATGACAATAGCTCAACAGTAACATTGTCTAAAAACCATGTATTTCATAGGAAGAGCAAACATATTGACACTCGATATCATTTCATTCAAGAGCTTGTCAACAATGGTAAAATCATACTTCAGTTTTATGGATCTAAGGATAAACTAGCATATATCTTCACCAAACCATTGGGAAGAGTTATGTTTGAATTTCTTAGACAATACTTAGGCAGCATTAGTGCTGAAGAATGTAATAGTTGAGATTAAGAGGGAGTATTAAATTATAATCTCTCCTGTCTCTAACCATTTGTGATCTATCTAGTTAAGTAGGATTTCACATTGATGACACTAGTTAGCTGTTAGGAGTCTCTAGTTTAGCTGAGTACGTGTCCTAATTTTTAGTAATTTTAGTTTCATATTTAATATTAAATTGTATATTATAATGTATTTATGTTTTTGGTTAATGATGAGAAGTAAGCATTGTTGCCCTATTTTTTGTTTCATGCCCCTATTTTTCATATCCATTTTTGCTCCATAAATTTTGTCAAAGATATCAATTGCACTACACTCAATATCAATTTTTTAATAAAGTATATTTCATGGATACGAATATTGTTACATGACAGTAAAAGTTCAACTAAATCCCTATTAGCTAAATGTGATCTCAAATGAACACAACTTCTTAAAATATTTTATGTAAGTTTCAGGGTAATGTGTATTGTTACTTGATAGGAAAGTAAAAATATCAACAAAAACTCTAGTAGTTAAACATAATTCTTCATTCTTGAATACTGAGTCTCCAGTCACATTGTTTTTTTGTTTTCTAAAAAGAGATTCGACAAATGAAATGCAAGATGGAATGATCACAACACAACAAATTTAAATAAAAAACTTTACTTCAGCCTTTGAAATTAAACTTTGTAATGACCAATTGGGTCACAGGTTTCAATGATAATAAATCTGGTACCCATTATTCATACTTTAAAATTTATATATGTACCTTTTCAACATGTTTGCTTATTTCATTTATGTATTCTTTGAATTCATACTTTTCAAGATTTTGTGATAACCTCCAAATTTTTTTAATGTATAATACAAAAAAAAAAAAAAAATCCAATGGAGATTGATGAGCATATATATGATTTTTTGAGAAAAACTGTAAATTGGACTAGAATTACCTCTACCAGTGAATGGAAAGAAATCCCCTGGTACACTTCCCTAACCATAATTGGTGACTATTTTGGCCCATTGCAGGCAGCTAGTTCAAATATCATAGAATTAATATAATCCAACTTAGAATATTTAAAGAAAGAGAAAACTATTCTTTCCAACTCAAAAGTTTCTCCAACAAGTGAAAAAAAACAATAAAAAGTGCTAACACTATACTGAGCTATTGAAAAATAATACAAATCAAATATATAACCAACTGCTCTTAAAAATATAAACTCAGAAAAAAACAAGATTCATAGAAAAATAATATAGATCAAATTTATAACTAGCTGCTCATAAAAATATAAACTCAGAAAAAATCAAGATCCATAGAATCCACATCCAAGAAAACAAAATCCAAAGAAAGACTTTTCCTATTAAAATAATTTTTACATGTAATAAAGCACTACTCATCATCTTATTTTATAGGAATGGAGTGATGACTTTTAAAAATAGATTAAAGTTTAAAAATAAAAAAATAAAAATATTTTGCCTATATAAAAATAAAATCTAACATGTGATGCAGAAGTCTAAAAATAAGAGTGTGCTTATTAAAAAATAAAACTAAAAAACTATGCCTATGTCTAGAAATAAGACATGCAGTTTATGCATTGATCATGCATGCATGTCTTCAATCTCCCCCTCCATGAGCAATGAGGATGAGTCCCGAATGATGCCTCAAAGTAACAAAACTAGCTATAGGTAAATATTTTATAAAAATATCAGCAACTTACTCAGATATAGGGCAAAATTATAATTCCACTATCCCATCTTGAACCAAATCTCACATGAAGTGATGTCTAATATCAATGTCTTTGATCTAACATGAAACACAGGGTTTTTGGTCATTGCAATGGTACTAATATTATCATAGTAGATAGTTGATGGATGTTCTTGAACCAATTTTAGATATTACAAAATCCTTCGAATCCATATGGCTTGACAACTAGCTATTGCTTCTACAATATACTATGCTTCTACAGAATAGAGAGCCACATTTGCCTACTTTTTACTACTCTATGAGACAACTCCATAACCAAATGAGAAAACATAACCAGATGTTGATTTTTTATTATCCACTGAACCAACCCAATCATAATATGTGTAACTAACTAGGTAAAAATTCTTAGTGCAAGAATAATGAATGCCAAAATTTTATGTACCACTCACATACCTTAAGATTGTTTTTGTAGTATGCCAAAGAGACTCATGTGGATCCTGCATGAACTAAGATATGATACTTACACCATATAAAATATCAGGCCTTGTTTTAGTGAGTTATATGAGACTCCCTACAAAACTTTTATTTAAAGTGGCATCCACATTCAAACTTTCATCTTCCTTGGTTAATTTTTCACCAAGGGCTACAGGGGTTGCAACTGCTATGCATGACATCATTCTAAACCATTTCAATAAATCAACCACATACTTGGTTTGACAAATGGATATACCTTCATGTTGTTATTCCACCTCCACTCCAAAAAAATAATGTATGAGTCCTAGATCTGACATCTTAAATTCTTGTTTCATTTCTGCTTGAAATTTCTCCCTGAGTGATGGGATATTACCTATATAAATGAGATCATCGAAAAAAAGGAAAATAATGAGAATATCATTGCCAAGATGTTGGATATAGAAGGTTGGCTCTTAATGGCTTCTGTTGAAACCTTTCTTCATGAAATACCTATCAATCCTTGCATACCAAGCATGAGGAGCTTGCTTCAACCCATAGAGAGATTTTTTAAACTTGTAGACCAAATGTTCTATTCTTGGAATTTCATAACCAATAGGCTATTCCACATAGACTTCCTCATCAATATAACCATTTAGGAAAGATGATTTTACATCCATCTGATATATTGGCCATTTGTGTTATGCAATAATAGATAATAAAACCTTGATTGTGTCAAATCTTGCAACTAGAGCGAAAGTCTCTGAATAATCTACTCCAGAAGTTTGTCCAAATCCCTTGGCAACTAGTCTTGACTTGTGTATTTTCATAATACCATCAACATAATATTTCATCTTATGAATCCATTTATATTTTGGATGTTGCATTAATTCCCATGTATTATTTTTATCAATTGCTTACATCTCATCATTCATAGCATCAATCCATATTGTTTCTTTTACTAATTCATTTATAGAGGGTTTAACTTGAATTTTACTAAGCAAAGCAAAATTATGAATTGGATTCACATTACTCCTCTGATAAATTTTAGTTAAACTTTGTACCTTTCTTGAAGAGCTTGGTCTTGATGTTGAACTTGAATTATCACCTAAACATGTGCTAATAGATGAACCTAGTTAACTTGAGCTTGGAGAGCTCAAACTTGAGCTATTATTCGGGCTTGAACTTCCACTTGAGCTTGTGGGAAAAGGAAGAACACTTCCAATTTCTATGTCCATCATTACTAGTGGTGTTTTTTTGTTTTGCACCATTTTGCCATTACCATTCTCCCCTTCATCGAAAATCACATCCTGACTAATAATCCATTTCTTTGTGTCAGGACTATAGAAATTGTATCCTTTAGTTGCATCATAATATCCCAAAAAGATAAAATGTTGGGATTTTGCATAGAACTTCTTCCTTTTTGAATTGGAATATGAACATATGCAGAACAACCAAATACATAAAGATGAGTCACTAAAGGCTTGTGACCACTCCAAGCTTCCTTCAGAGTGATGTTGTGAACTGATTTTATGGGGCTTTGATTCAATAGGTATACTATTATTTCCATTGCTTCTCCCTAATAACAAATTGGAAGATTTTTTTATTGCAACATACTTCACACTATTTCTATAATGGTATAGTTCTTTCTTTATGTAATACTATTTTGTTGGGGTGTATGGGTTATAGTAAGTTGTCTCATGATGCTATTTTGTTACAATAATTAAAAAAATATTTGGAAGTGAATTCTCCCCCTCTATCTATTCTGAGTATTTTTAGATAATATCCACTTTATTTTTGAGCCCTAGATTTAAAGTTTTTGAAGCATTCAAAATCTTTGGATTTTAGCTTAAGAAAATAATTCCATGTGTGGGGATAAAAATCATCAATGAATGTCAAAAAATAATTATGCTTACCCAAAGATTTTTCTTCTGTAGTACCACAAATGTCAGCATGCACAAGCTCTATAGGAGATTTTTGCCTTCAAGATTTGTTCATTAGAAAACTATCTCAATGCTTCTTTCCAAGTGCACACCTTGAACAAACTTCTTTTACCTGAATTATTGGAAGTCCTCTCACCATATGCTTCTTGTGAAATAAATTTAATCCCTAAAAATTTAGATGACCATAGCAATAATACCATAACCATGAATAATCTATGGTTACTTTAAAATCATGTATACCAGTGGAATGCAATGTGAGAGGAAATAACCTATTCTCTATCATAGGAACCTTCACTACAAGATGATAATCAACTGATTTATCAAATATATTGTAGTAGTTGTCTTCAAACATAATTTTATAATTTTTTTCTATAAGCTGTCCAATACTTAAAGATTATGCTATAATTCGGGCACATGTAGTGTATCATGAATATAAGTAGTTTTTCCTTTCTTAGTTTTTACAACGAGGGTACCTTTTCCCATCACATCAGCTTCTTTATTATCATCAAATTTTATTTGACTTTTTTATATGCATCTTATTTGAGAAAGAGATCAAATTTACCTATCATATGATTAGAGCAGCCACTATCCCAGAACTAAAAGTATTTTCTATTTTCTTTCACTAAATTTCATGTGAAGGTGGAATGGTTGGCATCTTAAAAAATCTCTTCAATATAGTTGGTTCTTGAATTTTTCAAGTCACATTTATTCTTTCTACACCTAGATTCATAATGTCCATAGTGATCACAATATTTACACTAGTGTTTCTCCTATCCACAATACTTATGTCTCTTCCTCTATCACATACTCTATTATTATAAGGTTCCCCTCAAGAATTATTTATCTAAGAAGAAAGAGTTGTTGACTTATCTTCAACCTTTACTATAGACTGGAAAGCTTGCACTAAACTCTTTGTAGAAGGTTACATACACTCCTCATGATATTATACAGAATCATCAAACTCTACGACTTTGAAGTTGGTAATATTTTTTCTTTTTTCAATTACTATCACCACTAGATCAAATTTAGGAAGAAGAGATCTCAATATCTTATCTATATATATATATATATATATATATATATATATATATATATATATATATATATATATATATATATATTGTAATCACTTCCCTTTGTGTTCTAAGTTGATTAAAAACATCTTAAGTCCTAGTAATAAAATCCTGAATAGACTCAGCTTCTTTCATCCTTAAATTTTTAAAATCTCTTCTTAAGGTTTGAAGTTTTACCAATATAACTTTATCAAAACCTTGGTATACAATTTTTATGACTTCTCATGCATCCTTTAACCTCATCATACCAAAAATACAGGGAAAAATTAAAATATCTAATGTGTATTAGATAGCAAATAGTGCTTTATTTTCCTTTTTCTATCTTCTTTGAACTGAGTTCATTGGTTTACTATCAAAGCATTTAGAGTATTCTGATTTGTAGGTTCTATGTGTCCCACTTCTACTAATTCCTAGAGATCTTGGGATAATAGTAGGGTCTTCATATTTATACCCTAATATTCATAGTTGTATTTGGTAAACAATGGAAGCTAGAATCAAAATTTGTTGCTATTTGTCATTTTGGAGATAACTGATAAGCTACTACATGAAAAGAAGAATATTTTTTCAACCTAATCTGAAATCAATTAGAATTAAATAATACAAGTGCTAACACTATACTGAGATATTGAAAAATAATAAAGATCAAATATATAACCAGATAATCATAAAAATAAAAACTCAAAAAAAATCAAGATCCATGAAAACAAGATCCAAAGAAAGACTTTTCTTATTCAAATAATTTTTTCATGTAATAAAGCACTACCCATCATATTATTTTATAGGATTGGAGTGCTGAGTTTTATTAATATATTAATGTTTAAATTTTTTAATTTATATATATTTTACCTATTTAAAAATAAAAGCTAACATGCAATCTAGCAGTCTAAAAGAAAGACTGCACTTATTAAAAAAAATAAAACTAGAAAACTATGCCTATGTATAAAAATAAGACATGAATTTTATGCATTGATCATGCACACATGTCTTCAACAAGAATATAGATAAATTAATTTTTTGAAAATAAAAGATTTTGGGACCACTTGAATTTAGTATGGTGATTCATACTCCCTACAAGTGTTTTAGATTTGTCAAACATTTTGTCACAAAATATGCATATATATAATCACTTATCATTGCCTCCATCCATGCTCTATAACTGTGGTATAGCGACATCCTTTTGAAACTTATTTTCTAATTTAAATCCTTATGGTTGAATGATATCCTACTGAATATTTTTAGGATTCAAGAAGGCATCACAAATTTTAATAGTAAGTGACAGGATCAAAGATTTTAGCAACTCATGGGAGGTTTGAATGTGGCATGATGGAAATTTACAATTTGCTTTTTGTGAGCATATTATTTGATGTGAAAAAGTATGTCTACTTACTATTGCATATGATGAGATGATTGATGATAATTTATAGTGGAGTAGATATTATGCATCCACTTTACTAACAAATAATCATTGGTTACATTAAATAATGTTCAAGAACGTGATTAAATATTAATGTTACCTAATGTCCAAAATGGAATCTAAGAAGATATGATAGGTATTGAGTGCATAATAGCATTGCCAAATATATTTTACTATTGGTACACTTCATTGAGATTATAATGATAATGTAAAAAAGGTTATACATTAAGCTGATTTATTGATATGAATGGCTTATACATTTTATTGGAGGAAAATTTTGGTAAATTCCATATAAAATTTATAGATGATATCCAATAAGTATAATCCAAAACTAAGGCCAAGTGCCATGAAAAACGTTAATGATAGTAAGGATGAAAGGGATTGTGTATCCACTACCAAGTAGATTGGGTTATGGTACATGTCCAAAATGTGTTCATTAAAGACTCAAGTTTACTAAAGGTTGGGTTGATCAATTATAAGGTGAGGCATTTATAGACTAGTCATGAAAATAAATGAGGTAGATTGGGTTTCAACTTGGCCTTCAAATTTTGGCTGAGTCAAGAAAACCATGTCCTAGAAGAAGAATTAAGACCCAAATGCTTATTGAGCTTACCAAGGGATGCTGAAAAGGGGATTATCAATTGTTAAAAGATGCTAGGATAATAATTTTTGAAGTAAATATCACAATTCCTCATCTAGTATTTCCACCATGAGAAATAGGGTTACATACCTAGCTTGTGAAGAATGACATCCAACATTAACTCTTGGATGTGGAGATTAATTAATAAGTTAGGATTACTTAGTTTGAATTTGAATTTTATAAACAACCAATGATTCCAATCATGAGAATAAACCAAATCCTTAATAGTATGAATTCCTTTTTCAAAGAGTCTTATAGAAATTATACTAAGATTTCCACCAATAAGAGGGTAGTACTGATAATGATAGGAGACCATTAGAGAATTTGATCATTGAAGGAAAGATCACAAAATAATTATAACCAATGCATTCCAAATGAGTCTTAATAGCCTCAAAAGCTTTTCATATGTTTTTTTCACAAAATATCCTTCACTTTCAACAATAACATAAGTGTTCAATATATTATGACAACTAATGTGTTTCTAATTATATTTATATTAAGGAGATTTAGATGAAATATAATTTTGTATAAGTATTTTCCATGAATTATTTCATTCAATTAGTTCTAACACCAATTTAGCACAGTGTAATTCTCTATCTTAAGACATCAATATTCCTATGCATCACTTATTAGGGAGATGATGACAAATATCCCATACAAATATATGGAATCCTCACATTTGCTTGGCACTAGAGCAATGAAAGTATTTGAGAATATTAGGTACCTTGGCATATGAGGCTTTGTAGAGTGGAAAACATGAGAAATAATAGAAATTAATTCCATTCATAATTTTAGTATAAACATAGAATTTACCCACCAAAATAATGGGATTCATGACACAATATTTCATCTATTTATCCACTCTATTTATGACATACTTACACAACTCATTTAAGAAAGTATCAAAGACAAAAATAATGTCCAAAAAAATTAATTATTCCCCTCTATGGATCCATTTCCATTTGTAATTATGTAATAAATCAGGTATGACATTCATACTATGTTTGAAGCATTGGGTCTTACTACACTTAGGTTAGATCGAGAAGCTAGGTAGAAAATGTCAAAAAAATGCATATACTATTTGAAAGGTTCTTTTTAATCTTTAAGAGCTATTATAGTATCAATTAGAAAGTGGCCATTTATGAGTTGAGAGGATCAGTCTAGAAGAAAGATACTCTAGACAAGACCATGATCATTTTTATGAGCTAAATGATATCCGAAATCTTCAATAGACAAGATATATACTTTTGTCATAAGGGGAAAACATTAATGCATGGAGAGATATATTTTAATAAAATCGCATTTGATATTGTTTATATTAATACATGTTGAAGAATATACAAAGAGAGCTTGAATGGTAAGAATGAAAAATTAGCCTAAGCCATGATTTTGGAGTATACATAGAAAAAAATATCATTCAATCCTATTATAAGCTTTATCAAAATCAAGTTTCATAAGGATGGCAGTCTAAAGAGAGTATCTCTCCCATTCCATACCTTCCCACATATAAATAATATTATAAGAATATATCCTCTTTTGATATATGAATTTTGCTCATGTCTAATAATAGAAGGTAAGATGAGATAAAGGAAATTAAAAAGAGCCTAAATAATGATCTTAAAAGAGACACTCATCAAGGTTATCAAGATTCAACTGATGATACGTTATGGGTAACCTGTTTTAGTTATAAATATAATACTTCTTTGATTAATGAAGCAACCAAATGGTTTTTTGACATGGATTGTTTTTAAATTTATATCACGTGTAGACTAAGAAATTCTAGTGTCAATTAATAAGATTTAAAAGTGATGCCATCAATTATCTAGGATTTGTCATTTCTCATGCAATGAAGAGATAAAGAGATCATGAAGAGCAAAGGCACATTAAATCATTTTTTGTTAGCAACATATATTCTATGAGGAATCACATCAAGACATTCCTACAAATCATGAGTCCTCTTTATTGTTACCTTTTTAGATCAAAACACAAACTTATAGCGATACATAAAAGAAGAGAAGATGTCAAGAAGAGTAGTGATCCTAAAATAATATAAATTTATGTATTTGATCTCTATGAGACATCTAAAACTCCTATGAATCCTTATGACCAATTTTGAGCCAATGAAGGTGATTATGAAATTATTCCCCTTTTGAAATGTAATTGTCTTCCACTTTGATTTGGTATTTAAGATAAGTGTATTGACTTTGAAACTACAAGTCAAAAGGATTTTACTAAATGATGTAGAATATACTCTATTATCATTTTATCATAGATTCATTCCCCACATTTACACATTAACAACATGCTTTTTATAATTGAAGATAAAGGTGGGTGTGTGAAGGATAATCTCATTTCATCACTCTCTCCAACTGTTAGGAAAACATAATCAAGGTGTGAGATTTAAAACTTAAGCTATAAGATGTATGGTACCATCATCACAGAGGATGGATGAGCTGATTGTATGGAACTTAAAAATGGTTATTGTTCTATTCCACTCTATAGGTTATAAGATTATGGTCAAATATAATGTATTCATAATGCATGATGACATGCTATCCATTAGTAATATAAAAATAATGTATATTTTAATCTCATAACATTTAATTTTTTATAATATCTTAAAAACCCTATCAATATTGACATGACATCTAGACCATGCCAATTAAGTGAAAGTTAATGTGCACTCCTAGAATAGATGGCCAACTAGATCTCAATTTTTTTTAAATAATATAATGCCTCATGTTATCCCATTGACCATCTCATCGATTGTGCATCGAAATTATCCTAGGTATTATCCACCATATTAAAAACCCTATACACAAACATGTCATGATGGGTATGTTGTAATATAAATATCACCATAAAGTTTCCCTATTTGTACCTTCATTGAGGGAGTAGATGTTGAGAACCCCTAATGAACCTTCATTAACATCAAGGAGTAACCAAATATCCCAGTGTGATGGATCGTCCTCCATGGAAAAAATTAAGGATTAAAATTTTTGGAAAACCATGGTATTGGCATTACCACATAAATCATTATGAAAGTGGATAATTGAACAGAATCAACCCTTAAATTATAACATCATAACCCTAGTCTTGGCATAGTTAACACAAATAATTTCTGAGAGGACTCTATGAGACCTAAAACATTTCAAGATAAGGCATTCCTTGTGAAGCATCACCCATAAGGATATCCCCATGTCAATTTTAAATATATTGAATGGTTGTAAAGCTATTGAATTAGTATGGAAAAATAAAATATCCAAGAAAAATAGAGTGGCAACTAGTCCCATTATCCTCTTAGGATGAGTCACTACAACTACGAGGTGGTATAGGTATCCTTTAAAAGAGGGAACAACTTGTACCAAATATACTAGTGGTATACTAAGTCTCATAGGGTTGTAAAACTTTAGAAACATGATTATGCAGGCCCATTTGGATGCAAAGAATCTCATCAAGTGGGTTTGTATTATGTGCATCATAATAGGGTTTAATTGCATGCAAAGGAGTGGCTACAGTGGTATTTTAATTACTAGATTACAACTTTTTATTGGTTAATATCATGTCTTCAAATTTTTTAAAACACCTTGGGATTCTCAACTTGCAGTTATTTAAATGAGGATTTTGACCAACCCATTAGGGGAATTCATTGATCTAGTCATTATGTAATTACAAATGATATTATGTCAAAGTTATATTTCTATATAAAATTTTATGTGGTTAGTACTCAATGTTGAGTTGAATATCAATGGATTCCTTTAAAACACCATCATGTAGACTTTAATGCATATCCACCTGTTTGGGCATGCAAAATAACACTTTATTAGCTTGTGATATATGACATACCCTACGGTTAGTCAATATTCTAAATAAATCATATATGAATGGGAAGGCCATGTATTCAATCTAGTCTAGCATCCCAAGTGAATCCTAGGTAGTGACCCTTAACTCCTAAGTCACACCATACATAATCACAACAATGCTTTCTAGGAACAAATAACTTAATTTAGCTAGTATAACTTGGACTTGGGACATATCATTAAATTAGAAAAAGATGAACCCTTTGTAAACTTTTAAACACCACTAACATTGATTTATCAGGGTTCCCATGTTGTTAAAACTTGTCATTGAGAGATTCCTTTTAGCCAACTCGATAAAATAATTAAGAAATAAGAGAATAATTTTCATACCATTTTAGAACATTATATATAGCATCAGGGTTTAAGCATACTTTAGGCTATGAGGTAGATTCATATGTTTTATCTTATCATGTACACTAGACATAATTTTTATGGCTTGCTTGCGATCTCTCCTTCTCATTCACTGCAATAATAGTTGTATTAGAGAGGACAAAGGTGAATATTAGCGATGAACATCCAAGGTGTGGTTTTCTAAGAACAATAAATGCACTACTATCTTTGATAAACCCAAATATGTAATATTAAATATGGGGAAGGGGTAAAATAGACATGGATGACATAAAAATCCTACAAAAATAAGCATAGGAAGTTTCCTCTCATGCAATCCTCCCTAAAACTTTTTATTTTTCTTCCATAATTAGAAATATAAAAATAGTTTTGAATTATTTTCAATGATAAAAATAATTCTAATATTTTAAAGTAATAGTTTTGAAACAAAAAATAAATATATTAATTGAAATATTTATTTTTTAAAAAATTGAATAGTGTTTATCAAACTTGAACTATTTCAAAAATAAAAAATTGAGAAACCTCACATTTCAAATTATTTTGAAACTTTTACATTAACTATTTATAATTTCCCATTATTTTTTAAATTTTCAACAATAATTTTTGATAAATCATAGGTTTAATACTCTAATCAAATCAATATTATAAATTAAACCAAATTTAAGATATATTACATTTTTTTAAATATAATTTTTGTAATGATTATAAGGTGATAAGAGTATTTATTATGTATATTATTAATTTAGTTTTTAATTATTTATGTTAGCATGTAAAGTGTCCTAACCCATTTATAACTGGAATTATAGTATGAATCTATTAGGATATGTAAACATGCATGCACATATATGTACACATGTATGCATATATGCAAGTGCACACACACACACACACACACACACACACACACACACACACACACACACACACACACACACACACACACACACACACACACACACACACACACACACACACAAAATATTAAAATTTTATTAATGTAGTAATATATTATTGTATACTTGGAAAAACTCCCTCATCATTGTATTTCTAGTTATAGACCCACCTACTTTTGAAAGGTTCATATTGAATATCTCTTTGTGCCTAAATTGTTTATCTTTTAGTGTGACCATTTTTATTCTAATGACCTAGACTTCATTACTATGTATAAATATTAAACCCTATTATTAACCTTTAGTTCAAATTCTAGACCTATACTTATTTTCCATTTTCCTGGACAGCTGTATCTATGTCAAGCACATGCATAGATGGAAGTGTCTAAGTTTCATATAAAGTTTCTAGTGCCCAAAAGTGATTCAATTTATAAATTAATTGTGTACTAAAGGTCATATTAAGTGCCTTAGTTTGGGATATTTTAAAAAAATATTTTTATATATACAAAATCAATATACAATCATTCACCACCTAATAATAAACTATAAATCACATACAATGTTATAAAGGAACGTTATATTTAGCATTCGAATGAAAAAAATTTCCGTATTCATCGCTATTTGTATGCTAATCATATGGTAAATATTTCCATAGGTCTAAAACATTCAATAAGAAACCCATGAACCATCTGAGAAGATACAAGATAGGTCACTACATTGTGTTTGCTTATTATACATTCCATATTGATACACAAAGGAGAGAACTATATAAGTCTAAGGCTCTATGTGTAGTATTGGCTATGAAGGTAGTTCCCATTAATAGATGAATCCTTGGGGTAGCACAAAACCATAAGCCCACTAACTCAGTTTTCCCATAGTCACTCCAAGGGTGAGGAAGATAGGGTTTCATCATTTGACATAGAATAACAACCTGTGCAGGAGATCTACATACATAAGAAAAAAGTGATAGAAAACCCTTTACGATCCAATTTGTCACATCTATATCTAATCAATAGTATGTGGTAGACATGTACATCATAGTTAGACACTTATGTTGATGTAACTATCCATATCCAATGCAAACTTCTAATGCCATAGAAAGAATATTCCCAAAATGTAATGACTTCACCAAGATCAACATCTAGTCCACCTCCAACATATTCTAGATCAAACTTGTAAAAGTAAAATATACTAGTTAAGTATCAATTTTTAAATTTTATTTGAATACCTATCAATAGTTATAATTTAATCTAAATTTATGTTAATCTTCCTCTTCATTATATTAATTTACCATATCTATTTAAAATATAATATAATACCCCTTAATCCTATATAGACACCCAATATCTAAATTCAAGGTTTAAAAAACACAAACAACTTCTAATTTTAAATAATCACGTTCCATCAAGCATAATAATAAAAATGTATAGGATTAGAGCGTGTTAAAAAAATTACATGTAAGTGGACTAAAGTTAAAGGTTGTAAAAAACACTAAACCATAAATTGATTTCTATTATACAGCTTATATAATACAACTTCATTCAATTGAAAACATCCATATGATTTAGAAAAATGAATAAAATCATTCACTATTATGCATGAAAACATATTTAATGAAATAAAATAATTAAGATCTAAAACGTTGATGATAAATGGGGTTGTTTTATTGGTAAACACTAGATTAAGTGAAAATCACATTAACATTTATTAATTCACATTGCTGAGTCACCTCCATCTCATTCATAAAGTGTTTTTTCCATGGTATTCCTCTTCATAAGTAGAATGATGGATTTCTCAATATCTAAAATGTTAGAATTGATAGAAATTACATCTATTAACATAATAACCTTTCCCTTTAATAAATTCTAAATTGGGGTATCCTTAAAGGTAGAGAAGATTTTAAAAAAAAAATTGAATACATGAAACCTATTAACATGAACAAAACCTTAAAAATTACCCTAAACATTTCAATGGCATCTGGGACACATCTATCCCTCTTACAAAATTCATTTTTGAAACCTCACACACATAAAATCTGCATGTATATCACTTATCATCATCTCCTTCATCCATGATCTACAATTGTGGTATAAAAATGCCTTTTTGAAACATATTATATGATTGAAATGATTCTATTTGAATCATATCCTTTCAAATATTCGTATAATTCAATAAGGTATCACACATTTTAATGGAAAGTGACTAGAGTAAAAATTTGGCCACTTTACAGGAGGTTTTTATGTGGCCTGCTGGGATTTGAGAGAGGTGGGTTATTACATAGAATTTTCTTTTTATAAGTATATTATTTGAAATGATTTTTTTTTTGTAAGTATATTATTTGACATGAATTTTTTTTTGTAAGTATATTATTTGACATGAAAATGTATGTTTTCTTACTATTATGTATGACAAGGGATGACTTCTAAAAAATTATGAGGGAGAACTATATAATATTACACCACTACTTCACTAATAGAAATAATCATTGGTAACATATTTAATTTAAAATAAATATTATTATTCAAGAAAGGGACCAAATATTAATGTTCACCAATGTCAAGAATGGAATCCAAAAAAAATTTATAGGAATTGAGTAACAATAAATATTGTCAAATATATTTTATTATTGGTAAACTTCAATAAGGCTATAATTAATGAAATGATAATTTACAAAAGGTTCTACTATAATTTAATTTATTTATATGTATGGCTTATAGTTTTTACTAGGGGAAAATATTGTCTCAAAGCATGATAATAAAGTAAACAAGGTCAAATATCAACATCAGTCAAGTCACTGTATCAAAACCACACCATAATTAAATAGGAAACTTATAATAAACTAGGTACAAGTTATCAGACTATCATGAGAATAGAAAATATCCTCCTTAGGTTGAAAAATGTTCCAACATGAAATCTCTGTTGTGGGAGGATCAAAAGCCATCTAATCATCCATGGGGTCAAGAAGATCTAAAGAAATATTAATATCCCACCGAGTAGGATGTTGTACCATAGTAACAAAAGGATTAGCTAAAGACACCCATTTAGAAGGAGAAACAATATAATTCCCATGAGGCAATGATAAAATCCATTACGATTATTGAGGTGGAGGGGAATTTTGGATGTGATTATTGGATTGACTCTATCAACATCTAAGCAATGGGCATGGCCTACCCTGTGGTTGAAGATTTAGGGGGAAACCACTCACATTATAAGTAATACTCCCCAAGTGATCAAGAAACTATTGCAAATGATTGACTTCCATGAGAACTTTATCCAATTTTGGACATGAATATTCATATAGGATAGAGATAGAACATATAACTTATAATTACTAGATAACTGAAAATAAAATTCCTCATTGTTAAGTAAATTAGAGTTTCTATATTTATGTGATTGAAATAAAATAACAAATTTGAATAAATTTTAAATAAAAACTATATACACTATCTAATTAACATAATCTATAATTAGGACCAAGTACACTGACAAAGGTACATGATGGTAGGGATGAAATATGACAATGTATTCACTCCCAAAAATACTCAGATTTGGGATATGTCAATAAGATGATCTTGAAATAATCAGGTCTACTATAGGCTAGACACTTATTTTTATCAATTCTAAGGTGAGGCCATGAGAGAATAAACACAAAAATAAATGAGCTATCTTGGGTTCCACCTTAGCCTTCAAAATTTGGTTGAGTCAAGAAAGCCATCTCCTAGGTGAGGAATTGAGGTCTAAAATCATATTAAGATTACTAAGGGATGATGAAAATGGGATTATCAAAAGCTAAAGGAGGTCAGTAAAATACATTTGAAGTGAGTATCATAATTCCACCTCTAGTCTTTCCATAATGAACAAAAAGGATGGAGGCCCAACTTGTGAGGAATGACATATATCATGAACTCATGAATAATAAGGGTGAATTATAAGTAAAAATTACTTAACTTTAATTTGTATTTTATCAAGGGTGAAGGATCACAATCATTAGGAGAAACCAAATCCTTAATAGTATGGATTCCTTTTTTAAGATTTTATAAGATTTTATACTAGGGACTTGTGCCAACAAGAGGCTAGTAATAGTCATGATAGAAGACCACTAGATATTGTGGTCATTGAATGTGACAAGACTAAAAAATACAAAACCAACCTACTTAAATTAGGCTTAACAACCTTAAAATCTTTCTAGATGCTTTTTACCACTAAAGAAACTTGACTTTTAATAGGAGTATAAGTGATAATAGATTATGGAATCTAATATATTTATAATTATATTTATTATAATAATATTTAAATGACATATAATGTCGTATAAGGATTTTAAAATAGAATGGTATATCTATAGATATTGATATTCTCATGCATCATTTATCACGAAAAAGTCAACATATATCCCATGCAACTCTATAAAAACCTCACATTTGATTTGAATTAAACCAAATAAAGTATATGAGACTATTATCTAGCTTATTGTAATAATATTTATAGGTGGGATAATAGAAGGATTAATAAAAATGAGTTGTGACCATTATTAGGAACCCTTATGGAATAGGTTGCAAGTGGACTAGATGTTGCTCTTGGAGTAGTCATAAGATTTTAGGAATATTCTTTTTATTTCCTTGGAAGTTTGAATTTGATATGGGTAATTATGTCAACATAATTTTTTGACTGTGATATACATATCTAGTACATAATATTTATTAGATCAAGATGTGACCAATTGAATCCTTATGGGTTTTCTATCACTTTTCTTCATATGTATGTAGATCACCTACACAGGGTATTGTTTTATGTCAGATGATCAAACCCTATCTTCCTCACCCTTAGAGTGACTATGGAAAAAATGGGTTAATGGGATTATGGTTTTGACCTACCCCAATGAATCCTCTAAAAATTGGTTCTACCTACATACCCAATACTCCAAATAAGAACTCCAACTTATGTAGTTATCCCTTATATGTTGCCTTGTGTGTGTATCAATATGCAACACATGATGAGGAAATGGATTGTAGTGACCTATCTTGTAAATTAAAATATATGGCTTATAGGTTACTTCTTGAATGATTTAGACCTATGTAAATATTTATCATATAAATAGCATATAAATAGGGATGAATGGGCTAGGTTTGTTCATTTAAATGCTTAATATAATGTACATTTATAGATTTGTATGTGATTCCAAGGTGATTGTTAGGTGGTGAATGATTGAGGGTTTTTGTGTATCTAAAAATACTTTTTAGAATATCCCAAACTAAGGCATTTAATCCAAATTTGAGGATATGATTCATTTAGAAATTGGATCGCTTTTTATCACTAGAAATGTTTTAAAAAAACTAGACACTTGCATCTAGACAAGTGTTTGAATTAGATGCAAGTGTCCAGGAAGATGGAAAATATGTACAGGTTCAAAATTGGTAGTGATGGATATTAATTAGCTTTAAATATTTTTACATATCATGTAAGCCTTGGTTATCAGTATAAAATTGGTTAGACTAAAAGATAAACAAATTAAACATAAAGAGATAGTGAATATGAACATTTTGGAAGGAGGTAGATCTGCACCTAAAAGATACAACCGTGAGGGATAATTTCCAAATTTATAAGACTAGATTACTACATTAATAAAATTTTAGTATTATATGTGTTGATGTGTACATAACCTAATAAAATCATAATATAATTCTCATTATCAGTGGGTGAGGACACATTCCATGTTAACATAAATAATTAAAACGTAAATTTATAATGTACATATTAAATACTTTTATCACCTTGTAATCATTACAAAAAATACATTTACAAAATATAATACATCTTAAAGTGGGTTGAATTAATACTAATTTTTTTTATTAGAGTATTGAACCTATGACTTATAAAAAAGTAATGTTCAAAATTTCTCAATTAATGTGAAATGTGAAGTAACTAATGTAAAAGTTTCAAAATAATGTGAAATGTGAGGTGTCTCAATTTTTTAATTTACAAGATAGTTTAATTTTGATAAAAATTATTTGATTTTTTTTAAAAATAAATAATTTAATTAATATAATTATTTTTGGTTTCAAAACTATGAGTTTAAAATATTAGAATTATTATTTATCATTGAAAAAAATTCAAAACTATTTTTTATATACCTAATTATGGAAGAAAAATAAAATGTTCTAAGGAGAAATGCATGAGAGGAAACATATTCTACTTATTTTTTTAGGGATTTTGAGTCATCCATGTTTTTTTTCCCTTCCCCACATTCCATACTACATTTTTTGTATTATCAAAGATAGTGATGCATTTATTTTTCTTGGAACACAACTTTTTGGGTATTCATTTTCTATATAGTGACCTTTTTCCTCTTTGATGCAACTATTGTTGTAGTGAATGAAAAAGGTGGATCCCAAAAAAGACATAAAAATTGTGTCTAATGTATATGAAAAGGTAAAACATATGAATCTCCCTCATAACCTATATTATACTTAAATCTCTATGCCATAGCATTTTTTAATGATATGACAATTATTCTCTTATTTATTACATTTTTATCCAAATTGCCTTAAAATAATCCTTCAATGACTAGTTTTGACAACATGGGAACCATTAGGTATCAAAATTAGTGGCGTTTAAAAGATTATAAATAGTTTCTTCTTTTGTGATTTAATGATATGTCCCAGGTCCAAGTTGTACTAACTAAATTAAGATATTAGTTCTCGAGAACCATGTTTATCATTATGTCTGAATAAACACATGACTTAAAGGTCACTAACTAGTATTCCATTGGAGTGCCAAACTAGATTGAATACATGGCCATCCTATTCATGTTTGATCATTTATTTAGAATATTGACTATCCATTAGGTGTGTCTTATGTCTCAAGGCAACTAAGTACCAATTTACATTCCTAAACATGTGGGTATGCATTGAAGTTGACATGACCATATTTTAAATGAATCTATTTATATTAAATTCAACATTGAATACCAAGTGCATAAATTTTTGTATTGAAAAAATACCTATGGATTACTTTAATTGTCAATTACTTGATCACTGGATCATTGAATCCCCCTCATGGGTTGGTCAAAATACTCATTTTAGTAACTACAAGTTGAAAATACCAAAGTAGTAAAAAAGAAGTAGATGATCTTAACCAATAAAATGTTGTAATATAGTAATTAACCTACCCATATAACCATTCCTCTCCATGTAATAAAACCCTATTATGAGGCATATAATATGAACCCACTTGATGAGACTCTTTGCATCCTAATGCGACTGTATAACCATGTTTATCAAGTTTTATAACCCTAAAAGAGTTATTCTACTACTGGTATATCCTATACAAGTTGTTACTTGTCTTAAAGGTTAACTATACCACCTTGTAGTTATGCTGACTCATCCTAAGAGGATAATGGGACTAACTACCAATCCATTTTTCCTGAATATTTTAATTTTCCAAACTAACACAATATCTTTGCAACCTTTCAATATATTGAATATTAAAAAGGGGATATCCTTACGGGTAATGATTGACAAGGAATGTCTTATATTGGAACACATTTTATGACTCATAGAATCCTCTAAAAATTATTCTTTCTAATTATTTATTTTTCTCAATTATCCACTTTCACGTTGATGTATGTGGTTATGCCAATACTGTGGTTTAACCAAAACTTTATTTCTTAATTTTTCCCAAGGGAAATGATCCATCACACCTGTATATTTTATTTTTCCTTTATATTAATTGGAAATAATTAGGGGTTATCAATGACTACTCCGTAAATAAAGGCCCACATAGAGAATAATTATGGTGATATTTATATTATAACCTACCCATCAACAAATGGCTATGTACATGGTTTTTAATATCATGGATAACACCAAGGATAATGTGTAGGTACAACCAATAAGATGGTCAATGGGATAACATAAGGCATTGTATGATTTTAAAAATTTATGGGACCTAGTTGACCATCTATTAAATGAGTGCACAATAACTTACACTTAGTTTTCATGGTTTATATGTCATGTCAATGTTGATAGGATCTTTAAGAGGTTAAAATAATATATGATATGAGAGTAAAATATACTTTATTCTCATATTACCAATGGATAGTCTGTCATCGTGCATTATGAATATGTTCTCTCTGATCATAATCCTATCACCTGAGGAGGGGAATGGAAATAAAACCACTTCCAAGTGCCATACAATCAATTTAAACTTAACACATCCATCCTTTGTAATGAGGATGCCATTCATCTCATAGACTAGGTATTGAATCTTACACCTTGATTATTTTTTTGTAATAGTTGGATATAGTGATGGAATGAGATTATCCTTCACACACACACCTTTATATTAAATTTAAAAACCATATTATTAATTTTCAAATGTGGGGGATAAGTCTATGCTAAAATAAAAATACAGTATATTCTTCTTCCTTTAGTGAAACCCTTTTGACTTTTAATTTCAAACTTAGGCCACTTATCTTAAAGACCAACAAAAAGTGGTAGATAGTAACATTTTAAGAGGATCATAACTTAGCAATCACCTTCATTGGTTCAAAATTTGTTATAAGACTTCATAGAAGTTTTTCAAGTCTCTTACAGTTTAAATCCATAAATTTGGATTATTTTAGGATTAATACTCTTCCTAACATCTCCTCTTCTTTTATGAATCATTATACATTTATGTTTCAAGCTAGGAGGTAACAATGAAGAGGACTAAGGGCTTATGGAAACATCTTGATGTGATTCCTCATAAAATATACCTTGTTAATCAAATATCATACAATGTGCCTTTATCTCTTCATGATATATCTCTATTCCTTCACAGCATGAGCAATGACAAATCCCTAGGAATTGGTGGCTTCCCTTGTGCATCTTATTAATCGACCATAGAATTTGTTATTCTACATGTGCTATAAATTTAAGAGTAAGCTATGTAAAAAAAATCATTTGGTTCCTTCATTAATCAAATAACTATTATATTCATAAACAAAACAAGTGACCCATAACTTATCATCAGTTGCATCTTGATAACCTTGATTAATGTCTCTTACACAATCATCATTTAAGATCTTGCTAACTTCCTTTAGATCATCTTACCTTCCATTATAGAACATGATAAACCTTCAAACATCAAGATAAGATATATTCTTCACAAATCTATTTATATGTGGAAACATATAGAATAGGAGAGGTAATTTATTTAGATTAACATCTTTGTGAGACCTTATTTTGATAAAGTGTATGATATGATTGAGTGATATTTTACTCTATGAATACTTTAAAATCTTGGAATATGCTAATTGTTCCTTCTAATTGTTCAAGATCTCTTTGTAGATGCTTCAAAATGTATTAATATCGATAATATAAAATGCTATTGTATTAAACTATATCTCTTCATGCATTAATTTTTTCTCCTTATGTCAAGCGTACATGCCTTATCTATTAAAGCTCTAGGATATCATTTAGCTCACAAAGTTGATCATCATCTTGTCTGGAGTATTTTTATTCTAGAACAATCCTCTCAACTCATCAACGGATACTTTTTATATGATACTTTCCTTGATATTCAAAAGATAAAAACCTTTCAAATAGACTATGCATTGTGTTGACATTTTATACATAGCTTGTCGATCTAGCCTGTAGTAGATTAAGACCAAATGCTTCAAACATAGTATGTTTCCCATTCCTAATTTTTTACATAAGTATGAATGGAAATAGATTCATAAATGGGAATAATTAATTTTTTTGGACATTTTATTTTCCTTTTATACTCCCATAGAAGAGTTGTGGAACTATCTCGTACATAGAGTGGATAAAAAACTAAAATACAATGTAATGAAACCCATCATTTTAGTGGGTAAATTTTAAGTTTACACTAAAATTATTATGCAGCGCATGTTTATTATTCTTTGTGCTTCCTCCTCTACAAATATTCTTATGACAAGATACCTAATATTATCAGAGACTTTCTTTGGTCTAGTGCCAAGCAAATGTAAGGATTCCATAGATTTGTATAATATATTTATTGTCAACTCCCAAATAAATGATGGATGGGAATATTCATGTCTATAGATAAAGAATTTAACTTTGTGAAAAATTGGTGTTATAATCCATTTAATTTAATTATTCACATAAAACCCTTATATGATATTATATTTCAGCTAAATCTCCTTATGATATATCCAGTTAGAAACACATTTGTTGTCATAATGTATTGATAACTTATGCTTTTATATATCATGATGGCTCTTTTGTGGTAAAAAGTGTATGGAAATATTTTGAGGCCATTAAGCCTCATTTAGAATTCATTATTTATGGATTTTATAGTGATATCTCCTTAAATAAATACATTTTGTAGTGGTCTCATATCACAATCAATACTAGCCTCTTACTGGTAAAAATCCATAGTATAAAATCTTAGAGACTATTCAAAAAAGAAATTAAAACTATCAAGGATTTGGTTTTTCCTCACATTTAAAATCATTATCTCTTTATAAAATTCAAATTCAAATTAATTAATTCTTACTTACTAATTAATCTTGACATCCAAGAGTTAATGCCATATGTCATTCTTTAAATGTTGGGTATGTAACCTTCTTCTTAATGGTGGAAATAATGGATGAGGATTGTGATGTACACTTTAAAAATTATTTACCTAACATTTTTTATCTATTGATAAACCCATTTTCATCATCCCTTGGTATCCTCAAATGGTTTTTGGGCGTTAATTCTTCACCTAAGATATGGCTTTCCTAACTCAACCAAAATTTGACGGCCAAGTTGAAACATAAGCTAGATGATTTATTTTTCATGACTATTCTACTTTACATTCTCTTTGTCATGCTTAGAATCATCATCCCTATGCATGAAAAATCATTTTCATAACTGACTCTACAAGTAATAAAGAATATTTTCAACAAACCCTTTGATTTTTTCATTGGAAATGCATTTTTTATGAGCTTCAAGAAAAATATTTTCCTTAGAAGGAAAATAATATCTTTGTCTCATTGTGAAACTACCTAGATATGTTTTTGACCACTCATTTGTAAATATATAATCTTCTTGGATAGTTTATCTTCAATCTATAGACACCAAAGAATAACCCTACCATGTAATAAAGGATTTTGAACACCGCAAATACATGGCCATTTGAAAAATATTATTTGGAATGACCTACCTTGAACTTGTAGACCTAACATATTTCTCCCATGGAGTGTTTGAAAAAGCAAAACAATGGAAAATGCAAAACTTAGGTTATTTTTAACTTTTCAATTTTTGTCTCCAACTTGATTTTTCCACATTTGGTTTTTCATATTTGCTTTTAGGGTTGCCTCCACATTTTAATGCATAAATTCATTAATTTTCAATTTTTATTCTTTTAAGGAAATTTTGGTCCCCTTTATAAATTTGCAGTTTTCTTTGTTTTAGGGAAATCTGAGTCCCATTTGTAATTTTACAATTTTCATTATATTATGTAAATTTGTAACTCAATAGTAGTTTTGAAATATATAAATTTAAAAAATTTAATTTGTATTTTTATTTCCCCTAAAAAAGTTTTGTTAGGGAAATGGGAACTACAACTACAATTTGTGATTTAAAAATTTGCAAATTGCAATTCATAGTTGAAGTTCTCCTAAAAAATTCCCTTCGAGAAATGGTAAATCCAACTATAATTTTCAATTTTAAAATTTGTAAATTTTAATTTTTAGTTAAAATTCTCCTAAAATGTTCCCTCTGAGAAATCATAACTCCTACAATTTGTAATTTACAAAATTGAAAAATTGCAGTTGGCCTTGAACATTCCCATAGGGAAATGGTAACTCCAACTAAAATTTGTAATTTGTAAAATTTTAAAATTAAAATTGGCCTTGAAAGTTACCTTTTGAACTAGGACTTCATGTTGATCAGCATCGACTTGCATGTTTGGGAGACCCAAATACAATTTTCAATTTGCACATTTACAAAATTACAAAAGTGTATTCCTCTTTGAATTATCCCTAAAGCTCCTCTTGAGTTGACTTTTCTTGCACTAGATTTGATAGTGGGATTGGGAGAGTTGACCATAATCTTGAATTTTAATTTTACATTTTATCCCACAAAAATCTCTTAGGGAATTTGGGAGCTTCATCTACAATTTTTTCAAAAATTGCCATTTTTGCCATTTCATCTAACTCCATTCCATCCTTGTTTATGGAAGCACCATGTAGAAGATTTTTTATACAAACCAAGGTCTCCTCTATTTCATGACCCAACCCAGAAATATATCCCTATGCACAATAAATTTGAATCTAAATTATTCACTAAGGAAAATATTTGTTTCCCTATTGATATGGACATTTTTCAAACCCCAAATTTTTTAATCAATGAACCTTAAATGCCATTAATTGGCTCTATAGAATCACTGTAAAAATACATGCTTCATTTTTATATAATTCACATATTACATGTGCCTAGTTTTAAATATTTGTTGTCAATTTGAGTGAACCCCCACTTTTACAATAAATTGCACATCATATATGAGAATTTGCACTAACAAAAGCTTTACATTTTCTACAATACCAATTAAATAATTGTAAACTATCTGATTTAACAACACTTTTCTAATCATGAATCCCATAAAACTAATGATGGGAATAAACTCTATGACTTTCTCATTTTTAAATATAATTGGAAACTAAATCTTCACTACCATTGCACATAGAGCAATATGATGTCTAATGCACACTAGAAAGCATGGAACTATATTTTCCACATGAAGCTATTGATATTTATTTCTAGTGTCACTATTGAAATCAATGGGATCTAACCCCAAATTCCTATCCTATCTTAGACCACAACTATTATCCTACATAAATTATTCCATTCTAATGAAATGAATAAGTTGTTCATAGTTCTAAGAGACCTTATATGGAATCACTTGTGAAGTATTTCTCAAAGCCTTCTGAATCTATTGCATGTACAAATTTCATCCTATAACTAATTTTTATTTATATATTGTTACTATGTCCTCTTAAAACCCTTGAGCAAGAAAAATCACTTCTAAGAATTTAAATAAAAAAATGAATTTGAAGCAAGCATATAATCATCCTCAATGTGTGCTTAAAAATCTTATTCATGACTTCAATCAAGAAACCTAAAACTTGTGTAGTAAGATACCATAGCTATCTTTTGTCACCTTTATACCATAAAAGACTGAATCTTAGTATCTATTTTAATGGTTATTGACTCACATGTCCAATTAAATATTTCAAAACATATCCTACCATAGCCCAAACATTATTGTGATTGTCATTAACCAAATGTATCACTAATGGGAGGAAAAAATTCTCTACTTCTTAAACCGCCACATTAATCATAAATTTATTAATAAATACTTGTAGCATTTACACCATATCTTATTGGCCATAGGTATACTCATCTATGAGGTTTGCAACTAAAAAATATATATTTTACAACAAATGCTTTTGACAAAGAGGATAGTAGTATATAATTTCCAAAAACTATAAAGTCTGGAAGAAGAACAAACTCAAACTCTATTAGAATAATAATGTCTGAATTATATGCCCGAGCCCTTACCACCATGCCATGGAGCATTGGAATCACAAAGGGTTATTCAAACCATGACCTATAATTTGATTTCCTTGACTAATTAATCTCCCACCATGTCCTTGGTTGGCACTTAACCTACAAAGGGAACTTTTTTCAATTCTTAAATTTTTTGAACTTTCCTTTCAAGTTCATGAGATTCAAGGTCTTAACAACAAATTATAGTTTGATAAATTATAAAATTACATTATAGTTCAAATTTTCCACCATCCTCCCATTCTCCTTCCTTCCACAAGATCCAAAAACTCACATGTAAATTTAAATTTATTTTATTCCTAATTGTATTTGTACTTACCTTTTCCATTATGCTTTGTATTTTGGGATCTAGATCCTTAAAGAAATTTATAAGTTGCTTTTTTTTTTTTTAAATTTTGATTTCTATAAGTACATTCCCCAATTAGAAATTCCATGGGTATCTTACCTCTCAAATTACATTTGGAAAATTGTACTTAGCCACTCAAACATCCAACATAACTCTATAGTGTCATTTACAAGTTTACCCTTGATCAACCTATAGGCAACATCCATATCTCTGCCAACTACCATACATTTTATTTATAACCAAGCATCTCCCCAAGCCAAAACAAAACTAAAAAGTTATTTTATTATTTGTTTTCTCTCCACATGTGATGGGTCTTTTGTGGCATGGAGTTGAATGTTATTTTTATCCATGTAGACTTACATCCTTTTAAGGGTTTCAATGCCCATATATATGTTTAAAACACTTAAATTTCAATAGATTTCTCCATGTATACAATTAATTATAATCCTCATGCCATTTCCTTAGAAAATGGCATAAATTCATGTTACGGATTCAATCACCAATAATATCTGTCTCTCAAGGATGTATGCCTTGTGCAGGTGTGTAAAGAACCCTGAGACACAAGACCAGGTGCCGATGCATTGGGCCATGGAGTTAACACTTTATCAAATTCATATCAAAAAACCATGTAAACTCAACAAAATAACATATATGGACAAAAATAGATCAAAATGATTTGAAAATAAACACATGACAAAAAATAATTAAATGGACTATACAAACAAGGGCCAAAGTAGATAGGCAACAAAATAACAAAGTTATACATTAAAAAATATTTTACAGAAGTACAAACTCAATCGAGGAAGTGTTTCAAATGTCTACCATTAACTGACAGCTCTGGTACCTCATCATCCCTTAATTTCTCTAAATTTTCTAGTAATTTCGTGGCCAAGATGAAGTAAATCAATATTTTCACATTCCTAAAGGTATTACTACTAGGATGTGAATGGATGGAAAGTTGAACCAAATCCTTCTTATATGATTTCAAATATAGATAATACCAAGCCAAAATATCTTGGTACTTCTTCAACAGGTATAAATAAACATGTTTCTCAGTTGCAATCAAGTGAGTACCAAGCAAGAGTGCCTCATTATCCACAATGTAATTTATGTAATCAAAGTACCACTTGAAATAAAACATAAACATTTATTTTTGGTGGAATATAAGACATCCCCAAATCCATTTCCATTATTAGAGCAAGTCTAGTCAAGTCACATCTTCCAAATAACCACACTTTCATTGCCAAGCTCAACATCAAGAATAATAGGTTGTTCCTCGGCATCCACATTCCTAATAAATTTACCTAATTCCACATCCATCTACAACACTTCAAAATTTCAATTACATCGTGATTGGGTAACTCATATACTTGTGTCATCTTAATATCACAATCAAAATTGGAAATTGGGACACATACCTTCTTGACTTCACTCCAAAATTTATCAATAGTGGTAGAACTCAATAATTCCATGGAGGCAAACAACTTGATTCAAGAGAATTGATAATCAACCATAAAAATCTCATAATCATCAGATGTAGATTAAGAATCATTCAAATCTTCATCAATTGGTTTAGCAATATCACATGGAGGATGTTAAAGGAAACATTTATCACACTAATTAATATATTAATCATAATTTATAGCATTCACTTTGGCATTTAGTGGATCAAGCACTACCTTTGTAGCTCCTCTATTATGAATTATATCATCATTTAAAGGCCTCTTTTGTTATTGATTCAAATTTTGAGTTCACTCCTGACCTGTAAATCCATGAGGTATCCGATTCTTAACCTTAGCCAAATTTTAGTACATTTCATTGACAAGAGAGGTGAATGTCTTAATAATCTCCTCAAAGCTAGCATTCTTAGTACACTATGCTTTTTCTAGATTAAATATATTTACATCAATTTTCTTATTCAAAGGATATCCCATAGATTTTATATTATTCTTAATTTGGATGGCCATATTGAATTCTAATACAATTTTTAAAGGAGCCTTATCCTTTAAGTAATACGTATCCTTCTTGTCAAAGACATCACAATATTTAATCAAGTAGGTTGTACTAGTAGGCCTTATATTTTAAGGTAATGACATCATGGTATTATTAAACCTCATGTTAAAATCCTATAAGCACTTATTGGGGTTCTTTTTGATTTTTTCAAACTTAGCCAAAATAAATCTAGAATTAATTTTCTCACTAGACTGAATCTTAAAAACATTCTTGATCTCTTCCAATCAATCAATGCATCCATGGGAAATAGAATTGATACAATCATGAGCATCTTCTTCCAGTCTATGCACAAAAAAATTGATGAAATAATTCTCATGTTCAACCTCAAAATCCTTAATAAAAATGTGGAAATACCTCAAGTGTTAATCACCGGTCACTACATTGTTCCCTTAAAACATGAAATGGTGGTTCCTTACTTCATTTAAGACTTGAATGGGATAGACCTCCCTTTCATCAAAATTGATAGGTCTAAATTTGAGAATGTAGAATATAGGATGTTCATTATCATCTTGATCCCTATGCCTCATGATTGGTTCAATGGTAGGTTAAATAACAAATGACAAAAGGATGTGATCAGGAAGAATTGTTAGAGAAAACATAAGAGGGGATTCAGCTAGTTGAAAAGAAGCTAGATACTAAATGGGATTATATGATTATGAATTGCTCAAAGAACTATAAGAATCCTTAGTAATATGAATTTTAAAAAATAAGAGTTCATGATTACGAAAATATTGATATCCCAAACATCCTTGTGTAGCTACACTTTACTCTTCAACTTGCCTCAAAACTTTTCTGTTTCTTTTTTAATCAATACTTAATTTTGAGATGAGCCATCTTTATGAGTCACCTTTGAAGGATGATTTCAGTCCTTCCAAATTTAAAAGTAAAAGAACCAATGAAGCTAAAGATAATCAAATTAAGAACTAATCTTTATTTTAAACTAGATGAAGTGATAGTGTAACTATTAGAAGTAAAATTCCCAAATATAACAGTTTACAAACTTGTAGTGATACATATTGAAACCATATCTTAACAAAATTAGTGATTATAAATGAAATAAAATACAATGAAAATTTTAGACTCATGTTCAAAAGGGATAACCACTTAAAAACATGATAAGTTTATAGCTATTTGTAATAAATTAAACAAATGTTAATCAATTAAATCTCTCAAATTCCTATCACGTCCTTAGTGGAGTATTGTAGAATTGATGACTAGGATAGTAGAATTAGACTTAAATAACCCCAACTTTCAAACACATAAGATAATATTGATAAACAATATCTAAAAATATGTAATGGAGATTATTTTAGTAAATATTATTTGAGAACATTTTTAAACATGATCTTATAAGTATCTCTCTTCAAGTATCCCATATAAAATAAGTAACTTTGATTCAAATTTAATCCCTGGGAATAGTTCTATTGAAGTGTTGGGATGTTGAAAAACTAAAGATATTCGAAATAGTAGAAAGATAGACAAATAAATTTTCAACATGAATTAATTACATCTCTCTACAAGAGTCATTGAGATTATAAGTGCTACGGGTGCCTTTTCATTCCTCAGTAATGGTGCCAGTCAAGTGTTATGATGTTTATTGACCAAAGATAGTTATAATAGCAAAGATATGTGGAGAACTTGAAAGCACTATATTAGTTATAGCTCTCTATAAGAGTCCACAACAATATAAGTGCTAAAGATCGTATTAGTGCCTAAAATGCACTTGTAGAGTGTCAGTTCCCAATTGTACACCTATTTTTCTTGACCTTGAACACTTGAAGAAATGTTAAACATGGATTATAAACTAATTTATATGTCATTATAGCCTGGGATAGGTTTATCACATAGATGAATTGAATGTAAACAACGACTAGGAGGTACCAACAAAGGGTATGGTCATCACTATGCTACTTCTAGCTATGCCTAAATCAAGGTGAGAGGGCCTAAGGGGTAGCTTGGTCACATGGAGTGATAAGTCAATTAAATATCCATAGGTATTTTTGGCACACAACTTTAGGTTTGACTAGGGCATATCAAAAGTTTCACAATCCACCTTGGAAGGGTTATCACATGAAATACACTAATACACTAAGTCAAATAGAAACTACCAAAGACAAATGGGAAATTTATTCCAACCTTCATTCTACATAAGTTTCAAAAAAATGGGGTGAAATGGAAGACTATAATGCTAAGATTCAAAGGCTAAAATGTATAAACATTATAAGTATGTAATTATCATTCATATATAAGTAAATAACACTTGATATATTTAGCAAGGTATATTATTTGTAGGGTAGAATATGTAGGGCGAGCTATATAGTTATGAAGATTGGTTTGATGGTGGTTTTTAAATATAAGGGATTATTTCAACATTCATGACATCACTTATTGTAAAGATGTATAAAAATTGTCATACAAGCTAAGGGGAACTACTAGGAATGATTTGCATCTATTGGTGCCAATACAATTAAAATACACAAATGATTCCTAAAACCCTAGAGAATAAACTAAAAATATAATTTTAAATACTTTCCATAGTAAATTCAAAAACCTAGGGTTCCCTTTAGAGGTATTCAATAACATGTTTCCAAATCACTATGCAAAAAGGGATTTATAACCTACATCTATGCCCATGATGACAACCAATAATTAACATAAAACCATATATCCAATAAAAATAACTTGTAAAACACATCATTGAATTTCATCAGTAAGAAAGAGTAAAAACCAAAAGTATTTTTCATTATCTTGAAAGAAAATATTACATAAATCAATGTTTCAAAATGCAACCATGGGGACAAGCATGGTCGATTTACTCCTTGTTGGATAGAGGAGACATATTACAATGATCTTAGAGATTGCTAATGGATATACCACTACAAGTTACATAGTAAGAGAGATAAAATGCATACAATAATAGATCCTAAAATTTTTAAGATCCTAGGACTTAGACAAAAATCAAACAAATAACCACCTAAGAAAATAGGAGAATCCTACATTCTATAAAAATTTTACCACTTGTATAATCTGGTAATGTGGGTTGTAATTTACAATATTAAAAAATTATAGTCCACTCAAAGTTCCACCAAGATGCTTCTAATTGGAAAATGCTCCTTGCCATGCCTAAAATATTCATCTTATTGCACGAAAAATCATTGTTGTAATTGGATCTACAAGTAATGATGAATATTTGAAACAAAACATTTGATTTATTGGTTGGAAATGAATTTTACATGAGCTTTAAGGAGAATATTCACTTTTGAAGCCAAAACATATCTTTTTCATGTTGTGCAACTTCTTAGATGTGTCTTTGACCACTCATTTACAAATATGGAATCTTCATAGACAATTGCCCTTCCATGTATGCCTAAAAAAGAAAAAACTTTCCTTATAATGATAAATTTTTAACATGCCAAATATATGTCCATTTTAAAAATATTCTTTAGAATGTACCACCTTGAACTTGAAAACCTACAATATTTCTCCCATGGAGTGTTTGAACAAGAAAAATAATGAAAAATGCAAAACTTAGGTTGTTTTTACCTTTCTTGCTTTCTGGATTAAACTTGATTTTCTATATTTATTTTTTCACATTTGATTTTTAGGGTTTCATCAACAATTTTTAATGCATAAATTCTTTAATTTTCACTCTTTAGCCTTTTGAGTAAATTCTAATCCATTTTACAAAATTTCTCTTTTCTTTGTTTTGGGGAAACCTGGGTCCCATTTATAATTTTGCAATTTTCTTTTTATTTGGGAAATCCATAACTTAACAAAAGTTTTGAAATTTTCAAATTGTAAAATTGAAATTAGTAGTTAATGTTCCCCTAAAAATTTCCCTTAGGGAAAAGGGAACTCCACCTCTAATTTACAATTTTTAAAATTACAGATTACAATTCATAGTTGTAGTTCCCATGAAAATTTACCTTAGGGAAATAGGAACTCTAACTACATTTTCAATTTGAAAATTAAAATTCATAGTTAAAATTCCTCTAAAAATTTCTAGGAAATGGGAACTCCAACTATAATTTGTAATTTGAAAAACTACAAAATTACAATTGGCCTTGAAAGTTCCCATAAGGAAATGGGAACTCTAACTACAATTTTCCATTTTCAAAACAACAAAATTATAGTTGGCCTTGAAATTTCCATTTTGTAATAGGTCCTCATATTGGGTGTCATTGACTAGTGGGTTTGGGAGATCCAAGTTCAATTTGTAATTTGTACATTTACAAAATTACATTCCTCCTTGAGTTCTCCCTAAAGCTCCTCTTGAGTTAACTTTTATTCCACTAGCTTTGACCAATAGTATTGGGAAATTTGACCACAAGTTATAATTTGTATTTTGAAGACTACTTCTCCCACACAAATCTCTTAGTGACATTGGGAGCCTCATCTAAATTTTTTTTAAAAATTCCCATTTTTGACTTTTCATCTAACTCCATTCTATCATAGCCCAACGAAGCACTATATATAATATGTTTTATAGAAACCAGGGTCTCCACTATTTGATGCCTCAACTCAAAAATCTATCCCTATGTACAATGCATTTCAATATAAACACATTCACCAATAAAAATATTCATTCCCCTATAGACATGGGCATTCTTCAAACCCTAGAGTTTTTTAATCAATGTATGATAAATTCAGTTAATTGGATTCATAGAATCACCATCCAAAAATAATGTTTCATTTGTATACAATGCACAAACTACATGTTCCCACTTTTTAATATTTGTTGTTTATTTAAGTGTACTACCACTTTTACAATAAATTTCAAAACATAGATGAGCATTTGCACTGCCAAAAACTCCACACTTTTTGTAATACCAATCATATTATTGTGACCTATCTTCTTTAACAACATTTTTCTAATCATGAATCCCATTATAGGAATTATGGACATAAACTCCATAGTTCTCACTTTCGTAAATAGAATTGGAAATTGAATCTTCACTGCCATTGCAAATAGACTACTCTGATGTCTGAGGCACACTTGAAAGCATGGAATTAGATTTTTCACATGAAAGTACTAGGTCTTTATTTCAATTCATCACTATTAAAATAAGAAGCATGCAACCCCAAATTCCTATGCTCTGTTAGACAATAACTATTATCCCACATAAATTCTTCCATTCCAATGATATGAGGAAGTTATCTATTGTTCCACCCAACCTTATATGGAATATATTGTGAATTATTTATAAAAGTCTTTTGAATGTATTGCCTATATACATTCTAGCCTAAAACTAATGATTCATAAAAACTATAAATTTAGAAAGCAAAAAAAACTTGGGCATGATTAAAACAATAATGTCTAAATTAGATGCCCAAACCCTTGACACCATGGTGTAAAACACTAGCATCCTAAAGGGCACATCATACCATGACTTGTGAGTCAATTGCCTTGACTGGCGAATCTCCTTAAATGTCCTTAGTAAGTGATTAACCTATAGAGGGTGAATTTTTAAACTCCTAAATTTTTTGAACTCTCATTTCAAGTTCATAGGATTTAGGGTCTTAGAAATAAATTGGAATTAGGAAAACTATGAAATTGCATTGCAGTTCCAGTTTTACTCCAACCTCTCATTCTCCTTCCATTCATAGGATATATAAACTTACATGTAAATTGTATTTTTTTCTTTCTAATTGCATTTCAGCACTCATTTTCTACCATGATTTGTATTTCAAGATCTAGAGCTTTAAAGACAATTTACAACTTGTCTTTTTGATGTTTGTGTTTTGCAATTGCATTATTCAATTAGAAAGTCCATGGGTATTTTACCTCTCAAACATAGTTTACAAAATTTCTCTTAGTCACTCATACCTGCAACAGAACTCTCTAGTGTCATTTGAAATTTTTCCCTTGGTCAACCTACAGTCAAAGTCTATATATCTGTGAACTATAATGCAGTTTATTTACATCTATGCATCTCACCAAGCCTAAAAAACACTAAAACATTATTTTATTCTTTTCTTTCTCTCCACTGATATGGGTATTTTGTGGTGTGGAGATGAATCTTGTTTATTTCCATGCAGGATTACATCCTTCTATGAATTTCCATGCACAATTTTATAATTAAAACACTTACCTTGTAACAATTTACTCTATGTAGAAATTTCACTATAATCCCCATGCCATTTCCTAAAAAATAACATAAATTCATTGTGCAAATGCAAGCAACAATAGGGACATTAGTGTTTCTCCTCTATTGCTAGTGTAGTGATCTATTGTACAAAGGATTGGGCTAATGTCTAGGTGGAAAGAATGATTAAAAAGAGGACTTGGGTGATTAAGTGAAGGTTCAGTTCTAATTTTGGTATATTTGTGAATGGTTTGGACTTGTAAAAAATTTGGAAAGTGATCAAGAGAGGCCCTAAGATAGGCATATGGATATGTTAAGGATAAGGTGGCCTCAAGTGACGCTCATTAGAATACAATGATATTCTAGATGAATACAAAAGATTTAAAAGAGTAGCCAATGAGAAATATTTTTAATGTTGTAAGGTATATCACTATATGCACATGAATATAGTGTATTTAATAATTATTCACCTAGAAGTCCACATAAGGAGGAGAACTAGTTAATTCTAAGGTCATATTCAAACAAAATCATTATGTAGGCAACACTCATTAATAGATGGGTCTTTTAGGTCATCTCAAATTCACATGAGATTGTTAAAATCCATTTTGAAAGGTGACATGCACAATTTAGAATAAATAGGGTTTTTATAAAGAGACAAATATCTATAACCTATCCATGTGATTAGAGATGAAAATATTCAAGGCGTAAGTGAACCCTAAAATCTGTAGTTGGGAATTTAAAAAGAAGTCATGCATTTAATACTATATAAAAACTTTGGATTCGTGGCCAAAATAGCGATGAAAGCTTTTAGATGAAAATGGTAATGTCCAATATGAAAAATATAAAATTCTCATAATGTATTGAATCATTATGAATCATCCTCTTATGTACTTATATTTGTTAGATCAACCTATTCATTAGTATATAACATTATTATTATTATTTCTTCTTTATGTTTCTAAATTGAAATTATTGTTTGACATTGTAATTTATATATTTATCATACTTTCATAATTCAAAACTACCTCAAAATATTATGACTTTGGTTTATTTAATCTCCATGCTTTTAGATTGGATTATCCATTTGTCTTACTAGGTTATTCTTGGCCTAACCATTGCTTCAAAAAGGGTTAAATAATTTCACGTTCTCCAATCTACCCTTCATAAAATATAAATATATATAGAATTTTAAATCTAAAGTGAATTAAATGAGTACCACCTAACTTAATAACCAACAGCAATAAGACTATACATACAAAGGGATGATACAAGTTGAATAAAGTTAAATACTATAAAAAATACACTTCAAAAAATGTTAAACCATACATTGAGTTGTTCAAACCATATAAAACTTTAAGAATAATTCGTTCAACTAACTTTTTTGCATATTAGGAATTAAATGAAGAAAATATTTCCGTATTTTCCCTATTGACATGACTAATGAAAATAAGACCATTATAATATACAACATTGTACCTAAATAAGTTACTTTCTTTAGGATGGACTAGAGTAAGCTCAAATCACTAAAGCATTTTGGAATTGATACTGCTAAGTTACCTTCATCCATTCAGTAATGTGTTTTTTCATCATATCCTACTTTATAATTATAATGCTATATTTATTAGTATTTACAATGTATGAGTTAAGGGAAACTACATGTAGGAACATATCAATATTTCCCATAGATACATTATAAATCAAGGCATTCTTCAAGGTAGAGAGTATACTATTCAAAATAAATTAACCACAACATCAAACATGTCAAATAAATTAAATTTATATAAAAAAACCATTTATCCCAACTAGTTAAAGTATATTATAGACAATACCATCCCCATGTCTAACTACTTTTATCATTTAATAGAGAAAATTTTTAATATTTTTTAATGAAAAGAGTAAATTCATTAACCGAGGTATTGAGAACCACGTTATATATTTTTAGGGAAAGAGAACAAAAATAAGAATAATTTATTTTTGTTGAGTTATCATTACCTTAATTTTCCACAATATTTAACCTTAATAACAGACTAAATGGTAGAAAGCATTATGAATTGTATTATTATTAACCAAAAATTTTATATCATTTTGATTATAATATCTATCTAATCTTTATCTATAAATTTAGCCTTGGACTGATTCTTCTTTGATATTTATATTAGTTTTTCACATGTTTTTCCTCTCATCACCATTCAAAATATAATTTTTGAGAGAATAAAAATTCAAAATACATATATAAGAAAACAAAAAAATAGTGTTGGTCTAAAAATGAAAAGTGAAAATACTCAAATGGTGAAGAAATGAGGATTGGTTGTTTCTCCTTTAAATAATAAGTATATTAGTTTCCACCTCTAAATAACTATTTATGATATGATAGTCAAGGCATATGACATTGTGTGATAGTAAATGTATATAAAATACATGATTAAATAAAGTAATCCAAAGTCAATCATCCTGTGTCACATGCTACCACATCATTATTTAATAGAAAATAAAATCATTTAAATGATTTGCACTAATGATATTACAATTTTTAAATTAAAAATTCATTATATTTTTAAAAAATTGACATACTTATTTCTTTTAAAAATTCAATAATTGAAATTAATAGAAGATAAATGAGATAAAAATGTACATATCTTTTGAATCAAGTTATGAAGTATGAATTATTTTTTACGTTTATTATTGAATTCATTAAACAAAATCTATGAATCACCTTTGACTTCAAGATGTTGATTGCAAATTAAAAAATGTAGCTTCAAACCTTTCACTAATGAATGATTTCATCTAAAATATTTTTTGTGTTGAGCATGCTAAAAGTGAATAATCTAATTGTGTTCTTTGTATCATGTCCCATTATCCCATATGTTCTAGATATTCATGGGTTAAATTTAGAATAACCATGAAAACATAGCTTCATTTTTTTATGAAATAAAGTCACTCTTTTTGATTATTTTTTGTTTACTGATTTAGTTCTTGGTGTTTAACACATAATTTATTAAGATGTCTCATTTTATAAGTATGTGACATATTTCACGTATAAAGTTTTTTCTTGAAACTATAATTTCTCATCATATTTAAATATAACTTTGGTATAAGAATTAATAATTAAATATATTTAACTTGATTTTTTTTCATATGGATAATTAGTTTTAATTAGTTTATTATTATTGATTTTATGTGTAGTTATTGCATTTCCTTCTTATTAGTGTGGTCCCATGATGCTATGTTTTTTTATGTTTTCTATCCCCTCTATATTACTTTTATGTTTGGAGGACTTAATCTATTCTCTGTATTTTTTTTCCTTTAAGTCATAATAGTTACTTTTTTAGTTCTATGAAGACATAATAATCCCTCTATTAATTTTATCCCATTTTATTTTCTGTTCGATTTTTTCCCTTATCATTCCTCCTTTCATGACTATTATTTCTAATTTTTTTTATTTTTTTGGATTTTGAACCTATAGTTCCTAACTAAAATTTATAAAGTTTATATATTAAAATTATTTAAAACAATTCATATAACAATATCAATAAATCAATCACTTATTTTATAAAATATACAATACTACTCTTGAATTATTTCTAAGTAACATCCAACGTTTAATTACTTGCATAATTGTGACAAAAGAATTTATAAGTTAGTGTTCATGCAATTTCTCTCAAATATTTACAAAGTGAATTAAGAAATCTCTCTATTTAATATTGGGATGTGATATAACTATATTGACGTTGATTCCATGTATACATGATGCATAACTACAATACCTTAATAGCTATACTTAGTGTTGTGAGTAAAATTTATATAGTTAAAATTCCTAAAAAGTTTATGTCATCAACAAGTTTGAGTCTTGTCAAAAGTTAAAATTTTAGTTAAATTTAAATGATATTAAAACTTTTTAAACATTAATGGTTTATAATTTAAAATATATATATGTAGGTAATGGCATAAGTACACATGACATGGGGATGCATCTCTCACATTAGCACAGAGTAAACCTACCATGTATGCCACACCTATGATATTGATAAATTTTAACCACATTGATGCGGAAAATGTGTTTCCACCAATAGTATTTTTTATCATGGCCACACATCTTCCATTTTTATGGACCCTTAAAGTACCTTAACACAGACACATGGTGTCTTCACCATTACCAATGGTGGCCATGCATCCATCACATGTATGGACCCATATTATACTGTGTTATAGTCATTTCAAATTTAAACCATCCCTGCCTCCTATATCAATACTTATACAATTCATTATATTAATTTCCACCAAAAACACTTTAGTATTCTCTACTATGTTCATCTTACATGCCAAAACACTGCATTCCCAACCTTTTCCTTTATTAAATAAACAAATTTCTAAGTACAGCCAAAATATTCATCATTATGTGCACTCTATATCTCCACAAATTTGATTGAGTGTAAATATCACTTCTATAACTTTTCACTCATAATAAATATTATGGTACTTAGGGAACACCAATTTTGTTATTTTCTCCTAAAAAATATAGAAAATTAATTATTTATAAGGGTAAGTAGCTTGATGACCACCATTGATAGATATGCATATGCTCATATTATTTATTTCCCACTAAAGTAGTCTGATAATATCAAAACATTACCTAAGGTTAAAATCCATATCACCCACTCCACTAAAATCAAGTACAAATATATGGTTTTTGAGCCTCTAACCATATGGAAATAAATGCCTCTAAAATATGTAATTTAGTGATCAAAATGTTGATATAGAATAATTGCACAAAAAAATTAAAAATATATTATCAATACTTATGTGGACCTTTGTAATAATGGTCCATCAAAAAACATGCAAATTTCTAATGGATGTGTAGTGTATGGATCTAGTCCAAATATGTGCACAATATTAAAATGCATAAAAAAGGGAGGAAAATTTATTAGGAGATGTGAGGTCGTTGATGTTGTATTTTACATTATTAAAAGGAATGAATATGCTAAGATTAGTATAGAATTTTTGTAAACATTCTTTTATAATAATATGGATAAAAATCTCACTATTATGAATAACTTGTTCAAACTGAAATGGAAAGGTGTCTCCAGCTTCCTTAGTGTTTCACTAGATTTTAATTTGTGGAATATCTCTTAGATAAGATCATTATACTCAAAAACATGGTATGAAATGTAGATACCAAGGAATTTCATTCTTGAATGTTTCTCATTGTTAGCATAATTTTTGGTGGTAATCAGTTCATCAATTTGCGGATTATGATAAATCCTGAACTTGATGACCAACTCAGAAAAGTAACTACCACTAAGTAACTTTATATAGATTCATATTTGTTATACACTCATTCATCTCACTGTGTATACCCTGAGCTCATGTAGTAGTAAAATTGAAGGATGGCAATGAGTGTATATGATTTATTTTCTTAGCTATCTTCAGAATAAAGTAACAAACACATGGAGATAGTTAAAATACTATGTGAATACTAGGGAATCAATTTTATTCTAAAAATAATTAAGTTTACTAAAAAAATAATCAAGTTGGTATCACAATATGAAAACCATTTAATCTAATTTGAGAAACTATTATCTATAAGAGTGTGTTTTTGATGGGTATACCATGAATATTCCATCACTATATAGAAATATATATATTTTAATTGAATTAGCAATAGATATGTAATATGTTCATAAAAAATGTGGGAAGAGATGTATAGTGGGACTAGTATTCCTTGTTTTTATGGGACACTAAATGTGAATGCATGTAATTCATGATATAAAACTTTAAGCTAGCATATCTCGCTACACTATATCTTCACCTAATTAGAGATTCACTTTATAAAAAGGATTATGTGTGAGACAATTTGTGTATTTTCTCTTCATATAATAACAAATAATATTTGGAAGACAATTAGGATGATTGTGTCAATAATGTTTAGGTTAAAAGATGAGATCAATGTCAAATCATAGATCAAGTTGAGATGTTTTGTAAAAAATGGGTAAATGATGGAATGATCATTGATGTAATAAAAAATTTAGATTTATGTTAAATTATTGGATTTGTGACTACTCCTATGAGATAAGTATTTGAATTCACACCTTAGATATCACACCTACAAGAAAGAACCAATTTTATGCTGAGAATATCAATCAAATAATTTGATTACAAGATTATAAATTTTGTAAGGGCTAGCATTTATAATTAATATAATATTAAAACCTTATTTAAGGAGTATCCTATATCTAATTGAAGGATAAATATATCTAGTGGTTTTGGTACTATATTTCATTGCAGTACAAAGGTTACTAGTGATGGCAATTATGAAGACTAAAACTAAGAAAAAAAATTAATAAATACTTCTTGTGAAGGATATTTCCTGGTTATAAAATTTCAAGCCAATAAGGTAGTACTAATGTAATAATAAACCTCTAGGACATCCCTCTTAACTAATCAATAATATCAAACAAAATTATCTTACTTATATTTAAGGAAAAAATAAATTATCAGGGATGGAAGAGATATCTACTTCCACATCACTAACGCCATTTTCTCATGTTATCCCATATTCTCCACACATCCCAATCTCATAATAGGATACTCCTCTAAGCCAACATACAACACATGTTTCATTTTATAGATACATAAATTGTATGTACAATATATATGGGATTTTAATATATTCTACCATTTATGAGAAAAACTAATAAGATAGTAGATGTCAAGTTTATATAATCTAATGTTTTGGAGAATATTCTGATGACTCATCCTGCTCCTAAATATGCCAAGACCACCTCTTGGTTGATCATACAATTGTCTCGTGGTCACCATTTTGAAATTATAGAACTAAATGTTAAGAAATACATGGGGGAGATGATAATCTTTGGTTATGCCTCAACAAGATTTGACATGGGAGAGTCCACTTATGAGATTGATGTTCACAATATCAAAGTGACTACTAAGAGACATTAACAAGATGATTTGACAAAAGAATAATTGAAATATTAAATATGAGTACTAACAAGATATGTGAAATATCTATCTAATATGTAAAAAACCTTTACCAAAGTTCAATTTGAAGCACCTACAAAAGTTCTAAGAATAAGTAGAAAGTAAATTTCATCCATATCTAAATATAATAGCTATGGGAAAACACCTAAAGCCTAGGTATAAAAATTGTTTCTTGATGGCTACAAATACATGGATGAAACCATAAATATCTATGAAAATAATTATTTGAAGTAAGTCAGGTGCCATCAGTCTGAAATCATGTTACAAAAAAATGTGCTTCATGACCTATATTGCATTGCATGCATTGATATAGACATTGTTTCCAAAATATAAATATTTGATAAAATATAAAATAACATATTTTTTTATCTAGATAAAAACCATCCTAAACATGTTGTATGTGATTAAAAATTAGTAGTGAACTTTACGTGTAAATATAAATTTAGAGGAGACATAATGTTAGATGTATTTTCTAATCTTAGCAATCTTCCCTATGAGTCTCTCAAATATGATGTCTAAGGACCTCATGGGGGACATGAATTAAATGATAAATTGTTATAGCTTATAAAATTAAAAAAATTCAAAGGTATATTCAACGTATCATCCATGAACATACTCAGTGAAATCAATTCTTCGTTTGAGGAGATGAATGTGCAACATAAGGAGTTATATGAAACCCCATACACCATAGCATTAGTAATAGATATATAGATAATATATTATAATAATATGGTTATTCTAAAGTGGAATTCAATTAATGATGCATTAAAAATATTAAGTGTATATTAAACATCCCTTCAAAATAATTTCAAGTAAACACCACCTCTGACTATAGGTCCATCCAATGGAATAAACCACTTAGAAATAAATTTCATCATATTTGAATTTTGCCTTTTAGATAAAATTTTTGAGTGGTATTTTTTAGAAAATAATATGAAATTTTAAATTGAATAAGGTAAAACATATAATATGAAATATAATATTAGAATATGAAGGGCCAGTCCATTCCCTCTTATCTCTATAATAAGATACATAGCTATTTTATAAGGGTTTTTGATGTGGATTGTAATTGTTATTGAAATGTTAGGAGAAATAAATTTTGTACTGATTGTTTCAATGAGGAATAGAATAAAAAATATGAAAATTGGTGTCTATTGGTTTTTATATGGATTTTATTTTTTAATTTTAATGATACATATCCCTCATTTAAAAAAATAACTTGTTTTATTCTAAAACCAACATATTATTTTTAGAGTTATTTCTTGTCATGCAAGGGATGAAATATGAATTTTATCATTCATGCATGAAATTTTCCTTCATTTTTTTTAAAAATCAATATTTGAGTAGTAAAACTCAATACTTCAACAAACCTATAAATATTTTAAATATGTCTGTTTGTAGTTTTTCATTTTTTCAATAGAGGTAACTGTTGGTGTTTCAAATTTGCACCCTAGCTAAGAAAGGGATTGTTCTAATATTCTTACTCAAATTTAGTTCAATATGTGTATCATCCTAGGCTATGGGATTCCTAATAATGGATCAGACCTCTGAAGAAGGTCAGATTCCTTCTGAATCTACCACCTAAACTAGAATTAATTTAACACTTGCTTGGAAAAGGGAAGAGAGAATAACAACAATAAATTAAAATCATGTAAATGGGGTGATGCACCAGTAATTAGAACACTTATAATTTGCAAAAAACACACATAAAACACATTCAAAACCAAAAAAGATCAATCTCAAATCAATATTTCATAGTAAGGCATAAATCAGTTATTAAACTAGCATAAGAGGGTAGACATCCACTTCCAAGTTAAATAACAGACTATAAATTGCACTTATAATGACCTTTGATAACTATCAAGCAATTAAAGAAGGCAAGAAAACATGTACATAGATAAGGAACATACATCCACTTAACTATAGTACATGAGTTCATGGAACACACTTCAATCTAACTTGAGAAAATGGTGAAAATCAGTCTTTATTGCATCAAAAGGTGTTACAAAGTAAATTTTGGCATAGCCTAAGCAAGCCAAAGCACAAGAGTCTATTTCTTTTAAAAATTATAGATATTTCTTTCTAAAACTTTTGGAGTCTAAAATGTGGAAAAGATAGAACATATATAGAAAAAGGAATAAAGAAAGGGAACTATGATGTATCTACATAAGTTCAAGGATGCTGACTCATGACCTTATCAATAAGGAACAAATTTTGTGAAAGAATTGAATGCTTATTATACTTATCCAAGCACTAGGTCTCCTTATTGGAACTCCATGTCATTATCTATATGTTTTGTTGATGAGGACCATGTCTTGGAAATGATAGAATTATGCCATATGTGCTTTGGATGGCCATAAATACATACTTATAAAAAATTTGACCATGTTGATAGAAGAAACAACTCTCTATAATGATGTTTTCTTGTGTATTTTTTCCAACTTGAACATGGGTCCATTATAGATGAAAACAAATTTAGTTATCTATTTTTACATAGTCACAATATTCATAAAAAGCTACAAACTATTTGATTTTCATTTACAATCACTAGTTTATCTTCTATCTATGTATGTTGTCCAATATCGAACACCTGTTCTTCATTTCAAGAAATTGTGAGAGCTGATGAGCTACTATGCATTATGATATTCCATCTAAAACTAATGAACATGTCAATCGAATGACTTTATAATATATTTGACATGTTCCAAGTTATTGATTAGAGGTCCTATTTAAAATTCAATGGTGACAAAGCCTTATTTTTAACCATCTCGCCTGTATGACAATGTCTATTATTAATTGAGCTATAATGGTGATACAAATCCTTAAGAATTTATTTGTCTAGGTTAAAGAACTAATTCATCATCCTTTAATGTAATCTCTTTAGATTTCCCCTTTGTTCATTGGTCATTAAATGCCAACTCGGACCTTTTTGATTATGCTCAACTATTTTTATTCTTATTAGTCCTACAAATTCCACTAACTTATAGACTTTACTCACACCATAAGATTTTTATGTAGTAATTCATGTGAGTCCTTGATTTCCTACCAGCATACCCCTTTGACATGTTGACTTAAGCATGGACCATCGATAAAAATGTATGAAGAAATGTGAGCCTTTGATCTATCTGGGCCCACTTTCTTATTAGAGCCTATGCACCATTTGATGAAATGTATGAATGAATGTACTTCATTTATTGAGACTATACCCACCTTATTTTTAGGTAATATGCACCATTATATCTCATCTCAATTTATCCACACTATTGTATCTAGTCTAAATTGTAACTCTTTAAGGGATTTAACCCAAGGACCTTTTGATTAGTTTGAATCTAGCATGAACCACTAGATCATATGTGTTAGTATCCAAGTTCATGTAGACCATTATATTAATATCAAATTTAAACCATTTAAGTACATTTTAAATTTAAATGGTTAGTTTAAGGAGCTTAAACTTGACACATATATGAACATCTCATTCTGCAAGCCTATTTTTGAAAACATAGATCTTGAAGTAAAAGATTATGTAGACATGAAATTTATAGATCATGTTCTTGTCATAAATTACTTCACGGTGCTAAAAATATCAATCTCATGAGAGTTCTTGAGGTGCATTTATTAAATTCACATGTGAATTGTTCCATTTGTTTTCCTTTTGACATCTTGTTTATGGTCTGGATATTTAAACTTGCATATTACATATTTGATCAATATTTCATGGATCTAGTGATCTTCTAAGCCTTGTGCAACCTAGTTTATGATCCTAAAAACTTTACACACCATGAAACCTATTTAGACCCTTCATCTACAATTTTAGACCTATCCCTTGGTGATCAATTAGATAACAATTTATGTTTACTTAAAGTTTTTCAAAATATTTTCAAAAGATATATTATCTCCTCTTGAGGTTTCTTTGCTTCCTATGATATTGGGTCACTATTTAATCATGATCCTTCTTGGATTCTAAATTCTTGGGCTAGGCACATTCTAATATGTAGCCCAAATTTAGTCAACATCTTTGGCAACCTAGCTAGGTAGCATGCCTGCTATGTTTGAGTACTCAAACCATCTCCATGACTCTTGGATCATTTAAATAATACATGGACCATTTACATGACAACAATATATCTTCTTGACTAGACAAATAAAGAATTCCAAAAAGAGGGAAAGAAACAAATTTGAAAGGTAAATTATCATAATAAATGGAAGAAAATGAACCTATCAAACAACTATGAAAAAATCACTTATTTACGACATGATAGAAACAAATTAATGTGTTATAAAAATGCTTATGGAAAATTAAAACAAATAACTATGTATAGGGGACATAACTTCCTTAATAGTATTACTTTAGATGTATCCCATTGATTGGGACTTGAAGCTCTTCACCATCCATCCTTGTGAGTTGGAAAGCATTGTGGGATTTTTAGTGAAGAATATGTATAAACCACTTAAGAGAATAAAATTATGTGTGCCTTCCTAGTTTTGCTTTGTCTTCATCCCACTTTAGGACCAAATCTCCTTCTTGGAAACTTCATGAAAAAGTTTCTTTTTCAAATGATCTCTTTACCATTGATTGATGGTTTTTGATGGCCAACATAGATTGATGCCTTATCTCTTCTAGTTATATGAGTTCAACATATCTTATTTCCATTGGCTCATTCTCCAAAAGGTGAAGCTGATGCATTAGTTCTAAAGTATGGATTTCAAGAGAAATATGCATTCTTGATTACTTACCATTCACTAACTTGTATGGAGAATTAGATATTATCCTTTTATAAGTGGTCCAATCAGCCCACATAGATGAATTCAATTTTACATGTCATGACCTCTGATTATATTCAATTATCCTCCTAATGATCTTTAAAAAAATATTTTTAGTGGACTCAACAAGGCCATTACATTGTGGATAATATTTTGATGAGGTATCAAGAAAAATGTTGTGCTGAACTATCGATTGGCTAATCTTAGATCCCACAAAAGCCATAGCATTATAAGAAAAAATAGTTGAGGAAATCTAAAACTTAGTAATAAAACCTTTATATAAGTCTACAACATTGGTTTCATTGGATTTTTTTAATGCTACTACTTCTATCCATCTAGTAAAATAATATGTGGCAGTAAGGATCCATTTGTGTCGTAAGGATTACTGAGACCAATAAAGTCCAATCCCTATTGTAAAAAGGGTTTATTTATTGAAATATGTTAAAGAGGTAATGATAAAAGCTTCACCTTTATAAAAAACATACCACATTGTCTACACTTTCTAGTCCATGCATGATAATCACTAAATAATCTTAGATAATAATACCCACCTCTCATGATCTTGTGGGATGTGTTCCTTACCGAATAATGGTCTCAACCATTTCCATCATAGAACTACTCAAGTAATCTCTATGTTTGACCTAGTTCTATGCATCTTAGTAATATGCCATTGATATCATTTTCTAGTAAGACATTATCAAGAAGAAGAAAAGGAATTGACTGTAACTTGAAATATCTCCTCTTTGAAGGGGTTAGATGATGAGGATAAACACCATCTTGTAGATATCTTACCATATCTTGGAACCATCTAGAATATGAGGTGTGATCATTTGCAAATTTTTCATCATTTGAGTCCATAACCACCCCATTAGTATTTTACAAGTCCTGGCCTAGATGTTCACAAAGTCCTTTGCCTCTAACCACCTTTGTGACCTTTATTTCAACATCATATTCTATGACTTTTTTTATCCAACCAACTCTCTTATCATTTATATCTTTGTTCAATAGGAAATCTTTGACACTTGAATGTGTGACCATCAAATGCATCTTATTATTAGACAATATATACCTAAACTTTTAAAGAAACCTTATGATTGAAAGTACATGTTTCTCAACAAAAGAATACCTTGTTTCATATTATTCTAAGCCTTGATTGAAGAGTTATATTAAATTCTCTAAGGTTTATTTATTCTATTGTATGAGGATACCTAAAATAGTGTCATTATTAGCAAAGCTATACAAGAAGAAATCCTTTGTGAAGTCAGGGTTCAGGAGTGTAGAAACACTGGCTATAAAATTTTTGATATCTTTGAAGAATATTATTCCTTCTTTGGATCAACTAAAAATATGACCCTTCTTTACCATGGTTGTGAGAGGCATAGCTAAAGTAGGAAAAATTTAAATGTATCTCCTTATGAAATTGATCTTGCCTAAAATATTTACAAAGCTTTCTTATGTTTAAGCAAGGAATGTGAAAAAATTGAGTCTATCCTATCAAGATATATGCTTGTACCATGTTTTGAAATTACATTTCCAATAAGCATACCTTCATGAATAGATAAAACATACTTTTTTGGATTCAAAGACACCCCAAATTGCCTGTACCTTTCAAACATTTTTCTGAGATGAGTTATATGTTCATTTGCATTATTAGAGAGCACTATTATATCATTCAAATAAACAAGTATAAAATTGTTAAGGATACCTTAAAATGCCATATACATAGAATTTTGAAAAGTTCCTATAACATTGGATAAACCAAAAGGCATTTTTTTATATGCAAATGTCCCTCACTTTATGGTGAAGGCTATTTTGAACTAGTCTTCTTCTTTGACAAAGAACTAGTTATAACCTCTATATCCATTTAACAAGGAGAAACTATTTAAACCTAAAACTAGATGTAAAATTTACTCCATCGATGACAATGGATAGTGGTCTTTAAGAGATCCCTTGTTCAAGTCACAAATGTCAACACATAGTCTTATTTTGCCATTTATTTTTTATACTCGAACAAGGTGTACCACCCAAGTTGAGTGCTTAATTAGAAATACTATAACTGACTCAATGAGCTTATGTAGCTTAGCTATCATCAAAGGTTAAATCATTGGGTTAATTGGCCTTTGACTTTGTCTAACTAGCCTAGTCTCATCCTCTAACTCAATAGTATGTTGAGCTAAACATGCATTAAATCCTTTAAGGTCACTGTATTACCATGAAAATATATGTAAAAAATTGGAATGTAACTCAATAAAAGTTTTTTATTTTAAGATGTGTAAAAAAAATTTGACTTTAAAATTTTACTAGTGGCAATCTACACATTTATATAGTGTTCTTCCTTGGTTGACAAAGAATTTTTTTTATTTTTTCAATTCATCATCTCTGTTGAATATGTTTGCAAGGGTGACCAAACCTTTAGGCAACTTATTTTTCTTTAGTTTCACAATTTGATCACCATAATACTAAAAGTATTTTTCTTGGTTGATTGACGAGAACTCAACTTCCTCTTGTAAGAACCTAACAATTTGACTATCAGATTAAAAAAGTTACCAATTGTCATGGTTGTCTAGCATAGGACTCACAACTGCCCTGATGTGTGATTAAACTTTTTCATTTCTTATGTCATCTGGGATACTGAATTGTGACTCAATAGCAGCCAATATGTTTGCATGCTTGCTCTTATTTCATGATATGGCCTAAATGTTAAAATCTTGAAAGTATTAAACTAAGTCCCATACTATATGCTTATAGGACTTAATAAATGAATTTTTGGATAGATTAAACCCTCTTACTTGGTCAACTATCATTTCATTATCTCCAAATACTTACAAGGTATTGACCTTCATTTTTTTTACCCATTGAAAACCATACACTAGTGCTTCATATTCAGTAACATTATTGGAAAAACCAAAATGAAACTTGACATAAGAGAAATACCTTTGATTGGTTTGATAAATTAACATCATTCCATCTCTAGTTCCATGTTTATTCCTATATACATCAAAATGTAGTTGTCACTAGCTATCACTAGGTTGGTCATCCTTCAATAATGATGAAATTGGTGCATCATTTTCAAGAAGATAGTAAACACCAAGTCCTTATTATTTAGTTAAATTTTAGGTATAATTATAATAAAAATTAGAGGCCCATTCATCAAATAATATATTTTTAACTCCATCTAAAGGTGAGCCAATTTCCACCTCATAAGTTTCTAGTACATTATCTAAGATAACACAAATAGTTTTCACCATAAGTGGCATATATGGATCCAAATGAAATATTGAAATAGATTTAGAATTTATTTCAAATTTATAACCATACTTGGTCTCGAACAATAATTATTTTCAATCATCTAACGAATTTCCTTCAATCTTTGTAGTAAAGTCCCGTAACAAACACATGGTAAAATAGGGAGGTAAGTCCTCTAAAATTATACCTTATAAAATAATAAAATTGGGAAAAGAATATAATGTCAATTTTATATATTTTATTATTATTACTATCATTTTTGTTCACCCATCTAATTTTAATACTGCTTTGGTATTTCATTCATAAACAAGACCAAGCTTGTCTACAATTTGCCTGGGCATGACAGTGCTACTTGATCCACTATATACCATATAATTATGAACTAAGATATCACAAAATATAAAATACAGATAAAAGGGAGGTTTTTTGTTTGATTTTAAATTGGTTTTGTCCACCTTTGTCATATTATATACCATCTAATCATGTTACATGATTTATTGGTCTAAATTAGCCAAGACAGCTCTTTGTTTCTCAACTGATTTTTTAGACACTTTGAGAGATGAAATATCATTAATGAGCACATATTTTTTTCCCTATAATATTAAGGTAATCCAAAATTATAATGATAACATTTGATATACTATGATTAAGGAGGCTCCACTAGCCTTTGGCTGCAACTTTTGAGTCAATGTTTTTTCTATAATTAAAGGTGTTTGGGGAACCTTCACTACCTCTACATTTTGAATCTTTAGTGATATAGGAAAATCAAATTGATCATTGACACTTTTAGGAACAAAAATATGAACACTAGAAGAATTTATCACATCTTTAGTTTCCTCAATTACTCTTTTTTTAGCTCTAGTCAGACCTGTAACTTAAACATTTATATTACTACTATCACCAACTTGGTTGAATGTAATATGATCATCCAATTACCAATTAACATTGATAGCATTAGGTTGTCCTAAAACTTGTTAAGCATCTCCTTGGAATGCCATCTTCATGTCTTGATGTTGACCACATTGAAGAGATAATTATTCTTGTGTCATTTTTGCCATAGTAATATCTTGTGATATTAAGGCTTGGTTTTCAGTGTCATTTGGATTAGAGAGTTACCATACTAAATCTTACATTAAGTTGTTTTTAGGAAAAATATATTTTGAACTAGAAGGCATAATAGGATCAAGGGCTACATATGGCTTAGTGTAGGTTATGGCTCCTTTATTTTGGTATGGTTATCTATTGTCTTAAAACCTTGATAAGGACATCTTTAATTATTGAAAGACTGATAAATGTTCTATTTTTTCTACTGGTAAGGTCTAATTTGGTACTATTATCCTTTGAGTTGGACTATCTTATTTCTAAAGGCTTGTAATCGATTATTCACATCTCCAATGTCATTAGCTTGATTAGAAGGGGCTACAACCTAGGATTTTAGAGATGGAATAGGAGCTATAGATGGAATCTGAGGAACTTAAGGAGGAGGAGGAATAGGTTTTAATTCTATGAGTGTAGCTATTAGAATCTTTGGAGTAAGCTTACAAATTTATATAAAGGATTTCTCTACTCTTATTATAAGTTCATAGGCATTTGACAAGTTTTTTCCACCCATAGATTGTATCATGACACTTATGTCAAAATTGAGGGCCTTTAGATAATATAAAAATGCATACGTTAGAGATGGGATAACTAATTTAGGGATTCTAGTCCATGTCTTTTAGAATCTAAGGTTAAACTCAAACATAAAATCATGAGGGTAACTTTGTATGGTAGTCAGTTATTCAACCAATTATTGATGATCATACATGTCTTCAAACTAATTAATTAAAGATACACCTAACTCATCCCAAGTAGAGATGGAGGTCAAAGGACTATTATTATACCATTGTAATGTTTTTGCCTTGAAGGAAACAATAAGAAATCTTATAGCCATATTATATTGAGTAACATTAGGAACAGAACAAAGGCTAGAAACAAATTGAATATGGTCAATAGTATTAGTTTTATCCCACTATCATGAGAAGAAAGGGATAATATTTAGGGTAGACATGAGAATGTTATTATATTAGGATAAATTCAGTCTTGATAATGATTTGGGTAAAAGGAATTTGACTAATGGGGACAATAGATTATATTAAAATAATAGAATAACTAGAAAATGAATGCTTCTTTTGATGATAAGGAGTTGTCCTACTAGATCTTTGTTTGTTATAAGAAGTATAAATCAATTCAATGCGTTAAAAAAGAGAACCTTTACTCGATGATCTTGTTATAATATTTGGCATAAAAGCACTACCTGGAAGATGTTATGGGATATATAACTTGAAGGATCATCAAATTTTGATGATGGTAGATATCTCCTCCCTTTAAAATTTCTTATTCTCAATATTTAAATTTCAAATATAACAAATAAACCTAGTCCCACCAAGAATGCCAAAACTATTAGTTTTTTAGATTTTCACCCTAGTTGAGAAGGGGATTATTAAGATCTTCCTCCTCAAATCTAGTCCAAAATGGGACTAATCCTAGGATATGGGTATTCTAATAATGCATTAGACCTCTAGAGAAGGTCAGCTTCCTTTTGGATCTATCACCTAAACTAGACTTAATCTAAAACTTGCTTGGATAAGGGGAGAAAGAATAAAACTAATATATGAAAAGCATGTAAATGGGGTGATGCACTAGTAATTGGAACCCTTATTCTTTATACAAGACACACTATGAGACACATTCAAGGCCAAAGAAGATTAGTCTCACATCAATATTTCACAATAAGGCATGAATCAATTATTAAAGTAGCATGAGAGGGTATACATCCACTTTCAAGTGCAAAAAAAAACCATAAATTGTAGTTATAATGACTTGTGATAAATATAAAACACTACATGAAGGTGAAAAAACTTAGACATAGATAAGGAATATACATTCACATAACTACAGTACATGAGTTCATGGAACACATTTCAATCCGACTTGCAAAAATTGTGGAATTCAATCTTTATTGTATCAAAAGGCGTTACAGTGAACATTTTTGCAAACCCTAAGAAAGATAAAGCTAAGGAGTCTATTTCTCAAAAAATTCTAGATATTTCTTTTTAAAACTTTTTGAAAGTCTAAATTGTGGAAATGATAGAACATATATAGAAAAAAGAAGAGAGAAACGAAACTATGATTTATTAACACAAGAATTGAATGCTCATTATCCTTATCCAAGCACCAAGTCTCCTTCTTGGAACTATATGCCATTATCTATTTGTTCTACTGACGAAGACCATGTCCTAGGAAATGAGATAAATATGCCATATGTGCTTTAGGTGGTCATATATACTTGTTTATCAAAAATGTGATGATTATGATAGAAGACCCAACTCTTTATGATCATGTTTACATATATATTTTTTATAACTTGAACATGGGTCTAGTATATATGAAAACCAATTTAGTTATTGGTTTTCATAGAGTCACAATATTCATGAAAACATGTAAACTGATTGACCTTGTTTTACAATCACTAGTACATCTTCTATCTCTATATTTGGTTTAGTATCGAACATTTTTTCTTCATTTAAGAAAATAATGATAATTTATGAACTACTATATATGAGGATCCTCCATCTAAAAGTAATGAACATGTCAATGGAATGACTCTGCAATAGAGTTGACAAGTTCCATGTTATCGACCAAAGGTGTTAGGAACCCCAAGGAAGCACAATTGATTACCTTTCTTATAAGCAATTAAACACGAAATTATACGAAAATGATTAACTAGAAACTTGAAACAACAAAGAATATGAGAGACAATACACAATCTTGTATTAAATACTGTTTAGAAGGAAATACAATAAAGAAGTGCCACAATCTTCTTCCACCTCTAAGGCTTCCCACACGTCTAAGATTTTCAGTAATCTTCCCTCAAACTTCTCTCTTTCTCTCTCAACCACAAATAACTCAATAACCTAAGTTGTTATCCCCTCCTTGATAGCTTCAGTTGATCTCCTTGACCTTGCACATTGCAGATCTCCTTTGACCTTGCTTTATTGCTTCAATGCTTTACTTGCCTTAATTACAATACATGCCTCATGGGTATTTAAATAGGACCCCATGCATACAATAATTAGACCTCTAATTACAATAATTAGACACACAGACTCAAGACTTAAATTAGTCTTCAACATGCAAACACTCTCACACCTCTTAAAATTAGACGAGTCTAATTTTGGAAACGTGTTCTGGAAACACATGCACATGCACAGGTGACCGACATCGGTTTCTATTCATCTACTCTTGACTGACGTCAGTCAATCCCTAGTCCCTGCTTGATCGATGTTAGCAATATTGCCGATGCCGCTTACTGACTGAACTCAACAACTCCCTGATTAGCATCCTAGTGAAGCTTTTAGCTCCACAACTTAACAATCTCTCACTTGGAGATAAACAGGTGCACTTGTACCTATATAACAACCTCCACTAACCATCTCAGGCACCTCCATCTTGAAGCTCAATTTTGAAGACCAACCACCACACATCCTATGATGCTATACCTATCATCCAAGTCCCCTGCCATATCTAAACTTTCTGACAACTCCCACTGCTTGGGAAAACTCAAGTCTACACTAGACCTTATGTGATTTCAAACATTGTTCTAAGCTCAGCTTAAACTGTCTAGCCCTTGGTGTGCATACTGGTTTTGCATCTTACGTATTGAACCCCGCCAACACCTTCTTCACATCAGATCCCACTGAAGACAAAATCAACCTGTGATCTTCCATGTCTCTCATGCCAAAGAATTTCGCTGCTCCTAAATTCTTCATGAAATACCTCTGAACTATCTTTACCTTTAGCTCAAAAAATCCCTACATGTGTAACCCTGCAACAAGCACACAATACAAAAACAAGATAATGTAGCTAATATTATTCAACTTGGTAAAAGTAAACACAATGGTTAAACCTCCATTGTCCTGGAGCTTGCTCAAGACCATAGACCGTGGCCTTCTGTCTCACATGACCATCCACTCTCTTCTTTAACCTAGGAATCCATTCCTCTATCAGTGCTTTTATCCCTGTTGACAACTCTACCAAATCTCTTACTTGGTTCTCTTCTGAAGAATTCATGTCATACTCCAACTGTTTCCTGGATTCTACCTGCATTGCCTCTTCACATCTTCCTAGTTCTTGACTATCAGTAAGCAACAAGTAATATAAAGAAGGTGAACAACGAATATGAGGTCCACTTACCCTTTCAGTCCTCCATATGGGCATTTGAGACTCCTTGACAGCTTGCTGTCTGCCCAACATTTGTTCCAGTGACCGATCTCGACCATCTCTCAGTCTGCACCCAACTAACATTGGTTCCATGCGACTGACTTGCTGCTGACGTCAGTTCCTACCTGACTGACATCTGTTCCACCTGCTTGATACTACCAAATTTGCTGGTTTGCACATGACTGACATCAGTATCTGCCTAATCGACTTTGGTTCCATGTGACTGATGTCGGTACCTATGTTTTCCTATAAGTGATGACTTATTTATCTGCGAGCTCATCTTGGATCAAAACCCTATCCATACTGCCCTGCTCAAAATTATTCAGCCCCTGTGACTGATCTCTATCCATCATCTCCTCCATAAACATCGAGGCTTCCTTCTTCTTGACAAAAGCATCAAATTTCTTTTTCCTTCAATGAACTCATACCCTTTGAATCAAGAACGTCCATTCCCTTCTTATTCATGTGACCAAGCCTACTAAGCCACATCTTCGAATCTATAGCTGAAGTAGATAAACCAGAAGTAGAATTAGTAATACAAGTAGATAGATAAAGAGTACCTACTTTCTTACCTCTTGCTAAAACAAATGCACCCTTGGAAACCTTCCAAGAATCCGCTATGAGGGTTACTATGCATCCCTCATCACCCAACTTTCCTACAGAAACCAAACTCTGCTTCAGGACTGGGACATGCATAACCTCCTTCAACACCCATGTGTTGCCCATCTGCAATTCCAGCTGCACTTTCCCTTTGCTAACCATTTGACAAGGCATACCATCCCCTAAATAAAGCTCTCCAAAGTCTCCTTGGATATACTCATGGAACAAATCTCTATTTGGGGTTGCATGAAAAGAAGCACCATAATTAAAAACCCATGATTCTAACTGACTATCCAAAGAATGTATGAGAGCATCCTATGCAACAATACCTGCATCTTTTGCTTCTTCATTATCTTCATGTTGATTTTATTTATCCTTTAACAAACAATCTTTCTTTGTGTGTCCTCTCTTTCCACAAAACTAGCAGGTGATACCTCCATTTCTGGATTTGGATCTCCTTTCCATCTTTGACCTTGATTTCCCTTGCTCGACCTTCTCTCTTTGCCTTCCCCTGCTTTCAAAATGTCAGGATACTACTCCACCAATAAGAGTATATATTATTACCTCTTGTATTAGCAACTAAACACGTAATTTAACAAGAATGAATAAGTAACTACAAGTACAAAACAACACAGGGTATGAGAGACACTACACAATTGTATTAATAATCACTCAGAAGAAAATACAATAAAGAAGATGCCACTTCTTCTTCCACCTCAAATACTTGCCACACCTCAAAGACTTCTTCCCTCTCTCTCTGACGGTCCCAACAATCAACTCCAATAAAGAGTTGGTGTTCACCTCCACTAGTCAGTAACAACGCTGCCAGTACACTAAGTACACAATCATACTCCAAGTAGATCTCCTACTCTCTGCTGCCACCTACAAATCACCAGACCTTACTCACCATGTATATGTCTCTACACCCTGAAGAACCCTTGTCCTTGCCTCACCAAGTCCTCATGATTATTCAACCAGTACCCTGGTGGATATCTTAGTAGAACTTGCACAACCTGCAACTCTCCCTGATCATACACACTCAGCACCCCTTTGGAACTAGGAGGAGCTACTCTACCTCCCTCTTCAAGCACAATGGCTTTCTAGTACACCTTTACAATACAGCCCATGAGTCTATTATATAGATCTCATGCATACACTAATTAGACTATCTTAATTACAATAATTAGACACACAACTCCAAGACTATAATTAGCCTTTAGCATGCAAACTGACAGTCCAAAAATAGACTCTCTAGAATCCACATGCAAACTGCATGCTCACACATAGGTTACCGACGTCGGCTTCTCCTGACTGATGTCGACTGACTTGTAACTGACATCGGTTGCTTTTGCACTGCTATTTGATCGACGTCGGTTGATCAGATCGATGTTGGTTACCCTGTAACTCTTCGCATCCTCTGTAACCTCTATAACTCCTCCTGTTTGCATCTTAGTGAAGCTTTTAGCTCCATAACCTAACAATCTCCCACTTGGAGATAAATAGTTGCACCTGTACCTATACCTGTACCTTCATCTATTCATTCCATGGCTTGTATCCCTCTTCAAGATCAATCTTGAAGACCAACCACCACACATCCTATGATGCTACCCCTGTCATCCAAGTAACCTGCCACATTCGAACCTACAACTCCATGTAGTGAAGACCTTGACCCTACATAACATGTTAACCTGCTGCTAGTCCCTCTCAGATACCTAAGAGTCCACTAAACTACCCTCCAGTACTCTTTCCCCGAATTGGCTCCAAACTTTTTGACAACTCCCACTGCTTGGGAAAACTCAGGTCTACACCAGACCTTATGTGATTTCGAACACTATTCTAAGCTCTGCTTGAATTGTCCAGCCCTTGGCGTGCTTACCAACTCTGCATCCTGCATCTTGAACCTTGCCAACACCTTCTTCACATCAGCTCCCACTGGAGACAAAATCTCCATGTCTCTTATGCGAAAGAATTTCACTACTCCAAATTTTTCATGACATACCTCTGAACTAACCTTACCCTTAGCTCAGCAAATCCATGTATGTATGAACCTGCTAGCATATCACCCACATACAGTAACATGATAATGTTGTGACCATCATCTACCTGGTAAGTCAAACACAATGGTTACACTAACATTGACTGAAGCCCTGCTTTGTCATCCACCTGTCAAAACCTGTACCATTGTCCTGCAGCTTCCTCAAAACCTTATACTTTGGCCTTCCATCTCACGTATCCATCCACTCTCTTCTTCAACTTGGGAATCCATCCATCTTTCAATGCTTTCTTCTAGCTGATAACTCCACCAACAAACTCCTATTTGGTTCTTCTCCAAGGACTCACACTCCTCATCCATGCCAAGCTCCCACTGTTTTTGGATTCTACCTGCATTCCCTCTTCACAACTTCTTGATTCTCGACCATCAGTAAGCAACTAGTAATAAGGTGAACAATGAATATGAGGTCCACTTACCCTTTTTGACCTTCATATGGGTGTTTGAGACTTGTTGACAGCTTGCTGTCCACCCAATATCTATTCCAGTGACCAATCTCGGCCATCTCCCAATCTGCACCTGACCGATGTTAGTTTCCTGTGACTGACCCTATCTACTCAAATCAGTTTCCTAACCAATGCCAGTGTACCTTTTGCTGACGTCGGTCCCTATATGACCGACATCAGTTCCTGCTGCCTGACATCACCGACTCTGCTGATCTGCACATGACCGACATCGGTGCCTGTCTGTTCGACTTTGGTTCCTCCTGAATGACGCTGGTACTTGTGTTCGCCTGTGAGTGATGAATTTTTACCCATGAGCTCCTTTTGGATCAAAAACCTATTCAAATTAGCACAGCCCTGCTCAAAATAATTTAGTTCACTCCACTAATCTCTGTCTGTCATCTCTTCCATGAACACCAAGGCTTTCCAATTCTTAAGTTTATCAAAGATATCTGACTTCTAATTAAGAACATGCATTCCGCTCCTACATTTGTGACCAAGCCTACAAAGCCACATCTCTGCAACAGAAGGTAAATCAATAATATATGTAGATAGATAAAGGATACCTACTTTCTTACCACCATCTAATTCAAGTGCATCTGCTGTGAGAGTTACTATGCATCTGTCATCACCTAACTTTTTTGAAGAAATTAGACTCATCTCCAAGACTGGTACCTGCATGACCTCCTTCAACACCTGTGTGTTATCCATCTACATTTTCAGCTTCACTTCCCCTTTGCCAATAATTTGACAAGGCTCACCAACACCTAAATAAATCTCTCCAAAGTCTCCAAAGACATACCCATGAAAAGATGCTCTATTTCAGGCTGCATGGAAAGAGGCAAAAGAATTTGTAAACCAATATTCTAATTTATCTAGAGCAACCTGTGCAACATCACCTGCAACATCTGCTTCTACACATTGATCTTCTATCGACCAACAATCTTCCTTTACCTGCTCTTTCTTTCCATCAATCAGACCATTCGTGCTATTCAGTTTCTCCATTCATAGCTTACTTTCTTCTACCATTGCTATACTCCCACTCAATCTCACACCCTTGAGAGTGACATGTAATCAACAAACACTAACCAGATCTGAAACCACCTATTAGTAACCCAACTAAAAGCTCTGATACCAACTGTCAGAATCCTACTTCACCAATAAGACTATATATGATTACCTCTTGTATTAGCAACTAAACACAGAATTTAACTAGAATGAATAAGTAACTAGAAATATAAAACAACACAGGGTATGAGAGACAATACACAATTGTATTAATAATCACTTAGAAGAAAATACAATGAAGAAGATGCCACTTCTTCTTCCACCTCAAAGGCTTGCCACACCTCAAGGACTTCTTCCCTCTCTCTCTTACGGTCCCAACAATCAAATCTAATACAGAGTTGGTGTTCACCTCCACTAGTCAATAACAATGCTACCAGTACACCAAGTACATAACCATACTCCAAGTAGATCTCCCACTCTCTGCTGCCACCTGTAAATCACCAGACCTTACTCACTATGTAGATGTCTCTACACCCTGAAGAACCCTTGTCCTTGCCTCACCAAGTCCTCATGATTCTTCAACCAGTACCCTGGTGGATCTCCTAGTAGAACTTGCACAACCTGCAACTCTCCCTGATCATACACACTCAGCACCCCTTTGGAACTAGGAGGAGCTACTCTAGCTCTCTCTTCAAGCACAATGGCTTTCTAGCACACCTTTACAATACAACCCATGAGTCTATTATATAGATCTCATGCATATAATAATTAGACTATCTTAATTACAATAATTAGACATGCAACTCCAAGACTATATTTAGCCTTTAACATGCAAATTGATAATCCAAAAATAGACTCTCCAGAATCTGCATTCAAACTGCATGCTCACACACAGGTTGCCGACGTCGGCTCCTCCTGACCAATGTCAACCAACTTGTAACTGACGTTAGTTGCTTTTGCACTACTACCTTACCGACGTTGATTGATCAGACTGATGTCGGTTGCCCTGCAACTTGTTATGCAACTTTCTGCAACCTCCGTAACTCCTCTTGTTTGTATCCTAGTGAAGCTTTTAGCTCCACAACCTAACACATCACTTAGAGCATTCCCTGATGATTCACTTGTGATTTTCTTGTGTATTTCTTCATTCAAGATTACAGTCACAACATCATCAACTTTTAATATTTTAGAAGCAAACGTGGAATTACTTACTACCATTACCAAACTATCCCAACTTTTAGGTAAGGAGCATAAAATTAAGAGAGCCTTTACTTCATCATCAAAAACAATATTGACTGAAGCTAACTGGTTTACCAAACCATGGAAATCACTAAGTTGAGTATATACCGATCCACCTTCTTGCATTTGCAAAGTAAATAATTACTTCATAAGAAATACCTTATTTGAAGCTGAGGGCTTTTCATATAAATTTGCCAAAGATTTTATCAACTCTTCCATTGTCTTACATTGTGATAAATTGGAAATCACAGACAATGCAAGGCTCAACCTTATGGATCCCAAAGCCTTTCGATCAAGAACACTCCATTCTTCATCCTTCATATCTGTGGGCTTGCATGCAACCCCACCCAATGGTAAGTACAAATCTTTATGATGGAGATAATCTTCTATCTGCATCCTCTAATGTTGATAATTCTTTCCATTAAACTTCTCCATTCGTAGCTTACTTTCTTTTGTCATTGCTGTACTCCCACTCAATCAAAAACCCCTGAGAATGACCTGCAATCAAACAATAACCTGCTCCCTACAACCTTAGCTCTATTACCACTTTGTCAGGAACCCCAAGGAAGCACAATTGATTACCTTTCTTATAAGCAATTAAACACATAATTATCCCAGAATGATTAAGTAACGAGAAACTTGAAACAACAAAGAATATGAGAGACAATACACAATTTTGTATTAAATACTCTTAAAAAGAAAATACAATAAAGAAGTGCCACAATCTTCTTCCACCTCTAAGGCTTTCCACACCTCTAAGACTTTTAGTAATCTTCCCTCAAAGTTCTCTCTTTCTCTCTCAACCACAACTAACTCAATAACCTGAGTTGTTATCCCCTCCTTGATAGCTTCAGCTGATATCCTTGACCTTGCACCTTGTAGATCTCCTTTGGCCATGCTTTCTTGCTTCAATGCTTTACTTGCCTTAATTACAATACATGCCTCATGGGTCTTTAAATAGGATCCCATGCATACAATAATTAGACCTCTAATTACAATAATTAGAAACATAGACTCAAGACTTAAATTAGCCTTCAACATGCAAACACTCTTCGACCTCTTAAAATTAGACAAGTCTAATTCTAGAAACGCATTCTAAAAACACATGCAATTGCATGCACACGCACAGGTGACAGATATCAGTTTCTTTTTGTCTGCTCCTGACTGATGTCGGCCAATCCCTAGTCCTTGCCTGACTGACGTCAGTAATACTACTGATGCCGGTTATTGACTGAACTCAGCAACTCCCTAATTACCATCTTGGTGAAGTTTTTAGCTCCATAAGTTAACAAAAGGTCCTATTTAGATTTGAATGGTGATAGAGCCTTGTCTTTAACCATCTTACCTATATGATAATGTCTACTATTAACTAAGATATAATGGAAATATATATCTTTAAGATTTTGTTCATCAAGGTCAAAGAATTGATTCATCATCCTTAAATAGAAGCTTTTTATATTTTCTCTTTATTCATTGGTTGTTGATTACCAATTTAGACCATTTCTATTAGGCCCAAATGTATTTATTCTTATTAGTTCTATAAATTTTATTGACTTATTGACTCTACTCACATCATTAGATTTAGATGTATGAATTAATGTGACTCCATTTATTACCAGTAGATCCTTTTAACATGTTGACTTGAGTGTAAACTATCAATCAAAATGTACAAATCAATGAGATCCTTTGATCTATTTGGGCCCACTTTCTTGTTAGTGCTTAAACACCATTGGATAAAATGTATAAATGAATGCAATTCACTGATTTAGATTGGACCCACCTTCATGTCAGTGAGTGTGCATCATGAGATCAAAATCTAAATCAAGGTGGGTCCCACCTTGATTTAGTTTAATTAAAGTGTTTCAAAATATTTTTAAAATCTATATGATCTCCTCTTGAGGTTTATCTACTTCCTGTGACATTGTGTCACTCTTCATTCAATATACTGCTCATCTTCTAAATTTTTGAACTACTGACATTTTGGTATGTAGACCACATTTGGTTAGCAAAACCTCCCCTCCAAATACAAAAGTTAATTTTAGTATCCTTTAATATTAATAAACACAATATTAGTCAAAGTACAAAATATTTACCCAACACTTAACCAACTAAGTTACAATTTTTATATGATGGAAAATTATGTAAAAGTCTAAGGACAATCAAATCATAATATAAATCCCATTAAGTCTATGAATCCAAGTGAGGACCTTTATCATATAACTTTGATGAACCAATCCAATATGCATATACATTTAAAACAATTTAAGTACATAATCAATTATATGGGAAGAAATCAACCACATTTCAACTTTCACTAGGACACATTTTGTAGACACTTATTATAATAATTTTTTATATTAATAATAAAATACAACTCTTACCTATGTTACAGTCATATGATCCTTATAAAATAGTAAATAGTGTTAATTTCATTATTATTTATATAATTTTATTTATTTTTCAATTTTTTCTTGATATATTCATTTTACTTTATGAATTAATAAAATATCTTGATGTTTTTATTACTAGCTTATCATAAATATACATTGTGCCTTTATTTTACCTTATTGTGAGTTGTACAATTGTCCCAACACCATAAATAGTCAAAACATTTTGGTGAACCCAATCCTTATGAGTAGTCAATATAACGTTTCACAACCCTCTCTGCCCTTAAGATATTCATTATATAATTTTTATGAGTTCTAATTATTTTAGTATTTTCACTAAACCTACCCTTTTTTTGTGCCTTATCATTAGGATTCCATTATTTTGGAGCATGAAAAAATTTATTACTTTTGGTACTCTTCCACTTTTAATCTTATTTATAATATTTTATTTCTTCTTTTTAATGTAGTATCATCTATACTCACAAGTGATATTGCATCAAAGAAAAATCAACATAGGTTATTAAAAATAATCATCATTAAATTCTTTACAGATTTTATAATTGATGATATGTAATATAAATTAAATATTTGTTTTGTATTTTTCAAATCATAATACGACTTCCATATGTTACTACATACTATGTTTCTATTTTGTAATGAATGCAAATAAATTTACTCAAGGGATTCTTGGTAGAGTTGTAATTAAAAAAAAATAGCATTGTAGTATATTGCATTATGCATAAAACATGAAATTGAACTCAATATATGACACTTCACATTAAAAATTGACACAACACTATGATTCCTAAAATGGATCTGCCATAAAATACATATAAATTGATCATTATGTAATACAAATACATCTTATGGGTATGGTCAATTAGTGATATAAGCATTACAAATATTATATGCACACACACACACACACACACACACACACACACACACACACACACACACACACACCCACACACACACACACACACACACACACACACACACACACACACACACACACACACACACACACAACTATTTTCAAAATTCATGATATTTTTCTACAATATTAGTGTTAAAATTGGCATTCATGGCAAGGCTATATGTGTGTTAAAAGTTGGAATACTTGTATAATGAAACCACGTAGTTAATGGTGAATTATCACATGGAATAAATATTGGTTTCAAATATTTAACCATTTCATGATTAGTATGTATGAAATTGGAAATGTAATATGGTAATATATCACATGGTGATGTGTTCTAGAACATCATTACTATAGTTTGTATTTAATGTTTTTAGCACATAAAGATGTACTTGAGAATTTCATAATTTTTTACTTTATTTTGAGTTGATAGATGTAATGTAAGTAGATTGTAAACATATATTATACCTTGGAGTGAATAAGAATTAGATAACTTGATGTATAATATATTTACAAGAGAGATGTTATTTAAGAAAGGTAATTAAGTTCATAAATAATATTACACATCTCACTTTTCTATTGTACTAGTATCTTAATGTTTGTAATAAAATTATAGTATGTGAAATATATATTTTCTCAATTTAAAAAAATAAAATCATTGTTTTTTCAATATATTATGTGTGAAAGATAAGATTTAGGCGAGTATTATGTTAGTTTTAATTGGGTAAATTCAAAATTATAGAAAAGTGTGGGGACCCAATCCTTTGTTATGAATAAAAATGAACCCTTAGAAATGAAAATATATATAAAATCCATTCCTTCCATTTTATTTTAAAAATATAAATACATAAATATAGTGTCTTATATTATTATTAACAATATTTTAGAATAACATAATATGAGATCTAACTTCCATTACATTAGCATAACCATACACAAAATTCAAATTTCATATTCCTATAATTTCCAAATGTTCTTGTTCTATACATTTAATTCATTGTTTTAAATATAAATTAGTCTGCTCACCTCTCAACTATATTATGTCAACTGAAATCTATCGCCCTTATCAACCCCTAAGCCCAAGAGGTTTTCATGTGGGGAAACGCTCATGCATTTTGGTTGCAAAGATACAAGAAATAGTAAATAGTGATAATTTCACACATGGAAACACATTCAGAAATTATCATACCCATCAATATTTAAATATCATTTATGTACATAAAATTACACCTCAAGAAGAATGTGGATGTGGGTAACACATGTGACAATATAGGAATAATCAGTGTATTTAACCCTATATTTAGATATTTTGGTGTATCTAGAGTTAGTAATATATAAATGAATAAGTATAATATTGATAAATAGATCAATAATATGCCAAATAATTTTGAAACTCATATAAATAATATTATGAATATCAATACTAGGAAATGCCAAATTTATAAAGTATAAATATTGATTGATATTTCAATAAATTGAAAATAAAAATATGCAAATGGATTACTATTTGCATGAATATCTAAGTTGAAACATGATATAAGTGGAATGGATAAGTATTTTCAAATGGTTTTTAGATTGTGTATTTTTTCACATGGTAGCCTCATATGCTTAAGTCACACGTGGATGGTTGTATTGACACTGGTGTCTAAATTAGACACAAGTATCTACTAAGGAATAATGATTGGATACATATGGAATAAGATGGATCCTTTTCTGTTTTCTATCACTTTTATTCTAGTTTATACTAATAATTTACATAGGTTATCATTCTTTAACAAATGACAAAATATTAACTTCCTCACCCTTGGATTGACTATAGGAAAATTGGGTTAATGGGCTTAGGATGTCAAGATGAGATAATGACCCCTTTGGGTATGGAATAATGATTTAATCTTATGTAGTACTCCCATGTGTGTTTAATTATGTGTACATAAGGATGTAATATGTGATAAGTAATTAAATAGTCTGATCTAGATTTTAACATGGAAAAAATGGGTCATGGGATGCTCCTTCAGTACTTTAGACTTGTGAGGATATTACTCCTATGCCTAATATGGAAATAAGGATGAATAGGGAAAAATTACTCACTTTAATGCTTGATTAAGTACTCTTTGTAAGTTGTCTTGTTAGTTACTAATATTTTTGAGGTGAGAAATGAATAGGGATTGATCATTTATATATACTAATACATTTTTAAAACATATCACACTAAATAATTTAGGTAAAAATTTAGGATATGTTTTATTTACAAGTTGGATGACTTTTGGTCACTAGACACTTAGTTGGAAAATAGAATCCTCCATCAACATAAGCATCTAGCGAAGACACAAGAGTTTGTGAGGTTAGAAAATAATCACATGTCTAAAGTAGGTAGGGAAGGAAAATGTTCATGTTTAGATCATTTTGTAGAGTATATAAGGCATGGTCATCATAATAACAATAGTCAAACTAAGATACAATCAATTTGGGCAAAAGGGATAGTGAACATGAACCTTTCAATCGAAAAAGATCATATAACTAAAGGTTAGAACCGTGATAGGTATTTATCATGTGTACAAGGCTTAGGTGCTATATAATTTAGATTTAGTGTCTGGTGGGGGGAGGTATGGTTGATGGGGGATAAATAATATGTAGACTTATAATAAAAATCTATAAGAAAATTCAATAATGGTGCCATAAAGACTATCTCTCCTCCAACTCCTAAGATAACCAGTGTAAATCTCATGCCCTAAATTTCACTTAAGCTTTTCTCATTCTCCAAACTCTACGAAAGTTGCATCATAGGTCTTTAGCACAAATATTTTCCATAAGTTAAACACATAATTTGGGTTAGGAATAAGGTATAAATCATATCTAAAATTCTTGTTAAGGAAAAAACTTATGGCTTTCTTCTTTTGTTTTCTTTTTCTTTTTTAAAAGTATACTATACAATTTGTTACCTTATACAACTGTTAGAATGAGGATATTCATATACAATTATATCAAAAGGGGGATAAAGTTACTATGTCTAATATAAATATTTGGATAGACATTTGTCTTGTGTAGGCTTGCATCTCTACTACACCCAAATAACATAGATAAGAACAAATTATAGAATATAAATTTCTCTACAAGGGATTTGTTAAACATACATACACATTTCAATTTTTGCCACAAATATGCAAGAGGAAACATTTGAGGATTGTCATTTTTCTGCTTCTATGTAAAGTTTGAATTTATCATAATGGATTCAATCAAGGGTGCATCGAACATAGGTTATAGAATTTAAAATTAAGTTCTTCTCATAGTACTATGTAGTCTATAAAATAATTTAAATAAACGAATATTTAGGCTAGGCACATGGTCGTCATCTCACATTTGGATAAGAAGGGTCATCAAGTTTGTGGTCAACCTCTTGTCACCCTTCCTACTTTAAAACACCTCTCATTTTCACATTTGCATTGCACTTATTTCAATGTGAACCTAATATAATAACATGCAAATGATATAACAACCATAGTCTCATGATGTAACCACATAATTATTTGAATACATAAAGGTAAAATATACGTGATACATGCATGTTGCTTCATTTCCATAACGAAAATATCCCATTGTAAATCGCCCACCCAGTTGTTCTTGTTTCAGGTTTATAATAATATCTCATGCCACATAATTTCATGAAACCTATAACTTACACATGTCCCAAGAGATACACTTCATAATTCATGTTGATACACACATTATGCCATTGCAATCATGGTCATTTGATCCATGACAGAAGCCTTTATACTTCATGTCCATGAGTGAAATGTATGATTGCAATCACGATCATGTGATCCAAACTACATAAATCATAGTCCATGTCTATACACGCAATATCCAATCACAATCAAAATCACATGTTCAAAGTTACACGTATCATGCACGATATTCACAAGCACAATATACCATTGCACTCATGGTAATGTGATCTAAGAAACACACATCATACTTCATGTAGATAAGTACAATATATTGTTAAACCTAAAATTAATACCAACAAATACAATTATGTCCAAAACCCTTAATAAATGGACAAAATGGACAAGATTAAAGATATCCATAATTCATAACATGTGCACAATCCAAGAGTGGCCGTAATAATTGTAAGATACACGAGGATGCAAAAAAACTGACATGACAATGGTATAATTTTCTCAAATGTTATATAATTGCAAAATCGAACTGCTAAATTTTTACTTTCATTTATATACCTTTTATTTTTTAAAGCGACTGTGAGCAAAACATTATGGATAAACCTTAAGAACAACTAGCAAATAATCCACATTAAATCGAAACAAATCATATTCATGGCAAAGGGCATAAGTTGGAGTGATCAAATGATTTAAGTACAAACTATTCTCACACAAAATAAACAATATCTAGTATACATAGACTAAAACAATTTCGATTATTTTCTAAGTTGATGGAGATACAAATGTAACCATTAAGACTATGACAAAGATTACAGACAAGTTAAGCTTTTAACAAGTAAAAGTTTAGAAAAATAACAGATATTGCTTGATTATAAATAGTGAATCAAAACCCTAGGCCACTATCTTTATGCTCATTTCTATCGGACAGTCTTTTATATAAATTTAGTTCAGAAATGCTACGTCAAATGAAACTCAAAATTCCATGGAAAAATATATAATTGCGCATCTTAAACAAGATCTGGCTCTTTGCATAAGCATATTTAGCAACAGCCTGCTCAGCTTCCCACAGAACACATGGAATGGGTAGTTCCATTGACTACCAAAGTTGCCCTAATTTCCAATCATTTCAGCCGACAAAAGAGGTTTTGGATTTATAAGAATTTCAGCGACAGAAGACTGTCCACTCGCCGCCGCCTCCTGTCAACATTGAGAACGCTTTAACGGTTGGTTGACCACAGTATCAGCAACGCATTGGCAATTTGGTGTCTCCTCGTACTGTTTGAAAGACCATTCACGACAACTTCAGCAACAAAATTCTATGCCTTGGCCTCGTCCTGCTGTCAACGTTCAGAATGTTTTAACGGATGATGGACAACAGTTTTAACAACACACTGCCATTTTGGGGTCTCCTCATGCTGTTTTGAAAGATGATTCGCGACAACTTCAACAACAGAACTCTCTTACTTCGCCGCATCCTGCTGTCAATGTTCAGACCGTTTTGACAGTTGATTCACAAGAAATTCAGCAACACATTGGCAATTTGGAGTCTCCTCATGCTGTTTTGAAAGACCATTCACAACAACTTCAGTAACATAACTCTCTGCCTTCGCCGCATCCCACTGTCAACGTTCAGACTATTTTGAGAGTTGATTCACAAGAAATTGAGCATCACACTGTCAATTTGTCTCACCAAAATATCTGCTACAGCCAGATCTCAATTTCAGATGACAATTTTAATTCATGTTTATCTATTCCTTCAATTAACAGTCGAATGCCAATTTATGACTTTCCTGATCAAGAAAATTGAAATGAGATCAATGTGTTGGAAATAATTCCACACCCAGACCAATGACAGGTTGGCAACAGAAGGGGCAGTAGCTCATATGGTACAGCACTTCAGCAACAAATGGAAAGTCCTGGGCTGTAAATATAGAATGTTAAAAAAACATGGATTTTCAGAGCAACAAAATATATCTTTCATATTTATTATAGTGACAACGATGACAAATATTGTGACACACATAATATGTTGTTTCTATCGAACTTGACGAGAATCAATATTTTCGAAAGCGAAATATTTGTGGAAAATTTTCGAAAATTATCCTTACCCAAGTTTGGAGTCGAAAGCCTTAGTGTGGCGTCTCCATGAGCGCACTGAGAAGGCAAATAAAATATCTCTCCGGAAGGAGTTTGCAGGTTGGGATTGAATATAAGAGCAGAGCCGCTTCTACTTCGGTAGCGGCCGAGATTGCTAGGCCCCGCCATTTTTGCAAATTCGAAGGAAAAAGAAATAAGAAAACTAACTTTGCATTTAAAATAATAGACAAAGTACTTAATCATGTCGTTTCTCTATTACTCACGGAAACTGTAGCTGGCGTGCTTTCTCCTTTTCCATATAATCCATGATCGCTTGAAATTCATTGTAATCAGTATTTACTGCTGAAATCGCATGTATTGAAGGCAAATAAGAGAGCAAAAACAAGAACAAATATAGCTAAACAAGAACTGAGCAATTGCTACTGCAATTTTCTTGAAGAAAAGAGATTTGATTAATCTTCAAATTTTTTTGATTACATTGTGCGCCCAAGCGTCTTTAAATAGATTTAAAATCCAAACAATAACTGAAAATAGACTCATCTATAATTAACTTCAACTACTTAACTAACTGCTTGTTAAAACAAACTCAGATCTAACTGATTGTTAACTAACTCAATCCTAACTGTCAGTTTACTAACTGATGCTTAACAGCTTGCATGTGTACAAATTAAATTTGATATTCTAACACTCCCTCTTAATTTCTACCATTTACAATTTTAACATTTACAATGCCTAAATTTTGTCTCAAATAATCAAAGGTCTCTTTTGGTAATGCCTTTGTAAATATATCTACTAGTTGATCTTCAGATCTGCAAAAGTCTAGATGGATTTCTCCATTGTTCACTAATTCTCTGATAAAGTGAAATCTGATAAAATAAAGGCATGTCCAGAAGTACTCTTCCTATCATCAACGCTACCTGCAAAATCACTGTCAGTAAAACCAATCAAACTAAAATCATTAGTTGTGGAATATAAAATTCCATAATCTGTAGTTTCTGCCACATATCTTAATATCATTTTTCCAACTTGCCAATGTGAGTCTTTTGGTGACTCCATGAATCTTGAGATTAAACTAACCCCATAACTGATATCTGGTATAGTAGCTGTAAGATACATCAAACTTCCAACTAGCCTTTTGAATGTTGTAGAATCAATATTAGACCCTTGGTCTTCTTTGCTAAGTTTAGTCCCTGTAGCAACTGGTGTAGGTGCTAGTTTACAATTCAGCATCCTAAATCTCTTTAACACATCCTTTGCATACTTATTTTGACAGATAAAAATTCTTTTCTCTGATTGTTCAACTTCTATTCCCAAAAAATACTTCATTAATCCCAAATCTATCATTTCAAATTCATTCTTCATTGCTGATTTAAAAGTGTCTACAGACAAATTTCGAGTAAAAATCAAATCATCAACATATAAATATACAATTAAAATTTGACCTTCTTTGCTGATTTTTGTGTACAAAGTAGGCTCACTATTGCTTCTGCTGAATCCTTTGCTTATCATATAAGAATCAATCCTACTATACCATGCTCTTGGTGCTTGCTTAAGACCATAAAGAGCCTTCTTCAATCTGTAAACTTTTTCTTCATGTCCTTGAACTTCATAACCTGTGGGTTGTTTCACATATACTTCTTCATCTAGAAATCCATTCAAGAAAGCTGATTTTACATCCATTTGATATACATACCAATTATTTTGAGTAGCTATGGATAATACCATTCTTATAGTTTCCAGTCTAGCAACTGGTATAAATGTTTCATTATAGTCAACTCCATGTTCTTGTGCAAAACTTTTTGCAACTAACCTTGCCTTGTGCTTTTCAACATTTCCATCTGCATCAAATTTAGTCTTATAAACCCATTTAAATCCAATACAATCCTTACCTTCAGGTAGAGTAGTTAGATCCCATGTCTGATTTCTTTCAATAGCATTCAACTCTTCATCCATTGCTTTTAGCCAATGTTCCTCATTAACTGCTTCTTCATAATACATAGGGTCATGAGTGAAAAGAGCAAAATTTGAAACCAAATCTAATTTCTCTTCTTTTTGATTATAAATTTCATTCAAAATTCTCATCTTCTTACCTTTCAATCTTGCTCTTAAAGTAGCAAGAGTTGGATCTGATTCATCACTTGTGAATTTGGAGTAGGGTGACCTGCATGACTAGATTCACCTTGTTCAAACCTTCTAGGTGTTCTTATTGGAGTGTTTGTGCCTGCTTGTGGAGAGAATTGTCCACCTTGTAAATTTTGTTCTTCAAAAACTTCTTTATCCTGTGGAATTGGTGCTCCAACTGTGATGGTGCTACCATCCCATGCTTCTGCTTTCTTAAATTCAACATCCCTGCTAATAATCACTTGCTTTGAAATTGGGTTATACAACTTATATGCCTTTTGACTCTTCACTATAGGTAATAAAAATACATTTCTCACCTCTATCATCAAGTTTATTTATCGATTTAGATGGTATAAGAGAATATGCAACACAACCAAATTTTTTGAAATGATATACACTATATTTCTTACCACTCCATGCTTCTTATGGAATTTGATCTCTGACACTCTTTGTTGGGCTTCTGTTTAGAATATACACTGCACAGGGTACTGCTTCTGCCTAATATTCATTTGACAAGTGTTTAGATTTCAACATGCTTCTTGCCATTTCCATGATTGTTCTGTTCTTTCTTTCTGCTACACCATTCTGCTGTGGTGTGTACTTTGTAGTCACCTATCTTTTGATTTCATGATATCTACAAAAATATTGAAATTGATTAGACATATATTCACCTCCTCTATCTGATCTGAGTACCTTGATATATCGGCCACTCTGTTTCTCAACCATTCCCTTGAATTCTTTAAACTTTCCAAATGCTTCAGATTTGTTTTTGAGAAAGTAGATCCAAGTCTTTCTGCTAAAGTCATCAATGAAAGTTAGAAAATAAGTACTACCTCCAAATGATGGAGTTTGCATTGGTCCACATAAATCACTGTGGACTAACTCCAATATTACCTTAGCTCTATATGAGCCTCCTACTGGAAAACTCTCTCTATGCTGTTTTGCCAAAATACAACTGTCACATGAACTTCCTGGGTGTTCTATTGGTGGTAAACCCTTCACCATATTTTTCTTTTGTAACAAATTTAAATCACCAAAATGTAAGTGTCCATACCTTAAGAGTCATAACCATGATTGATCTAGCTGCATGGATTTGTAGTGGGCTTCCTCTTTTCCTTGGATGCACTGAATGTGAAGAGGAAACATGCGATTCTTGGTCATCTCCACTTTTCCTATCAACCTGTCACTTGGAACTTTGTCCAATATTGTGCAGACATTATCCATAAAAGATACTCTGTAACCTTTCTACACTAACTGACCAACACTCAAAAGATTATGTTTTAGTCTAGGTACAAAATAAACATCAGGTATAAACCTTCTTTCACCATTCTTGGCCAAAACATTTATGACATCTTTACCCATGACATCTACTGTGATATCATTTCCTAATTTCACTTTTGATCTTATAGAATCATCAAGACTAGCAAAAAATTCTTTATTTCCTGTCATATGATTACTGCATCCACTGTCTAAAAACCAAATATCTTTAACTTTTTCTTGAGTAACATTACAAGTAAGAAACATGCTTCCAGGATTAGAACTAGATTCACCTGTGTAATTAGCATTCTGCTTGTACACATATCCTGGTTTATTTCTGCAGTCACTAGCATAATGACCATATTTTTTGCAGTAATAACATTGAACATTAAATTTATCAAACCTCTGAAGACCTTGCTGTGAGTGGTTGTTACCACATCCTCTGTTGCTGTAGTTTCCTCTACTACTATAGTTTTATTGTTCTCACCTTCATCTGAATTGTTCCTTCCATATCTGCCTCTGCCTCTTCCTCTGAAGCTTGACTTGGCTCTTCCTCTTCCTCTGCCAACTGATACCTGTGACTTGAAGGCATTCACAAGAGAAGAGTTATTCCTATTCATTCTAGATTCATGTGTTAACAAAGAACCCATTAATTCATCTACTAATAATTGCTCCAAATCCTTAGTTTCTTCAATAGCTACAACTATAGCATCAAATTTACTGGGTAAACACCTGAGTACTTTCTCTATAATCTTCTGATCTATCATAGTTTCTCCATTAGATCTAATCTGATTCACTATATTCAAAACTTGACCCATAAATTGATCTATTGATTCTGACTCATTCATTTGCAAATTTTTAAAACTTCTCTTTAGAGATTGTAATTTAGCAATTTTTACCTTCGTATTACCTTTATAGGTAGTCTCCAAGATTTTCCATGCCTCTCTAGATCTTGTTGCTGCTGCAACTCTGGAAAATATAGATTCATCCAATCCCTAGTGGATTATAAATAAAACTTTTGCATCTTTCTTTTTATTCTCCTTAAGCTGGTCCTTTTGTGCTTGATTTAATGCCAGATGTGCTGCCTCGTCTTGTGGTTCTACAAAACCACTTCCTACCAAATCCCATACATCTTATGAGCAAAATAAAGTTTGCATCTTAATTGCCCAAAAATCATAATTCTTACCATCGAAAATGGGAATTTGAGGCTGTAAAATACTATTGTTCGCTGCCATTTCTCACACGATCTGCATTCATGACTTCACCTTGATGCGTTGACCGTGACAACTACAAGTGCTGCCTACGCTTCAGCTTTACCCTGCGCAATTTTTTTTAAAAAAAAATCCGCATTTTGATTGAGAATGACTGAGCGCCAACTCTCTCCTATGACCTGGTGCCGCTTCTCAGTCTCCTTAGCTCTTCTCAGCTGACTGTGCACTTTTGCTGTGCTCCTTCCAACAAAATTGTTGACTACTGACTATGTGTCAAACTACTGACTGTGCCTTCCTTTTGATCATGTCTAACATCTGCATTTTTTTTAATTTATTGACAACTGCTGACTGCTTGCATGAGGTTGTCCTTGTCAGTTGACTGCGTGATCTTAATAACTTGTGCTTTTCACTTTGGAGTGTTTGTTGGCATCCCCACGAGCCTACTATTGTTAACAAACCGGTGCTTCAAACCTGTAGGCTCTCACAAGAAATTGCGCTTCCAATTGAATGCGTGAACTTTTCCAGGTTGGACGTTGACTGTGCGTGCCTTCTTTTAGCTAGTTTTTCTTGCAATGGCTTTTTTGTTTTTTTTTCCCACGATCTTTTGCCTGCTCTGATACCAATTTGAAGGCAAATAAGAGAGCAAAGAAAAGAACAAATATAGCTAAACAAGAACTGAGCAATTGCTACTGCAATTTTCTTGAAAAAAAGAGATTTTATTAATCTTCAAAATTCCTTTATTACATTGTGCGCCCAAGCATCTTTAAATAGATTTAAAATCTAAACAATAATTGAAAATAGGCTCATCTATAATTAACTTCAACTACTTAACTAACTGCTTGTTAAAACAAACTCATATCTAACTGATTGTTAACTAACTCAATCCTAACTGTCAGATTATGAACTGATGGTTAACAGCGTGCATGTGTAGAAATTAAATTTGATATTCTAACATGTATATCAAAAAAATAATATCTACAAAATATGGCAGCAATTGTTCTGATAAATATAATTTAGTTAAAACATAATCAAAATTTCGTCCGAAGTCTCAAGATTTTATCCTAGCTAAAATTTTTAATGAGAAGGAAAAGTAAAAGTCAGACTGCACCAAAAAATATCAATTGCACTACACTCAATATCAAATTTGTAATAAAGTATATTTCATGGCTGAGAATATTGTTACATGACAGGAAAAGTTCAACTAAAGACCTATTAGCTAAATACGATCTGGAATGAAATTTTTCATCAACTTAAAATATTTTATGTAAATTTCAGGGCAGTGTGTATTGTTACTTGACAGGAAAGTAAAAAGATCAACAAAAACTCTAGTAGCTAAACATATTTATTTGTTCTTGAATACCATGTCTCCAGTCACATTTTTTGTTTTTTTTAATTTGGCAAATGAAATGATCACAACACAACACATTAAAAATTTAAAAAAAAAAAAAAAAACCTGACTTCGGCCTCTGAAGTTAAACTTTGTAATGACCAGATCGGTCACAGGTTTCAATCAGAATAAATCTGGTACCCATTATTCTTGCTTTAAAATTTATATATACCTTGTCAACATGTTTTTTTTTTAAAAATTATTCTTGACTATTTAACTTATGTATTATTTGAATTCATACTTTTCAAGGTTTGGTGATAATCTCCAATGTCTTTTTATATAATAGAAAACAAAAAATATTTTCCTATTGAGATTGATGAGCGTATCTATGACTTTTTGAGAAAAATTGTACATTGGACTAGATGTTAGAGACTGGAGTTAATTTATCCAAACTATCAGTTCCACCTCAGTTCTCATGCATGCAACAACAGTTAACATTCAATTAGTTAAACAGTAGTTAGAGAATTTGTTTTAGTTTCAGTTTGCATGCAAAGACTAAAATTAGTTTTCAATTTGCTTTTCTAATTATTTTTTGTTTTCAAATCTATTTAATAAACCTATGGGCATAGCTTTGTAATTGGAAAAAAATCAAGAAGATCTGCAAGATTCAAGAAGATCAATAAAATTTTGTTTTTTCCTTGATTGCTGTAGCAATTTGAATGTGTTTTTATTTTCTGTTATGCTCTATTTTTTATGACAAATTGGTATCAGAGCAAATGGAGAGAATCTTGGCAAGTTGCAAAAAAAATTTAGACCCTGTAGATCCACACAAAAGAAGGTTCAGAACCAGCTTAACACTCTGGCGTTGGAAGGTGAAGTTCTGCCAATGAATGCAGCCAGTGAAAGAGCCTATTGTGACAGGGAGTTTTTGGGAGAAGTAGTAGCAGCTACTAATCCTTTAAAAAAGAGCAGCCTACATACAGAAGTGCAGCTACTCAGGAACAAATGAGCAGTCTGGTAGATCATGGATGAGGTGATGTTGCACGCCTACGTCCAACAGATCTGAAACTGCGATTGAAGGAAGTGCCAAAGTGGAAGCGTAAGAAGAGTGCAGTCAATGAAGGAGGTTGCTCAGAATCAGTTTGAAGGAAGAAGGCTTGTAGCCGATGTGTGTCTCATCCAACAATGGGAGACCCAGCAGCTGCTAGGGAAGACACAGACATCTGGAATGCAACTCAAGCCAAACAAGCCAGCAGAAGGTGGAAATCATGAGAGAACCCAGCCTGAGAAATTGTGTTGTAGAGGCATAGCGGAAGGTGCTATAGATGGTGCTAATATTCTCAAGTAGTGGACTTATGCCATAAGGAGGAAAATATGTAGGCCACCGTGAAGCAGGTGGTGGCTCAGATGGCTAGAAAGACCCTTAGTATGGGGGCTAACAGATAACTCTTGGAAGGGCGCATCAAACAAGAAGATCACCCAATAGCTACAGGTGTGGAGAAGATTTAGATTAATGCACAAAAGAAGAGAACCGTAACAAGCCGCACATGGGAATCGTCAGGGTGCAAGTTTTTTCATCACTGAAGCATCAACCAAGCTTAGTTCCACAGATTATGGCCTCACTGGAGTGAAGAAGCGCTCATGAAGCTTGTGGTGTAGGCTTTAGAAATGAAATTTCATTTTATATGGTCGATTTTATGTGCTTTGAGGCCGTATATCAATAGGGTTGAGTAGATAAGGCGGAACCAGGAGTCAACCAGGAGCAGTTGTCAAGTTTATGGAGCTTGATGCAGTGTAGTGGTGGCGATGCTAGTTGAAGCCACAAACAAGGATGGAGAAATACGTGGTCAGAGAATGGTCAGAAGACATCAGCTTCATGCAGGATACAAGCTAGCTAGAGAAAGCTCAGCTAGTGTGAAAAATTAAAAACAGCCCGCATGGAAGGATGGAGCTCAGTGGAGCCCTAGCAATAGTAGCAACATCCAATGGAATGGTAGAAGTAGAAGCAAGAGTGAAGACAGGTTGAAGATTAAAGCAACCCACCTAAGTGTGAGAGTAGCGAAGGCTTTGAAAAGAGTCGATCAGCTAAGTCTTCAAGAAAGAAGGAAGCACAAGCAGTGCTTGGTGAAATGGTAGGCATAACCATCGATATGTATTCATGGCTGTAGAACTACATTTGATAAGTAAGAGCTCCACAGAGCTTAGAGGAGATTGCGTGAAGAAAGGAAACAAGTGTTACTTAGTGGTTATAGCTTGAAAAGAGAAGGCAGGTGTGAAGGTTAAAGGAGACCATAGGAAAGGAGGAGCCCCAACCGGTGTTGAAAAGAGTCGAGTAGCTAGAAGAAGACTGCCAAGGTCAGCAGTGAAGAGAAAGAGGAGCGTGGAGAGCTTCGTGAGTGAGAAATGGTAGATGAGACCCTGCTCTAAAGATGTTGTTAGAGCTAGCTAAAGTAGACGCTGGAAGAAAAGAGCACAAAAGTGTGGATAGATTGCTTTGAAAATGCATCTACCGCCAAAGATAAGAGGAGTGAGTTACCAAGAGACTGTTTTGAATGCCAAAAAGAAGAGGCATCGAATGTGTTCAAGATCAGACCGAAATTTGCATGGTGGTGGTGTATTCCCCATATAAGGCGATGTATTTCACAAGGTGGTGTATTCCACATATAAGGCGATGTATTTTGCAAGGCGGTGTATTCCGCATGATTGGCAGATATATTTACAAAGGCATTAGCAAAGGAGACCTTTGGTTATCTAAAACATAATTTAGGCATTGTAAATGCTGAAGTAGTTAGTAGTAGAAATTAAGGGGAAGTGTTCGAGAATGGAGTTAATTTCTCCAAACTACCAGATCCACCTCAATTCTCATGCATGCAGCAGCAGTTAGCATTCAGTTAGTTAAACAGCAGTTAGAGAATTTGTTTTAGTTTCAGTTTGCATGCAAAGACTAAAATTAGTCTTCAGTTTGTTTTTCTAATTATTATTTGTTTTCAAATCTATTTAAGAGACCCATGGGCATAGCTTTGTAATTGGAAAAAGATCAAGAAGATCTGCAAGATTCAAGAAAATCAATAAAATCTTGTTTTTTCCCTAATTGCTCTAGCAATCTGAATGTGTTTTTATTTTCTGATATGCTCTATTTTTCTGACACTAGAATTACCTCTAACGGTGAACGGAAGGAAATCCCATGGTGCGCTTCACCAACCATAATTGGGAACGAGTGGACTATTTTGGCCCATTGGAGGAAGATGCCTGCCCTGCATTATCTGCTCCCACATTCTTGTAAATCCCAAAACAAAACAAAAAGGAAGGAAGCCAAATGTCGTTGCACATAAAAGTAAACAAAATATGCAATCAATACTACTCACGAGTTTAATGAATGGAGTCCCAATTTGTTTTGGACGAGAGTCGTTGCCTCCTGAATCTTTTCGTCTTCTCTCTCTGTTGAAGTCACAACATGTAGATTTGTAAATTTAAAAGATTCGCTGAAACTTTCCTGATATGTAAAGAAAAAACAAGCTAAGCCGCTTTCCGGATTTCGTCCTTTCAAATAGCACAGAATTAATATAATCCAGCTTAGAATATTTAAGGAAAAGAGAAAACCATTCTTTCCAACTCAAAATTTTCTGCAGCAAGAGGATAGAAAACTGAATTTTCTGAAAAGAGAAGATTCTGGGAGCACTTGCCTTTAGTATCGCGATTCATATGCCCTGCAAGAGCTTCAGATTTGTCGAACATTTTGTCACAAAATCTGCATATATATGATCGCTTATCGTCGCCTCCTCCATCCATGCTTTACACCTGTGGTATAACGACGTCCTTTTGAAACTTATTTTCTAATTGAAATCCTTCTGGCACTATGCTAAAAACAATACGTTGCTAAAAACATACGTTGCATCTAAAGATAGAATAGATAACAAAAATATAACAAAGCATGCATTCTTTGCTATGTGGAAAGACTGGCCGTTTGATGGCAAAGAACAGTTTGCTAACTGCTCTTTAAACTAGTAGTTTAAAAATAGAATTGAGCATGGTTTTTAACGAACTGCAGCATCACTTTTCAACAATATCTACTCCACCGTAAATTGTCAGCAATCATCTCGTCATACGCAATAGTAAGCAGACATACATTTTCACGTCAAATAATATGCTGACAAAAAGCAAATTGTAAGTTGCCATCAGGCCACATTCAAACCTTCTTGAATACTATAAAATTTGCGATATATACTGTTATTTTCAGCTTGCAAAAAATACAGATCTACGTATTATTTACTGTGCTCTATTATTTTTTTTGGGTGTTATGTTTTTTTTTTTTTAAAAGTTGATTCTTTGGTTATCTTTCTACTATTAATTTTGTTCATACCTATGAGATCAGGTATATGACATTGGTTTAGAATCTGCATCTAGTATCAGAGCAGGAATTTTTCTTTTGGGTTAAAGATTTAGTAGTTGGAATTTTGCCAGAAATTTATCATGTCAAATTCTAACTCCTTGACCATTCTAAAATTTGATGCAAATGAGTATGATTATTGGTGTATCAAAATGATGACTTTTTTGATAGGAAAAGATTTATGAGAGATTATTGAATCAGGTTATGTAGAGCTAGTGAATTAGAATGCTCTCACAACGAATGATAAAACAACTAAGAAGGAGGCTGAGAAGAAGAATGCTCAAGCCTTGTTTCATATTCAAATAGCTCTAGATAAGAGCCTATTTCCGTGAATTGCAAGAAAAAAGGCAACAGATGCTGCTTGGAAGACTCTAAAAGAAGCTTACCAAGGTAGTGATCAAGTCAAAGTTCTCAAGTTATTGACATTGAAGAGAGAATTTGAGAATTTGAAGATGCAAGATGTTGAAAGTTTGAGTACCTATTGTGTCAGAGTAAAAGATGTGGTCAATAAGATGGCTACACTTAGTAAAATTGTGAACAATGAGGTTATGATCAAAAAAGTGTTGAGAACTCTCACACCAAGGTAGAACCATGTTGCCATAATCATAGAGGAAAGCAAGAATTTGTCTACCCTTCAATTTGATCATCTAGTTTGATCTTTGATGTCTCATGAAGAACGATTGAGAGATTCATTTGGGGAAAGTGATGAGAAATATTTCTCCTCCAAATTACAAATCATAAATAATGAAGATATCAATAGTAGCATCAAAAGTAATCAAGGCCAAGGTAGAGGTTAAAATTAGAATTACTCGAGGAAATAAAGGCAAAGATGGTTTTTGAGGAAGACACCAATTTGATAAAATAAATATCCAATTTTATCATTGTAACAGGTATGGCCACTTTAATTATGAGTGTAGATTAAAAGAAGGTAATAATGATAAAAGCATTCATTATGCTAAAGAAGGTGTTGAGAATCCTCTAGATAATTTATTTTTAACTTATGACAAAACTAAAAATATTTTTAAAGATGTTTAGTATTTAGATTCAGGATGTTCGAACCACATGTCAGGAAATGAAAAACTTTTTTCTATAATGGATGAAAGTTTTAAATCCAAGGTCAAGCTTGGTGATGACAAATCATTGGAGGTTGTTGCAAAAGGAGCTATGGAAGTCCATACAAAAGAAGGTATGAAGAGTGTTAAAGACATTTATTACACTCCAAAGCTAAAGCATAATTTGTTGAGTGTTGGATAATTATGTGAGAAGAATTATAAAATTGTATATGAAAACCAATAATATATAATGTATGATAAGAACCAAGGAAATAGGGTGGTAACAGTTGTGCCTATGACAAAGAATAGGAGGTTCCCATTGAATTTTGGTGAACATAATAGGAACTTTATCAATATGACATATGATGATACAAGTTGGTTATGGAATCTCAAGTATGGGAATTTAAATTTTCATACTTTAAAGATTCTAACATCAAAAGCATTAGTTTCTGGTTTGCCTAAGGTTGAAGAGCACAAGCAAGTTTGTGAAGGATGTGCTAAAGGAAAACATGCAAGAAAGAAATTGACAAAAGTCAATGTATGGAGGGCTCATTATCCACTCCAGTTAGTTCATTCAGACATTTGTGGTGTTATGCAGACAAAGAGTTTGGGTAAGTCATCATATTTCATTACTTTTGTTGATGATTACTCACAACAGTGTTGGGTTTATTTTTTGAAGACCAAAGGTGAAGCTCTTGAGACATTCAAGAGGTTTAGAGCCCTTGTAGAAAATGGAAAAGGGTGCAAAATCAAAATTTTAAGGACTGATCATGGAGGAGATTTTTGTTCAAAAGCCTTTCAAGGTTATTGTGATATGCATTGCATTAGAAGACAACTCACCACTGCATACACACCTCAACAAAATGTTGTAGCTAAAAGGAAGAATCGTACAATGGTGGAGATGGCACGAAACATGATACACACAAAGCGATTAAGAAATTATTTTTGTGGAGATGTAGTTGCCACAATAGTATATATTCTCAATCAGAGTCCCGCTAGTACACTTGATAGGATGACTCTATATGAAGCCTGGTACGAGAAAAAACCAAATGTTAATTATTTAAATTTTTTTGGTTTCTTAGCGTATGTTCATGTTCCTAATCAAAAGAGAAAAAAGTTAGATCCCAAAATTGAGTCATGTATTTTTTTTGGATACAGTGAGGAAAGTAAGGCTTACAAGTTATATAATCCTCTCACTAATAGGCTTATTATGTCAAGAGATGTGATTTTTGATGAAGGGGGAGTTTGTGGTCATCAAAAAATCCATATGGAGAAGTCAAAATCTATTTTAAATGAAGTTATTATGGGTGATATTGATCATGGGCAGCCCACTAATATTTTTGTTCCAAGTGCTACAATTCCACCAAGTAACCGCTCATCTAGTTGTTCAATTCCAAGTGTAAGTCCAGATTCAAGTCCTAGTTCTACAAGGAAGGTAAGAAGATTGAGTGACATTTATCAAACGAATTCTAATCAAGCACATGAAGGAAATCCAAGAGGTGAGACACTGAATTTTGCTTTACTTACCAAGGCTGATTTTGAACCATCATGTTTTGAAGATGCATATACTAATGAGGTTTTGATGCAAGCAATGCAAGAAGAGATGGATTCTATTCACATGAATGACACTTTGGGAGCTTACAAAACTTCCGCATCACAAGAAGAAGATTGGCACAAAATGGGTCTACAAGACTAAGTGTAATAGTGATGGAAGTATTGGAAGGCATAAAGTGTTATTAGTTGCTACAAGCTTCACACAGAAGTATGGCATTGATTATGAAGAGACATTTGAACCAGTAGCAAGAAAAGAAATCATTAGAATGTTAATTTCATTAGCAGCTCAAAATAATTTTAGCATCCATCATATGGATGTGAAAAGTGCCTTCTTGAATGGGTACTTTGAATAAGTATATGGGGAATAGACACAACATTTTGAAGTGCAAAGAAAAGAAAATCATGTCTACAAGTTGAACAAGGCTTTGTATGGCCTCAAACAAGCACCAAGAGCATGGTATGCTATGATTGATGTATATTTTCAAGAGAATGGGTTTTAAATAAGTAAGAGTGAGCCTACCTTTTACTACAAACAAGAAGGTAATGATATTATAATTGTAAGTTTCTATGTTGATGACTTGTTGTATATGGGTAGCAGTTCTATGATGAAGGATGAATTCAAAGTTTCCATGATGAATGAATTTGAGATGAAAGATTTAGCCCTGATGAAATATTTTTTAGGAATGGAGCTTTATCAAAGGGAGAATAAAATTTTCATTTTTCAAACAAAGTATGGTAAAGATATGTTGAAGAAACTTCATACGGTTGATTGCAAACCAGTTCCCACTCCATTTTCTCATAGATTTGTGTTGTGTAGAGATGATGGTGCATAGTTCATAAGACAACATATAAAAGTATTGTTAGAAGCCTAATGTTTCTAACTCACACAAGCCCTGATATTGCTTATTCAGTTTCAATTATTTGAAGGTATATGATAGAGCCATCATAAATAAATTGCAAGGTAGCCAAGAGAATTTTAAGGTATGTGAAAGGCACTCTAGATTTTAGTATTCATTACTACACTTTTAAAAGGTTCAATCTTGTTGGTTTTAGTGATTCTGATTGGGAAGGTAGTTTGGATAATCGAAAGTCAACATTTGGGAATTGTTTTTCTTTTGGTTTTGGTTTGATTACTTGGATCTCAAAGAAACAAAGTATAGGTCCCCTTTATTCTATAGAAATAGAGTATGTTGCAATCACTTCAACAGATACACAAGCATTATGGCTTTGAAATCTTCTTGAAGAAATTGGAGAGGTTGAAGATTAGACCATACTTATTTTTTGTGATAATGTTAGTGCTATTAGATTGGCCAAAAATCTAGTCCATCACAACATGGAAAAACATTTTCATTTAAAGCATCATTTTATGTAAAATTTAGTGTAGATGAAGGTAGTAGAATTGAAATACATCAACACTAAAGAACAATTGGTAGATATCTTCATGAAAGTAGTTGCAATATATAAGTTTTTGACACTCAAAGATTAGATTGTAAGCCCTCTCAGCATCAAAGGGGAGTATGTTGAAATGTGATGCTGCAATTTATTAAAAACCATGTTCAATTCTATTTTTAAACTACTAGTTTAAAGAGTAGTTAACAAACTCTTCTTTGCCATCAAACTGCCAGTCTTCGCACATAGAAAATAATGCATGCCAAGTGCATGCTTTGTTATCATTTTGTTATCCATTCTATCTTTAGATGCAACATATTATTTTTATCATAGCTTTTTTATATATACATCAGTAAAGACTATTATTTTCAGCCTACACAAAATACAAATTTGTGTATTATTTATTGTGCTTTGTTATCTTTTTTTGGTGTTATGCTCTATTTTTTTTAAATTTGATTGTTTGGTTGTCTTGATCCAAAACCCAAAAGATTTGGTTGAAAGATAATTCAAGAAACAAGAACAGAATAATTCAAACAATGCTATCTCTGATAAGAGATGTTTTATTGATCAAATTTGCAGACCCAAACATATGCTTATCTTTGAGAAGAGATGTTTGATTTACATTTTAGGTTACATCTTCACTTATACATGTTTTGAAGGTGTGGGGAGGATGTGGGAGGTCACCAATATTGAGAGAGATGAATTGGTTTGACTTCCATGATTTACAACAATACAAAATTCGATGAATTACTATTTTCATTAACTTACTATTTTTAGATTACATTATTAAAATTGAAATTTTAGATACTTCCATTGGGTTTTAGGGGGTAAAAATTCATTGAGTGGAGCTCAATTCCATATCAAAATGTTTCCCTTATTATTATTATCTTTCCAACGGTTCAAATGGTGAGTCAATTAAAGCTACGGTCCAAAAGCTATGGCTCCCAAAAGTTTCATCATCAATTGGGGTGGACCCATCACCCGAATTATCATCTGAATTGTTGTTTGGATAATGTCTTTCTACTGTTAATTTTTTTCATAGCCTATGAGATTAGGCATATGAGATTGGTTTAGAATACACATATATTATGTAGGCTCTAACTAGCATATAATCATTGGTTACATTAAATAACGTTCAAGAACGAGACAAAAGATTAATGTTCTGTAATGTCCATAATGGAATCCCATAAGATATTTTACTAATGGTATACTTCATTGAGATTATTATTAATGTAATGATAATTTAAAAAAGGTTATACTGTATGGTGATCCATTGATATGCATGGCTCATACAATTATCAGAGGAAAATATTTGTAATTTTAATTTAAAAGTTATAGATGATATCCAATTAATATAATTCTAAACCAGGGCCAAGCACCATGATTAAGGTAAATGATGGTAACAAAGAAAAAGATTGTGCATCCACTTCTGAGTAGATTGGGATTTGGTACATGTCAGGGATGTGTTCTTTAAAGACTTAGGTCTACTAGAGGCTAGAAACTTGGGTTGATCAATTATAAAGTGAGGCCTTTAAGACTAGTCACAAAAAGAAATGATCCAGATTGGGTTTCAACTTGGCCTTCAAATTTTGGTGGTTTCTAACTAGATTTATCGTAAGGGGATTCAGATGAAATATAATTTTGTATAAGTATTTTCCATGAATCATTACATTCAATGACTTCTAACACCAATTTAGCACATAGTGCAATTATCTATCTATAGACATCAATATTCCCATGCATCACTTCTCAAGGAGATGACAACAAATATTCCATAAAAATATATGGAATCCTCACTTTTGCTTGGCACTAGACCAATGAAAATCTTTGAGAATATTAGGTACCTTATCATAAGAGGATTTGCAATGGGCAAAACATGAGCAATAATAAACATCAATTGTATTCATTATTTTACTATAAACATAGAATTTACCCACTAAAACAATGGGATTCATGACATAGCATTTTAGCTATTTCTCCTCTCTATTTATCACATACTTCCACAACTCTTTTAGGGAAGTATCAGAGGCAAAGATAATGCCCAAAAAAATTAATTATACCCCTCTATGGATCTCTTTCCATTTGTAATTACGTAATAAATCAAGCATGGTAATCATATTATGTTTGAACCATTTGGTCTTACTCCACTACTGGCTAGATCAAGAAGCCATGTATAAAATGTCAAGACAATGCTTATCTTATTTGAAAGGTTTTTCATCTTTAAGAGCAACAAAATTATCAAATACAAACTGGCCATTTATGAGTTGAAAGGATCAATCTAGAAGAAAAATACTCTAGACATGACCATGATCAGCTATGTGAGTTAAATGATATCCTAAAGCTTTAATAAATAAGAAATATATTGTTGGAATGAGGGAGAATCATTAATTCATGGAGAGATATATTTTAATACAATCATGTTTGAGATTGTTGATAGTAATACATGTTGAAGCATCTACAAAGAGAGATTGAATACTCATAATGAAGAATTAACCTAAGCCATGATTTTGGAGTATTCATAGAATAAAAAATATTCCAATCCTATTATAAGCTTTATAAAAATCAAGTTTCATAAAGATGGTAATCTAAAGAGAGTATCTCTCCCATTCCATACCTTTCTAAATATAAACAATGTTTTCAAGAATATATCTTCTCTTCATATATAAAGTTTTCTCATGTCTAATAATGGAAGGTAAGATGAGCTAAAGGAAGTTAGAAAGAGCTTAAATGATGATATTGTAAGAGACACTAATCAATGTGATCAAGATCCAATTGATGATAAGTTATGGGTAACCTATTTTAGTTATGAATGAAATATTTATTTTATTAGTGAAGCAAAAAAATAATTGTTGGCCAATTTGAGAGACCCATACACAGATTTACACACATAGAAACTTCACCCACTATTCTAATCATGACCCAAGGATCAATATATACATAACCTATTACCAAAAATATGGTAACTATTTTTTGAGAAGGGAGGAGATTGAATTATCCACAACCATATTAGAAGAGTCTAGAGTAATGTAATATATATCCTAGAATATTTACACTATTATTCCCCCCTATTACATTATTTTTAAAAACATCATATCCTTGATAGTTGATCCCCCCTTATTTGAAACACTGTAAAAATATTTATACTCTCCATGTAACCTGCTCACTTTATGATGGCACCCACCCCCTTATAGGCACCTAAAACCCCACAAAATAGAGCAAATATATCAAAAAAGAGGGGTTGTGTTGTTGTAAACAACCTCATACAACCTTAAAAGAGGTATACACATGTGTTAAAGGTCATATAAATGGTTTTAGAGTAATAACAAACAACTTTAAAGACACACATATGTTGTTTCCCAAAAATAGGCAATTGCTACGTGTACCTGCAACAATGGTTGTAGGTTGCTACAGGCACCTGCAACAATGACTGTAGGTTGCTACAGGCACCTGTAACAATGACACAGGTTGTTATAGGCACTTGTAACAAATGTTTTAGGTCACTACGGGTACTTGCAGCAAAGGCTATAGGTTACTGTAGGCACTTGTAGTAAAGGTTGTAGGTGGTTATACAAAAAATTTAGCAACCTAAGGGATTTAAACATTCAAATCAAAGCTCTAACTTTTAGAAAAAAAATTTACACATAATTAACACTCACAAGCATAAACAAATAGACAACAACTATTAATACAATAGTATTATATTATATTCAAAATATTGTGATTTATAGTCTCTTACATATAGCTACAAAAATTCTTGCAAAACAAAGCTCCCTCAGTTATCCCAGTTCCTTTCTCCTTGTCTTTTATGTGTATACTACTTTCTTCTATGTCCTTTGCTTTATATTATCTTTTCTACTTCCTCTGTCTCTCTTGTCTTTGTATACTTGTTTCTATTTTTAACCTTCCTTCTTTGGTTTGTCTTGTTCTATTTTGGACCTTCCTTCTTCCCTTCTTTTATTCCGCTCTTCTCTTTTTTTTGTGTTCTCTTCTTCTCTAAAAAACTATCAAAAATATAGAGCATTCCCCCTAAAATCCCACCTAAATCTACTACAACATTCAAAACCTTCATAAATTCCTCCACCTACCACATTTTGAGTTTAAAAACTCCTACTCAGATTGCCCCTTTTTGATTTATTTCATTATACTACTCATTAAATGAGTGATGGTTAGGTGGTTGGCTGCAACAAAAACAGTTATTTTTAAATGTAGCTCCTTAAACCCCTTCACGTGGCATTTGGTAGCAATAAAAAAATATATTTAAAACCAAAATGATGCCCTTGCATCAAACTACCAAGGTAGAGAGTTTTGTGATCCCTTGCTCACTATATAAATCTCTCTATTGCTACGGGTTGAGGGTCTAGTTGTTATAGGTCAAGAAATCCATCATTTTTTTCTAACTGGAGTGATTCAAACTCTATTGGGATTAACCATGTTGCATCCTCCACTAGTCTACTATTTCACTTCACTAAATATTCATTGTAATCTTTTCCCCTTGTCTTCTTAATTACTCTAAAATCCATAATATCTTCAATCTCCTCTTTTTCTTTCTTAGTTAGCTACTCCTTCCATTCTTTTGGTAATGACTTCTCTTCTTCTGATATCTATTATGTCTCTCCCTCACGATAAGTATATAAATCATAAACATTAAAAATTTGAGAGATTTCCAAACCTTCAGGTTGCTCCAACTCATAGGCACTTGATGAAAACCTCTTGATGACCTTACATGGTCCAATTTTATTCCACTTGAATTTGTTTTAGGTATGACTAAAAAATATTTCCTTTCATAGATGTGCCAATACTAGATCTCCCACTTGAAAATTCTTTTCTCTCCTCTTCAAATCTAGTTTCTATTTATATTGGTGGCTACTCCAACTGATTTTTTCTCTTGATTACTGATGCAAATCTTGCATATATTTGACAAAATCCTCTCCTTTAAAACTTCTCTTATATCCCTCAATATTATCAAGCTCCCTTAATTCTAAAATAACCTTAGGATTATGCCCATAAATAATTTGAAATTGAGTCTTTCCTATGCTTTTATTGACTGAGTCATTATATGCAAACTTAGCTTGAGGTAATATCAAATCCCATTGCTTAGGCTTGTCACTAACTAAGCATCTTAGAAAATTTCCCAAGCTACAAGTAACAACTTCAGTCTACCCATCCTTTTGAGGATGATATGCAAAACTAAACTTTAAATCAGTCGCTAATTTCTTGCAAAGTGTCTCCCAAAAGTTTCCTACAAACTTGGTATCATAGTCTAAAACTATTCTTCTTGGTAAACCATGTAATCTAACAACCTCTATAAAGAACAAATTTACTACATGTGTTGCATCATATATCTTCTTACATGCTATAAAGTGAGACATTTTTAAAAATCTATCAACAACCAAAAAAATAAAATCTTTACCTTGTTGTGTTCTTGGAAGTCCAAGTACAAAATCCATGCTCACATCTTCCCATGGCTTCTCCAGTATGGATAATGGCTGATATAGGCCTATATTTTGACTCTTTCCTTTGGCATATTGACATATTTGACATATTTACACTAATTTTCTGATTTATACACTCATCTTTGGCCAAAAATATCTTTCACTAAGCTGTACCATTATTTTATCAACTCCAAAACATCTAGCTAAACCACCACATTGTTTTTCTCTTATTAAATTCCACCTCATTGGTCCTTGTGGTATGCAAATTTGTTATCCTTTGAACATCGGTCCATCTTGTATAAAATAATCCATCCAAGGTGTCCTATCCACACTAATAGGATCTATACATGATGTCTATGCATCCTTAAAGTCCAAATCATCTTTATACAACTCTTTCATAGCATCAAATCCAACTACTACAACTCTATTTCAAGTCAACAATGCTATTATTCTATTCAATGCATCCATTACATTATTTTAACTCCCACTTCTATGCTTTAAAACAAATGTATATCCTTGTACGAATTCAACCCACTTCATATGTCATTGGTTCAACTTGGTTTGACTATTAATTAATTGTAAAGCATGATGATCCATGTAGAGAATAAACTCTTTTGGAAGGAAATAATGACATGAATTCTTTAAAGCTTGCACAATGGCATATAATTATTGATCATAAACAAAATACCTTTTCTTGGCATTATTAAGCTTCTCACTAATGTATGCAATAGGTCTGTCGTATTGGCTTAAAACTGCTCCTATGGCTGTCCCACTTGCATCAAAATCCATGTGAAAAACTTTTTAAAATTTAGGTAATGTTAATATTGGTTCTTCATTGACCTTATTCTTCAAAATCTCAAAACTCTTATCTATTACTGTTGTCTAATTAAACTCTTTCTTATCTCCCCTTACAGTTTCCATTATGGGTGCACATATACCACTAAAATTTTGAATAAATATATGATAGAAACTTGCTAAACCATGGAGACTTGTAACATCATGCACACTTCTAGGTGTTGGTCATTCAATGATAACATGTACCTTTTCTGGATCCATTTGCAGCCCTTGTTGAGATATAGCATATCACAAATAAACCAATTTATCTTTCATAAAGCTACACATTTTCAAATTCACCAATAAACCTATAATCATATGCAATTAATGATCTTCTTTATTGTTGCTAAAGATTAGAATGTCATCAACATAAACAATCACAAACTTCCCTAAGAATGGTTTCATCGCTTCATTCATTAATCTCATAAATGTACTGGGTACATTTCTTAACCCAAAGGGAATTACTAACCACTCATGTAACCCCTCTTTCATCTTAAAATAAATATTCCATTCATCACCCTCTCTTATCCTAATTTAGTGATATCCACTCTTTAAATTAACTTTTGAAAAATATCTAGCCTTTCCCAAATAGTCCATGAGATCATCCATTATTGGTAAATGAGAATGATACATTAAGGTTAATTTTTTGATGGTTCTTGAGTTCGCGCACACCCTCCATTTACCATGCTTCTTTAGTGCTAATACAACTGGTATCATGCATGGGCTAAGGCTTTCTTTAATCAGTCCTCTTTCCAATAGCTGATATACTTATTTGTTCACTTATTCAATTTCTATTGGTGTCAAGCTATACACTGACTTGTTGGGTAAACGTGCCCTTGGAATCAAATCAATATGATGGTTGATGCTCCTCATAGGTGGTAGTCCTTCTAGCAAATCTTTGGACACAATTTCATCAAACTCTTCAAGCACCTCCTTTACTTCTAAATGCATGTCACTATTTTTCTTTATTTCATCTAATTGTAGCTCCTTAGGAACTATTTCAAAAAATAATTCTTCCTTTTAATCTCTTACAAAAATTGCTTCCCTACCACTAGCACCATTCTTGGACCACCTTCTACCTCTTCTTCCTTGGTTGCCAATGGTGTGAGTGTTTTTTTTTCAATTTTTCTCCAATATGTAATTGTTTGCTCTTCCATTATGGATTGCCTTTCTATCAAATTTTCATGGCCTCCATAAGAGTAAATGGTAATAATCCATTGGTATGATATCACACCATACCTCATCTTCATATGTGCCTATTCAAAAATTCACAAGGCATTGTTGATCAATTAGGACTTGGTGCCCTTTTTATAAGCATGACACCTTGTAAGGGGTAGGGTGAGCTGTCCTTTTTAACCCCAACTTATCCAACATTTCAACTGAAACTATGTTATCAGTGTTACCACTATCTATTATGACTTTGCAACATTTCTCACTTCATTCACATATTGTTCTAAATAAGTTTTTCTTTTGGATAGGTTCATCCTCTTTCTTGGCTAGCTTGAATAATGTCCTCTTCACCATAAGTACTTCTCCTTTCTCAGGTTCATCTAGTTGACTAACAGACCTTTTAGATTTACTATCCCCCTTTGTTACATGTGCACTTGCTACCCCTATTCTCTTTAATCTTTCTAATCTGTGTTGTTGGAATTTATAAAATCTATGGCCTAACTATCCATAACTAAAACATGTACCTTGAAAGCCTCTACCTTGGCCTCATCCATATCCACCTCTACCTCTCATGGGTTATGGTCTTGACCTTGTTTTATCTTTATACTTTTGACTTTATGATGGGCTAGCCTCCTTAATATCATTGCAGTTTTTCTATTGCTGTACTTTACCTTTGTGGAATCTACCTCTACCTTTGTTTATTCTTTGCTTCCTTGCCAATTTCTTTTCAGACTTTAAAGTATAATAGTATGTTTCTTCTACATTCCCTAGCCTTATCATACTTAGTTCATCTTGAATGTTAAATATCAATCCATTAACATACCTTGCTACTTTTTCTTGGTCGAATTCATTAGGACCAAAACTTATAGAAATCTTATAAAACTCCTCTATATAGGACTTCACACTAAATTCTATTTACTTTAAATTCTATAATTTATTGAGAAGTTCAAGATGATAATCACCAAGTAGGAATTTAGCCTTTGTCTTGCTCACCATTTTGTCCCACCCAGTGATCTTATCTTTACCATTTCTTCTTCTCTCAGCCTGCACCACTTTCCACTAGAGTATTGCATGACCTTTCAACTTTATTTGAGAAATCTTCACTCTTTTTGGGTCCTCTACTTCATCATATTTGATGTATTCCTCCATCTCTATTATCCAGTCAATTAGTTCATTTGGTTCTAAACCTCCTAAGAAGCTTGGTAATTTTATCCATATTCCTTTTCCAATGTTGGAAATATCTTTTATAAGCATTCATTCACCTACATTTATATCTCCATATACATATTAACCTTCTTATCAAACCATCTCTACATCCCCTTCATCATCTTCACTATCACTTTCTTCACATACTCTGCCTCTTCTCATTCCACCTTCTAATGCATTCATTCTATCCTGCATTCCACTTAGGTTTTCCAACACCTCATCTATTCTTCCTTTTGTTTCTATAGTTGGAGACTCTGCCATCATTCTCCTTGGTGGCATTCTGCTACTCTAACTCACCTTGTTTTCCTTTTCCTTCTGACTGTAGTCTTCTAGCTACACTATCCTTTGTTTTAAGGGCACACCCATAGTTCCACTTATAGAGATTCTTCCAACTCTAATCTCAACTCACCATCCTTCTTCCTAGAGATATAACTGTGCTATGATACCATGCTGATGGTACCCACCACCTTGTAGGCACCTGAAAACCCATAAAATAGAGTGAATATGTGGAAAAAGAGGGGTTGTGTTGTTATAAACAACCTCACATAAACTTCAAGAAGGTCTACACATGTGCTAGAGGTCATATAAATGGATCTAAAGGAAGAACAAACAAATTTAGAGACACACCTATGTTGCTACCGAAAAATAGGTTGTTCTTATGGGTACTTTCAAAAGTGGTTATAGGTTACTATGGGCACCTACAACAATGATTGTAAGTTACTATGGGCACCTGCAACAATGGCTATAGGTTGCTATGGGCACTTGTAGTAATGGTTGTAGGTTGTTTTGGGCACTTGTATTAAAGGCTATAGGTTAGTATGCACACTTGCAACAAAGGTTGTAGGTTGATATGGGGATTTTTAGTAAAAGATGTAGGTGGTTGTACAGAAATTTCAGCAACCTAAGGGCTTTAAACTTGCAAATCAAAGCTCCAAATTTTAGAATAGAAATTTACACAAAATTAACACTAATAAGCATAGACAAAGAAATAACAGCTATTAAGACAATAGTGCTATGTTATATTAAAAATATGGTGATTTACACTCTATTACATACAATTGTAAAAATGTTTGTAGAACAGAGCTCCCTCTTTTATTCTACTTCCTTCCACCTTGTTTGATATGTATATAGTACTTTCCTCTATGTCCTTTACTTTAACTACTCTTTTCTACTTCCTTTGTTTATCTTATCTTTGTATGCTTGTTTTTGTTTTTAAACTTCCTTCTTTTGTTTGTGCTATTTTATTTTGGACCTTCCTTCTACCACTATTCTATTCCTCTCTTCTCTTCATTTTCTTGGTGCTCTATTCTTCTCTTATAAAGTACCCAAAAATTTACAACTTCCCAAAAAAATCTTGCTAAATCTTTTGTAATGTTCAAAACTTTCATAAATTCCTCCACCTACCACTTTTTGAGTTAAAAAACCCCTTCTGAAATTGCCCCTTTTTATTTCTTTCATTTTTTTGCTCATTCAATGAGCAATGGTTAGGTGGCTAGCTGCCCCAAAAATACAAATTTTAAAACACAACTCCTTAAGTCCCTTCACATGGCATTCACTAGCAGTAAAATATATATATATATATATATATATATATATATATATATATATATATATATATATATATATATATATATATATATATATATATATATATATATATTTAAAACCAAAATGATGCCCCTGCATTACTTTTTGAGGTGGCATGCCATCTTTGTGGCTTCATGTTCTTCATGTCACCTTGGTTTTTCCTTGTAGGATTACCACTAACTTGGAAGTGATAGGAGTACATGTCTCTACTTAACATATTCAGTGGTTTCTTAGATTACCACAAACCCATATGGTTTTCTACTGTAGGTTGACAACAAACCTAGAGGTGACAGGAGGTCTCAACTATTTAATGGACTTCGATAGTTTTTCATATTTCAACAAACCCTTTTCCAAGAACCAAACACTACTTTAGTGCTTTTGTTCCCCACAATATTAATCAGGAGGTACCAATCTGAAAAATGATGTCTAGTCCTTTATTGAAAAACACATTTCATATTAAAAATCACACCATGCATAACATGAAACAAACACAGTGAAAAATGTCACCATAGCAATGATGCCACCCCATCATAGGCGACTCACGTGAGGACACCAATTGTTCTCTAGCCACCTTATATCCTCTAGCCTCCAGTAGATGAAGATGCTTCACTCCACTGATGACATCTTGAAGCTCAATGTCATATTTGATAATACACCCCCTCCATAATACTTACTCATTTGAAATAAGAACATCGAAGTCGCTCGATAATGCATCCTTTATAGCGATGGATTTTTTGACTTGACAATTTAACTTTATTGACATAAAAATGACTTTCCAACTAATTTTTTATTTTGATAATAAAATAACATATTGATGAATTAGAATACAAACAATACTTATATGAATTATTCAACTTGACTCTTTCGACAAATACATTAATAGACTAATGAAAAAATTCAAATAAAATTGGCTAAAATACTAAATTCCAAATTACCATAGACTATTTGATTACTTTCTACCAACTATTAAAAAAAATTGACTCGATTTAAATAGAACTAATCTTTACTTATACCATCAAGCTAACCAAACCTTAATAAACAATTGACTTGGTTTAAATAGACTTATTAACCATTTGAGAAAACGTATTGACTCTAAGATTAACACTAAGACTTAAATATATTCACCTAAGACTCAATAAAACAAATAATTCAAGACTAAAAAAAAAACCAGAGACTTACCAAGACTGATGCTATGATACGTGACATGTACATACATGGAACGTGGAGGATAAAACACATGGCTACAGCAAGGTGGATGGCTTGAGAAATGGTGATGTGGGCATCGCAGATCTGCATGTATGAAAGTTATTCCAAGAGCAGGATCCAGTCAAGTTAATGAGCAAGTCGAGGCAGTGGAATTGAGATTCGAGACTGCATGCAGCAATCTCCAAGCTATCGTATCCCAACCGAAAGATTTTTGGTAGATCGAATAACATTTCCTAACGACAGTAGTCAATCAGAGGATCGGGTAGAGGATACTTTGACAGGCAGAACTGTAATGCATTATATGACTCGGGACGGTTGAATAAATAGCAGAGCGCATGGGCAGCGAACGGATCTTGTAGTGTATATGAATGAAACACAAAAAACTTTTCTTCGGTCAGATTAGCACAGTCACGACAGAATGCCCTATGAGGATCGACAGTGCAGTCCAAACAGAATAATATCTACAGATGACGGCAAGAGACAAATGGAAATGGATGTCCACGAGCTTGTAAGGACAGCGAACTATCACGGATATAGATTCAAAATTACGTCCTCCTTTCCAGGTGGAAATGGGAGGCACGTTTTGTGCAAAACAATACATATCTGATGAATGTGACCACAGGTACAACGTACAACACAGAAATGTTCATGTTACGGTAGATCGTGCTCTTGACATAGGAAATGATCAATAAATTCTCAACAATCTGATTTGACGGAATTATTCTCATGTAGAGGGACAAATCACGGTGTAACTGCCCCTTACAGATTTCTTGAATCCCATTCCTGGTCTGATACGACAGTTGTTGGCAGATTTGAGAGACCCGTAGAGAAATTTAGACACACACAAACTTCATACACTTTTTTATGCATGACCCGAGGATCAATATATACATAACCTGTTACCAAAATAATGGTAACTGTTTTCCGAGAAGGGAGGAGACTGAATTATCCGCAACCGTGGTAGAAGAGTCTAGAACAATGTAATATATATTCTAGAATACTTACGCTATCAATGATTGTTTGACATAGCTTGTTTCTAAATTTGTATCATGTGTAGACAAAGAAATTAAAGGGTCAATTAATAACATTCATAAGGGACGCCATCAATTCTGTGGGCTTTGTCATTACTCATGCAATGAAGGGTTAGAGAGAGAACATGAAGAGCAAAGGCACATTGAATAATTTTTGGTCAGCAAGCTATATTTTAAGAGGAATCACATCAAGACATTCTTAGAAAACCTGAGTCCTCTTTATTGTTACCTCTTGAGCTTGAAACACAAATTTGTAGTGAGACATAAAAGAAAAAAAGATGTTAGGAAGAGTAGTGAGCTTAAAATAATCTAAATTTATGTATTTGATCTCTAAAAGATATGAAAAACTCTTATGAATCCTTATGACCAATTTTGAGCCAATGAAGGTGATTGTGAAATTGTGCCCCTCTTGATATGTAACTGTCTACCACTTTGATTTTGTGTTTAAGATAAGTGGCGTGACTTTGAAACTACAAGTGAGAAGAGTTTTACTAAAGGAAGTAGAATATACTCTATTATTAATTTAGCATAGATTCATCCCCCATATTTGAACATTAACCATTTGTTTTTTGTAATTGAAGATAAAGGTGGGTGTGTGAAGGATAATTTCATTTTATCACTCTCTCCAACTTGTAAGAAAACATAATCAAGGCATGAGGTTTAAAACCTAGTCTATGAGACATATGGTACACTCATCATAAACACTAGATGAACTAATTGTATGGAACATCAAAATGGTTGTTGTTCTATTCCACTCTACAAGTGATAAGATTGTGGTCAAAGAGAACGTAATCATAATGCATGATGATAGGCTATCCATTGGTAATATAGAAATAAAGTATAATTTGCTCTCATAATATATGATTTTTTGTAATCTCTTAAAGACCCTATCAATAATGACATGACATCTGGACCACTAAATAATGTTCAAGAATGGGACAAAAGATTAGTTTTCCCTAATGTCTAGAATGGAATCCTACAAGATATTATAGGTATTGAGTGCATAACAACATTGCCAAATATATTTTACTAATGGTACACATCATTAAGATTATTATTAATGAAATGATAATTTAAAAAAAAGGTTATATAGTAAGGTGATCCATTGATATGCATGGCTCATAAATTTTATTGGAGGAAAATATTGATAAATTTCATATAAAATTTATAGACGATATCCAATTAATATAATCCTAAACTAGGGACAAGCACCATGGGAAAGGTAAGCAATGGTAAGGAAGAAAGAGATTGTGTATCCATTACCAAGTAGATTGGGATTTGGTACATGTCTAGAATGTGTTCTTGAAAAACTTAGGGCTGCTAAAGGCTAGACACTTGGGTTGATAAATTATAAGGTAAGGCCTTTATAGACTAGTCACAAAAAGAAATAAGCTAGATTGGGTTTCAACTTGGCCTTCAAATTTTGGTTGAGTCATAAAAATCCTGTCTTAGGAGAAGGATTAAGGCCCAAAAGCCAATTTAGCTTACCAAGGGATGATGAAAAGGGGCTTATCAATAGATAAAGGATGCTAGGAAAATAATTTTTGAAGTGAGTATCACAATTCCTCATCCAGTATTTCCACCATGAGGAAGAAGGTTGCATACCCAACTTGTGAAGAATGACATGTACCATTAACTCTTGAATGTGGAAATTAATTAATAAGTAAGAATTAATTAATTCAAATTTGAGTTTTATAAAGATCCAATGATTCTAGTTGTGAGGAGAAGCCAAATCCTTAATAGTTTGATACTAGGGATTTCTGCCAGTAAGAGGCTAGTATCGATAGTGATAGGAAACCATTAGAGAATGTGATCATTGAAGGAGAGATCACCAAAAAATCATAACCAATGCATTACAAATGAGGCTTAATATCCTCAAAAGCTTTCCATATGATTTTTACCTCAAATGATCTTTCACTTTTAACGATAGCATAAGTGCTCAATATATTATCCCAACTAATGTGTTTCTAACTAAATTTATCGTAAGGAGATTCAACTAAAATATAATTTTGTATAAATATTTTCCATGAATCATTACATTCAAAAAATTCTAACACCAAATTAGGACATAGTGCAATTCTCTATATGTAGACATCAATATTCCCATGCATCACTTATCAGGGAGGTGATAACAAATATCCCAAGAAAATGTATAGAATCGTCACATTTTCTTGGTAGTAGACCAATGAAAATGTCTAAGAATATTAGGTACCTTTTCATAGGAAGCTTTGTAGAGGGGGAAACATGAGAAATAATAAAAATTAATTGCATCCATTATTTTAGTGTAAACATAAAATGTACCAACTAAAATGATGGGATTCATGACATAGTGTTTTAGCTATTTCTCCACTCTATTTATCAGATACTTCCACAACTATTTTAGGGAAGTATAAAAGGCAAATATAATGTACAAAAAAACTAATTATTCCCCTCTATGGATCCATTTCCATTTGTAATTATGTAACAATTCAAGCATGGTAGTCAAACTATGTTTGAAGCATTGGGTCTTACTCCAGTATAGGCTAGATCTAGAAGCTAGGTACAAAATTTCAAGAGAATTCTTATCCTATTTGAAAAGGTTTTTCTTATCTTTAAGAGAAACAAAATTATCATGTACAAAGTGACCATTTATGAGCTGAGAGGATCAGTCTAGAAGAAAAAAAGTCCAGACAAGGCCATGATCAACTCTGTGAGCTAAATGATATGCTAAAACTTTAATAGATAAGACATATACTATTGGCATAAGGGGGAAACATTTATGCATGGAGAGATCTATTTTAACACAATCATGTTTGATATTGTTGATAGTAATACATGTTGAAGCATCTACAAAGGGAGCTTGAATAGTCAGAATGAATAATTAGCCTAAACCATGAGTTTTGAGTATGCATAGAATAAAAGATCCTTCAGTCCTATTCTAGGCTTTATCACAATCAAGTTTCACAAAGATGACAATCTAAATACAGTATCTCTCCCAATCCATACCTTGCCACATATAGATAATGTTGTGAAGAATATATCTTCTCTTGATATATGAAGTTTGCTCATGTCTAATAATGAAAGGTAAGATGAGCTAAAGGAAGTTAGCAAGAGCTTAAATGAAGATCTTATAAAAGACACTCATCAAGGTGATCAAGATCCAACTAACGATAAGTTATGGGTAACCTGTTTTAGTTATGAATATAATATTTCTTTGATTAATGGAGCAACCAAATGATTTTTTCATATAGCTTATTTTTAAATTTGTAGCACGTGTACACTAAGAAATTGTAAGGTTAATTAATAAGATTCACAATGGATGCCATCAATTCTCATGGCATTGACATTGATCATGCAATAAAGGGCTAGAGAGAAATCATGAAGAGCAAAGGTACATTGAATCATTTTTGGTCAACAAGCTATATTTTATGAGGAATCGCATTAAGACATTCTTACAAAGCCTGAGTCCTATTTATTATTACCTCTTGAGATTTAAACATAAATTTACAGTGATACATTAAATAAGAGAAGATGTCAGGAAGAGTAGTGAGCCTAAAATAGTCTAAATTTATGTATTTGATCTCTATGAGACATGAAAAACTCCTATGAATCCTTATGAGTAATTTTGAGTGAATGAAGGTGATTGTGAAATTGTACCCATCTTGAAATGTAACCATCTACCACTTTGATTTGGTGTTTAGGATAAGTGAATTGACTTTCAAACTACAAGTCTAAAGGGTTTTACTAAAGGAAGTAGAATATACTCTATTATTATTTTAGCATAGATTCATCCCCCACATTTGAACATTAACAATGTTTTTGTAAATGAATATAAAGGTTGGTGTGTGAAGGATAATATCATTTCATCACTCTCTCCAATAGGTAGGAAAACATAATCAAGGCATGAGATTTAAAACCTAAGCTATGAGACATATGGTACCCTCATCAAAAAGGATGGATGAACTAATGGTATGGCACTTAAAAATGGTTGTTGTTATATACCACTCTACAAGTGATAGGATTGTGGTTAAAGAGAATGTATTCATCATGTATAATGACATGCTATCCATTGTTAATATAGAAATAAAGTATATTTTAGTTTCATAACATATAATTTTTTATAATCACTTAAAGACCCTATCAATATTGACATGACATCTAGACCATGCCAATTAAGGGAAAGATAATGTGCACTCCTAGAATAGATGGACAACTAGGTCCAACAAATTTTCTAAATAATACAATGCCTCAAGCTATCCCATTGACCATCTCATCACTTTTTCATCCACATTATCCTAGGTATTATCCATTATATTAAAAAACATATACACAATTAGGTGGAGGTCGGTAGGTTGTAATCTAAATATCACCATAAATTTTCTTTGTGTGGGCCTTCATTGAGGGAGTAGATGTTTAGAACCCCTAATGAACTTCAATTAACATAAAGGGGAAACCAAATATGCTGGTGTGATGGATCATCGCCCATGGAAAAAATTAAGGAATAAAATTTTGGGGAAACCATGGTATTAGCATCACCACATACATCATTCTACAAGTGGATAATTGAGTAGAATCAACCTGTAAATTATAACTTCATAATTGTAGTATTGGCATAGTTAACAAAAATAACTTCTGAGAGGACTCTATGAGACCTAAAATGTTTCAAGATAAGACATTCTTTATGAAGCATCACCCATAAGGATATCTCCATGTCAATTTTAGATACATTCAAAGGTTTCAAATCTATTGCATTAGTTTTCAAAATTAAAATATCCAAGTAAAATAGAGTGGAAATTAGTTGCATTGTCCTCTCTAGACAAGTTGCCAAAACTACAAGGTGGTATAGGTAACCTTTAAAAGAGGGAATAACTTGTATTGGATAAACTAGTGGTATAATAACTCTCTTGGGGTTGTAAAACTTTAGAAACATGGTTATGCATGCCCATTGGGATGTAAAGAGTCTCATCAAGTGGGTTTATATTTTGTGTCTCATAATAGGGTTTAATTATGTGGAGAGGAGTGGCTAGAGGGGTATTTTAATTACTAGATTATAAATTTTGGTTAGTTAATATTATCAACTTCTATTTTTTTAAAATACCTAGGGATTCTCAACTTGCAGTTATTTAAATGAAAATTCTAACCAACCTATGAGGGGAATTCATTGATCCAGTGACCAGGTAATTGAAAATGATATTATGTCAAAGGTATGTTTCTATACAAAACTTTATGAAATTATTAGTCAATATTGAGTTGAATATCAATGGATTCCTTTAAAATGTTTTCATGTAGACTTTAATAGATAACCACCTATTTGGTCATGTAAAATAACACCCTTTTGGCTTGTGACATAAGACATGTCCTATGACTAGTCAATATTCTAAATAAATCACATAGGAATGGGAAGGCCATGTATTCAATATATTTCGGCAGCCCAAGTGAATCTTAGTTAGTGACCTTTAAGTCTTGTGTCACATCAGACATAATCATAACCATGCTTTTTAGGAACTAGTAACTTAATTTAGCTATTATAACTTGGACTTGGGACATATCGTTAAATCAAAAAAAGATAAAACTATATAGGGCATCATGTTTTAATCATACTTTATGCTATGAGGTAGATTCCTATGGTTTATCTTATCATGTACATTGGACACAATTTTTATATCTTGATTGGGCCATCTCCTTCTCATTCACTACAATAATAGTTGAATTAGAGAGGAAATAGGCCATTATATAGCAATGAACGTCCAAGGCGTGGTGTTCAAGGAATAATAGATGCACTACTATCTTCGATAAACCCAAATACATAGTATGAAATGTGGGTAAGGGGTAAAAAAACATGGATGACACAAAAATACTATAAAAATAAGTGAAGAAAGTTTCCTATCATCCAGTCCTCCCTAGAACTTTTTATTTTTCTTCCATAATTAGAAATATAGAATATAGTTTTGAATTATTTTCAATTATAAATAATAATTATAATATTTTTATGTAATAGTTTTGGAACCAAAAAAAAAGATATTAATTGAAATATTTATATTTAAAACAAGTTGATATTGTTTATCAAAATTGAACTATCTCATAAAAAAAAATTAAACCACCTCCATTTCACATTATTTTGAAAATTTTACCTTAACTATTTAACATTTCCCATTACTTTATAAATTTTGAACATTAATTTTTGATAAATAATGGGTTCAATACTCTAATCAAATCAATATTGTCAATTAATCTAGCTTTAAGATGTATTACATTTTTTTAAATGTAATTCTTGTATTGATTACAATGTGACAAGAGTATTTATTATGTATATTATTAATTTATTTTTTAATTATTTATGTCAACATGGAAAGTAGTTTAACCCATTGATAACTAGAATTATAGTATGAATCTTTTAGGATATGTAAGCATGCATACACACACATGTACATACTGATGCATATATTCATGTACACACACACGCACGCACACACACACGCACACACACACACACACACACACACACACACACACACACACACACACACACACACACACACACACACACCCCACACCCACACACACAAAATATTAAAATTTGACTAATGTACTAATCTAGTCGTAGATAATTGGAAAAACTCCCTCATCATTGTATCTTTTAGTTATAGACCTACCTACTTTTGAAAGGTTCATATTCACTATCTCTTTGTGCATAAATTTTTTATCTTTAGTGTGACCATTTCTATTCTAATGAACAATAATTATGTACTATGTAAAAATACTTAAGCCTAACTATTAACCTTCACATAAAATTCTAGACCTATACTTGTTTTCAATCTACCTGGACACTTGCATCTAAGTCAAACACATGCATAGAAACCAGTGTCTAATTTTTAAAAAAAGTTTCATGTGCCCAAAAGTGATCCAATTTATAAATTAATTGTATCATAAAGGTCATATTAAGTGCCTTAGTTTTGGATATTTTAAAAAATTCTTTGTATATATACAAATTCAACCCTCAATCAATAACCACTTAATAATAAACTAGAAATCACATACAAAGATATAAACAAACATTATACTAAGCATGAAAATAAAAAAAAATACCATATTCATCCAAATTTATATACTAGTCATATGGGAAATATTTACACAAGTCTAAAACATCATAGTCAACGACTTATGTTGATGTAATTGTCCATATCTGATGCAAAATTCTAATGCCATAGAAAGAATATTCCTATAATCTAATGACTTCACCAAGATCAACATGTAGTCCACCTCCAACCTATTCTTGATTAAACTTGCATAAGTACAATAAACTAGTTAAGTATCAATTTTTACATTTTATTTCAATGCCTATCAATAGTTATACCTAAATAGTTTGAGCAATCTCTACATAACTTTAAAATGCTATTTATCTAAAGTTTTGTTAATCTTCTTGTTCATTATATTAATATACCGTATCTATGTAAAATATTATATAATACCGCTTAACCTTATATAAACACCAAATATCTAAATTCAAGGTTGAAAAAACACAAACAAATTCTAATATTAAATAATCAAGTTACATCAAGCATAATAATCAAAATGAATAAGATTAGACATAGTTTTAAAAAAGTGCCATGTAAGTGGATAAAAGTTAAATGTTTTAAAAAACACTAAACCATAAATTGATTTATATAAACTAAATAATTAGATAATACAACTTAAGTCAATTGAAAACATCCATATGTTTAAAAAAATGAATAACATAATTCACCATTATCCCTACTAACATATATATTCAATAAAACAATAAAGTCTAAAACTTTAATAATAAATTGGGTTGTTTCATTGACAAATACTAGATTAAGTGAAAATCACTTAAAAATTTACGATTTCACATTGTTGAGTCACCTAAATCTCATTTATAAAGTGTTTTTTTGAATGGTATTCCTCTTTGTAACTAGAATGATGGATTTATCAACATATACAATGTTAGAATTGATGGATTTATCAACATCTACAATGTTATAATTGATGGAAATTACATCTATTAACATATCAATCTTTCCCTTAGATACATTCTAGATTAGGGTATCCTTAAAGGTAAAGAGGATTTTAACAAAACATTCAAACACATGAAACCTACTAACATGACTAGAACATTAAAAATTTATCGAAACATTTAAATGGCATCTGAAACACATCCATCCCTCTTACAAACTTCATTTTTGAAACTTGACACAAATGAAATTTGAATGTATATCACTTATCATCATTGCCTTCATCCATGATCTACAACTATGGTATAACAATGCCTCTTTGAAACTTCTCTGATTGAAATCCTTTTGGTTGAATCATATCCTTTTGAATATTTGTATAATTCATGAAGCTATCACACATTTTAATGGTAAGTGACTAAAGCAAATATTTTGGAACTTTACGGGAGGTTTTTATGTGACCTGATGGGATTTAAGAGAGGTGGGTTATTACATAGTATTTGATTTTTTTAAGTATATTATTTGACATGAAAATTTATGTTTACGTACTATTATACATGACAAGGGATGATTACTAATAATTTATGAGGAAAAACTGTAGAATATTCCACAACCACTTCACTAACAAAAATAATCATCAGTAACATATTTAATTTTAAATAAATATTATTGTTCAAGAAAGGGAACATAGATTAATGTTTAGTACTGTCAAAAATGGAATCCAAAAATAAATTAGAGGAATTGACTACCAAAAAATATTGTCAAATATATTTTATTATTGATAAACTTTACTAAGACTATAACTAATGAAATGATAATTTACAAAAGGTTTTGCAATAATTTAATTTATTGATATGTACGGTTTAAAGTTTTTACTACAAGAAAATATTAACTCAAAGTAAAATAATAAAGTAAACAAGCTAAAACATAAACATCAATCAAGTCATAGTATCAAAACAACACCATAACTAAAATAGACACTTGTAATAAACTAGGTACAAATTATCACACTAGAATGAGAAGACAAAATTTCTTCCTTAGGTGGTGAAATGTTAAAACATTAAATATATTTTTAGGGAGGATAAAAAGATATGTAATCATCTATGGTGTCAAGAAGAGCCAAAGAAATATTAATAGCCCACCCAGTAGGATGTTGTACCATAGTAGTAGAAGAACTAGCTAAAGACCCCCATTGAGAAAGAGTAATAATCTATTTCCAATGAGGCAATAATAATCTCCATTCCCATTATTGAGGAGGGGAAAGTTGGATGTGACTATTATATTTATTCTATCAGCATCTAAGCAATGGGCATGGCCTACCTTATGGTATAAGATCTAGGGGAAACAACCTACATTATAAGGAAAAATCCCCTAGTGATCAAGAACTATTATGAATGCCTGACTTCCATGACAACATTAACCAATTTTGGACATGAATCTACATACAGGCCAAAGATAATACATATAGCCTATAATTAATAGAAAACTAAAAATAAAATTCCTCATTGTTATATACAGTAGATTTTATATATTTATTGTATTGAAATAAAATAATAATTTTGAATAAATTATAAATAAAAACTATATACACTATCCAATTAACATAATCTAAAAGTAGGGCCAAGTGCCATGAGAAAGGTACATGATGGTAGGGATGAAATATAGAATGTATCCACTCTTAAGAATACTTGGATTTGGGACATGTCCAAAAGGTGAGATTTAAATAATTAGGTCTACTATAGGCTAGACAATAATTTTTATCAATGATGAGGTGATGCCTTGATAGAATAAACACCAAAATAAATGAGCTAGCTTGGGTTCCACCTTAGCCTTCAAATTTTGGTTGAGTCAAGAAAGCCATGTCCTAGGTGAGGAATTGAGGTCTAAAATCCTATTAAGATTACAAAGGGATGATGAAAATGGGGTTATCAAAAGATAAAAGAGGACATTAGAATAATTTTGAAGTTAGTATCGTATTCCACCTATAGTCTTTCATAATGAACAAAGAGGTTGGAGACCTAACTTGTGAGGAATGCCATATATCATGAACTGCTGAATATTAAGGGTAAATTGTAAATGACAATTAATTAACTTGAATTTGTATTTTATCACTGGTGAACGATCATAATCATCAGGATAAACCAAATCTTTACTACTACAAATTCCTTTTCTAAGAGTCTCTAAGATTTTATAGTAGGGATTTCTCCCAACAAGAGGCTAGTACTAGTCATGATACAAGACCACTAGAGACTATGGTCATTGAATGTGATAACACTAAAAAGTATAGAAGAAACAAACATAAATGAGGCTTAACAACCTCAAAAAAAAATTTAGATGATTTTTACCATTAAATGAAGTTTACTTTTAAGAAGAGCATAAGTCATCAATATATTATGAAATCTAATTTATTTCTAATTAGATTTATTATAAGAAGATTTAAATGAAATAGAATTCTGTATAATGATTTTACAACACACATTATGTAAAATTTATTCAACCACCCATTTGACACATAAGAAAATCATATTTTTATAGACATTGATATTCTCATGCACCATTTATCATACAAGAGTCAACATATATCCCATACAACTCTATGGAATCCTCACATTTGATTGGCATTAAACCAAATAACTCATATAAGAATATTATACATCTTATTGTAATAAGATTTATAGGTGGGATAATATAAGGAGTAATAAAAATGAGTTGTGACCATAATTTTAGTGCAAATCGAGAATTTCCATGCTAAACTAAGCAATTTAGTAACCCAGTATTCCACCTTTTCCTCCACTTTATTTATGACATATTGACACAACTTTGTCTAGAAACTATGAAAAGTAAAGCTAGTTCCAAAAGTTTATATTTTTTACCTCTGTGAATTAATTTTTTCTTTTAATTATGTAATAATTTTGGCATGGGCATCATACTCTTTATGAAGCATTGGGTCTTACTTCACTCCAATCTATATCTAAAATCTAGGTAGAAAATGTTGAAACAATGCATAACCTCCTTAAAAGGTTTTTTTTCACTTCAAGAATTAAGAAGGTATAATCTAAAAAGTGCCCATTTATGAGTTTATCATATTGACCGAGAAGATTAATACCATATATAAGACCTCACTCAACTCTGTGAGCCAAAATATATCCCAAAGGTTTAATATATAAGAGATATAGACATAGTGCATTGCTGAAACATGTATGCATGGAGTGATAGAGCCTAAAAAATTAAATTTAAGATTTTTTATATTATAACATGATGAGTCATCTAAAAATAGAGTTTGAACAATTAAAATGAATAATTTATCAAAACCAAGATCTTGGAGCAAGCCAAAAATAAAAGGTCATTCAAACTTATCATAAAATTTCACAAAATTAAAATTATAAAAGATGGTTCTCTGAATAGAGGACATTTCCCACTCCATATATTACCACATATAAATAAGGTTATGATTAATATATATTCTATTGCTATATCTATTTTGTAGATGTTTGATAATTGTAGGTAATATGAAATAATGGTAGTTAAAAAGAGATTAAAGGAGGATATTGTAAGAGACATTGAATAGGGTGATTGAGTGATAGTTGGTGATAATTTATGATAAACCTAATTTAGTTATAAATTAAATATTTTATTGATAAATTAATTAATGAATTGATTTTTATTTTTATTTTTTTTTTATTATTAAATTTGTAGCATATTTGGACTAACAAATTCTACGATGGATTAATAAAATTCAGAAGGGAAGCAATAAAGTCCATGGGTTTTATCATTGCTTAAGTAATGAGGGGATAAAAATACCTCATGAAGAGATAAAGGCACATTGCATCATATTTGGTTAGCATGATTTATTTTATGAAGAAGCAAATCGAAACATCCGTACAAAGACTATGTCATATTGATTGTTTCTTTTTTAGTTTTAAACAATAATTTATAGTGATCTAGAATAAGAGGATATTTGAAGAATATTACTGAGCCTAAATTCATTTGAATTTATGGATTTTATCTCTGAGGTAATACTATAAAGTCATGTGAATTATTATGAGTAATTTTGAGCTAATAAAGGAAACTACGAAGTTGCACCCCTCTGAAAGAATAGTTGTTTACCACTTTTAATTATTACTTGAGATAAGTGCTATGTATTCTCATCTATAATTCAAAATGGTTGAACTCAAGGAGGGATAATATCATATATTAATCTTTGAGCATGTCTATTTTTCCCAATTTCAAACATGAACCAACTATTTTCCATAGTGGAAGATACTATTTATGGTGAAAAGGATAACCTCATTTTAGAACTCTATCCAACTTGTAGCAAACACATGGTCAAAGTGGAATATTCCAAACCTAAGCTATGATACAAATGACACCCTCATTAAAATAAGGGAGTTATTAAGGATAAATTAATTGTGTATCAATATGAGGTGGTTTACTCTTCACTCCACTCTATAGGTGATTGGATTACAGTTAGAGAGAAAATATTCATAATGCATAATGATTGGATGTCCATAGAAAATATGAAAAAAGACTACATTTTAATCTCAAAGCATATATTAATTAAATATTATAAGGACCCTATAAATATTGACATGATAACTAGACCATATAAACTGATTCAAATTTATTTTTCACTACCAAGATAGATGATCAATTAGACCCCATAATATTTTTAAAATAATGACATGAGTCACGTTATCCCATGAACAATCTCATTTTTAGTGCACCAATATTATCTTAGGCTCTCACCAGCATATTAATATAAATATACACATGCCACATGAGAATGGGTAGGTTATCATTTAAACATCACCATACATTTTTTCTATGTGGGCCATCATTGGGGGACTAGATTATCAGGAACCATTCTAGAATAGGTTGGAAGTGTGCTAGGTGTTTTTTTTGGAGTAGTAAAAATATTTTAGGAATATTATTTGTATGGCCTTAGAAGTTTGTATTGGATATGGAAAATTATGTCAACATAATTGTTTGACTATGATATTAGTACATAACACTGATTATATCAAGATGAAACCAATTAGATCCTTATGTGTTTTGTATCACTTTTCTTCTTATGTATGTAGATCACCTACATAGGCTATTTTCTTATGTCAAATGATCAAAGCCTATCTTCTTCACCCTTAGAGTGACTATGGAAAAACTGGGTTTCAAGCTTATGGTTTTGACCTACCCCATTGAATCCTCTAAAAATTGGTTCTACCTACATATCTAATACTGTAAATAAGGACTCCAACTTATGTAGTGACACATGATAAGGAAATGGATTATAGTGACCTATCTTGTAACTTATAATATAAGGCTTATGGGTTGCTTATTGAATGATTTAGACCTATGTAAATATTTTTCATATGACTAGCATATAAATAAGGATGAATAGGGAAAGTTTGTTCATTTAATTGCTTAATATAATGTACATTTATAGGTTTGTATGTGATTTCAAGGTGATTTTGAGGTGTTGAATGATTGAGAGTTTTTGTGTATATACAAATCTTTTTTAGAATATCCCAAACTAAGGCATTTAATCCAATCTTTAGTATATGAATCATTTAGAAATTAGATTTATTTTTGGCACTGGAAACATTTTAAGAAAACTACACACTTACATTCAGATAGGTGTTTGAATTAGATTCAAGTGTCTAGGAAGATGGAAAATAAGTAAAAGTTCAAAATTTGTAGTGATGGATAGTAATTAGGTTTAAATATTTTTAAATAGTATATAAGCCCTGGTTATCAGTATAACATTGTTCAAACTAAAAGATAAATAAATTAAATACAAACAGATGGTGAATATGATCCTTTTGGAAGGAGGTAGGTCTGTACCTAAAAGATACAACCATGAGGGATAATTTATAAGTGTATAAGACTAGATTATTACATTAATTAAATTTTGGTATTGTGTGTGTGCACATACATGTATGCATGTGTGCACATGTGTACATAACCTAATACAATCATAATATAATTCTCATTATCAATGGGTGAGGCCACATTCTAAGTTGACATAAGTAATTAAAAAATAAATTAATAATGTACATATTAAATACTCTTATCACCTTGTAATCATTATGAAAAATACATTTATAAAATATAATACATCTTATAGTGGGTTTAATTAACAATATTGATTTTATTAGAGTATTGAACCCATGCCTTCTAAAATAATAATGTAAAAATTTATAAATTAGTGTGAAATGTGAAATAATTAATATAAAATATTCAAAATAATGTGAAATGTGAGGTGTCTCAACTTTTTTTATTGACGAGATAGTTTAATTTTGATAAACAATATTTGATTTTTTAATAAGATAAATAATTTAATTAATACTATTATTTTTGGTTTAAAAATTATTAGTTTAAGATATTATAATTATTATTTATCATTGAAGAAAATTCAAAAATATTTTTTATATTATTAATTATGGAAGAAAAGTAAAAAGTTCTAGGGAGAAAAGCATGAGAGGAAACTTCTTTTGCTTATTTTTGTAGGGATTTTGAGTCATCCATGTTTTTAACCATTCCACACATTCAATACTACATTTCTAGTATTATCAAAGATAGTGATGCATATATTTTTCTTGGAACACCAATTTTTGGGTGTTCATTTGCTATATAATGACCTTTGTCCTCTTTGATGCAATTGTTGTTGTAGTGAATGAAAAGGGTGGATTCAAAACAAGCCATAAGAATTATGTCTAATTTATATGAATATGTAAAACATATGAATCTCCCTTATAACCTGAAGTATACTTAAATATGGATGCCATAGATAGCATTTTTTAATGATATTAAAATTATTCTCTTATTTATTACACTTTAAGCCAAATTGCCTTAAAAGAATCCATCAGAGACTAGTTTGGACAGCATAAGAACCCTTAGGTATCAGATTTAGTGGTGTTTAAAAGCTTACAAATGGTTTCTTCTTTTATGAATTAATGATATGTCCTAGCTCCAAATTGTACTAACTAAATTAGGATATTAGTTCTCGAGCAGCATATTTATCATTATGTCTAAATCAACACATGACTTAAAGGTCACTAACTAGTATTCCCTTGGAGTACAAAAGTATATTGAGTACATGGCCATCATATCCATGTTTGATCATTTATTTAGAATATTGACTATCCATTGGGTGTGTCTTATGTCTCAATGCAACTATGTACTATTTTACATTCCCAAACCTATGGGTATGCATTGAAATCAACATGACCATGTTTTAAAGGAGTCCTTTTATATTCAAGTCAACATTGAGTACTAAGTGCATAAATGTTTGTATTGAAAAAATACCTATGAATTACTATAATTATCAATTACTTGATCACTAGATCACTAAATTTGCTTGATTGTTCAGTCAAAATCCTCATTTTAATAACAATAAGTTGATAAGCCAAAATTGCTAAAAATAAAGTATATGATTTTAACCAATAAAATTTTATAATATATTAATTGACCTACCCCTATAGACACTCCATTATATGTAACAAAAATCTATTATGAGGCACATAATATGAACCCACTTCAAGAGACTCTTTGCATCCCAATGGGACTGTATGACTATGTTTCTCAAGTTTTATAAACCTAAAAGAGTTATTATACTATTGGTATATCATATACAAGTTTTTCCCTCTCATAGTGATTAACTATACCACTTTGTAGTTGTGGTGACTCATCCTAAGAGGTTAATGGGACTAACTACCGCTCCATTTTTCCTAAATATTTTATTTTTCCAAGCTAACACAATAGCTTTCCAACCCTTCAAGATGCTTAATATTGAAAAGGGGATATCCTTCTGGGTAATGCTTCATAAGGAATGTATTATACTGGAATACATTTTAGGACTCCTAGAATCCTCTCAAAAATTAATTTTGCTAATTATGTCAACACTATGAATATGAAATTAAAATCTAAAGGTTTATTCTGCTTAATTATCCACTTTTATGGTGATGTATGTGGTCATGCCAATACCAGGGTTTCACTAAAATTTTATTTCTTAATTTTTTCCATGGGAGACGATCTATCACATCTTTATATTTTGTATTTCCTTGATGTTAATCATAATTCATTAGGGGTTATCAACATCTACTCCCTCAATGAAGGCCCACTTAGAGAATCTTTATGGTGATATTTAGATTACAACTTACCCATAACCACATCGATATGTACATGGTTTCTAATATAGTGGATTACACCTAGAATAGTGTGGATCTACAACAAATGTTATGGTCAATGAGATAAAATGATGCATTCTATTAAATTAAAAATTTGTGGGACCTAGTTGATCATCTATTCTAGGAGTGCATAATAACTTCCACTTAGTTTGCATGGTCTATATGTCATGTCAATGCTGATAGGGTCTTTAAGAGATTATAATATCATATGATATGAGAGTAAAATATACTTTATTTTCATATTACCAATTGGTATCCTGTCATCATGTATTATGAATATGTTCTCTTTGACCACAATCCTATCACCTTTAGAGAGGAATGGAAATAAAACCTCTTCCAAGTGTCATACAATCAGTTTAAGTTTAACACATCCATTCTTTGTGATGAGGGTGACATTAATCTCATACACTAGGTATTGAATCTTGCATATTGATTATGTTTTAATGCAAGTTGTATAGTATGATGGAATGGTATTATCCTTCACATACCCACATATATCGTACATTTTGAAAAATTATTACTAATTTTCAAATGTGGGGGATGAGTCTATGCTAAAATAATAATAGAGTATATCATTCTTCCTTAAGTGAAACCATTTTGACTTGTAGTTTTAAACTTAGGCCACTTATCTTAAACACCAACTAAAAGTGGTAGATAGTCACATTTCAAGAGGGGAAAAACTTAACAATCACCTTCACTGGCTCAAAATTGGTCATAAGACTTCATAGGAGTTTTTCAAGTCTTCTATAGCTTAAATCCATAAATTTGGATTATTTTAGGATCACTAATCTTCATGACATCTCCTCTTCTTTTATGGATCACTATACATTTATGTTTCAAGTAAATGAGGTAACAATAAAGAGGATTAATGACTTATGACAACATATTAATGTGATTCCTCATAAAATATACCTTGTTGACCAAATATAATATAATGTGGCTTCATTTGTTCATGATCTATCTCTATCCCTTCACTATATTAGCAATGATAAAACCCTAAGAATTGATGGCTTGCCTTATGAATATTATTAATCAACCATAGAATTTGTTAGTCTACACCTACTACAAATTTAAGAGTAAGCTATGTCAAAAAAATCATTTGGTTCCTTCATTAATCAATGAAATATTATACTCATAACTAAAACAAGTGACCCATAAATTATTATAAGTTACCTCTTGATCACCTTGATTAATGTTTCTTACATTATCATCATCTAAGATATTGATAACTTCATTTAGATCATCTTACCTTCCATTATAAAACATGATAAAATTTCAAACATCAAGAGAAGATATATTCTTCACAAAGTTATTTATATCTGGTAAGGTATGGAATGGGAGAGGTAATTTATTTAGATTAAAATATTTGTGAGAACTTATTTTTATGAAGTGTATGACATGATTGAATGATATTTTATTCAATGCATACTTCATAATCTTTACTTAGGATAATTCTTGCATCTGATTATTCAAGCTCTCTTGGTAGATGCTTCAGTATGTATTAATATCAACAATATCAAATGTTATTGTGTTAAACTATGTAACTCCATGCATTAATATTTCACCCATATGTCAAACCTACATGCCTTATCTATTAAAGCTTTAGGATATCATCTAGCTCACAAATTTGATCATCATCTTGTCTGGAGTATTTTCTTTCTAGACCGTTCCTCTCAAATCATCAATTGCCACTTTGTATAGGATAATTTACTTGATATTCAAGAGATGAAAACTTCTTACATAGACTATGAATTATCTTGAAATTTTTTACATAGCTTCTCAATCTAGCTTTTTGTGGAGTAAGACCAAATTCTTCAAAGATAGTATGTTTCCCATGCCTAAATTGTTAGATAAGTATAAATGGAAATGGATTCATAGAGAGGAATAATTAATTTTTTTTACATTATATTTTCCTTTAATACATCCATAAAAGAGTTGTGGAACTATGTCACATTAGTGTAGGTTTTTATTTTTCCCTATTTACTAATTAGGGAAATTGTATTTCTTTTGCATACATGGAATTTTCCTACATTTGTGGGATAGGATAGCTTATGTGGAGGTGTGTGTCATAGATGTGTCATAGGTGTCATAAGAATGTCATAAGTAACTCCCTTGATGGGAGTTACTTCTCTATTCTTAGCACCTTGTCACCACCTTTCATGAAGGAGTTACAATTTATTATTGGGGTGCCTTGTCCACCTTTTGTGGAGGAGTTACGTACTCTCCTATTTGTAGTCTTCACTTTGGCCATCTCATGTTAATCAAATTTTGGTTTTCTCTATTTTGTCTTGTGTAATTTATCTTCTTATGTCATTTTTAGATTGCTTTAGCATCTATGTGGTGTGCACTTGCTTCATCTCGTGTGATCACGTCTCCATTGCACTCGCATTATCCAGATTCTAGCAATAACTCCGATATGGTATCAGAGAAAGAATGGTAATCATGTGTATGGTTATGCTTTTAGTTCATTTTTAAATTAAGAGGAGTGGAGTTCTCTTTGTTTTTTTAATTTTCTAGATCTGATATAAAATTAAAAAAAAACTTTTAATATCATTTATGGTATCATTTCTTACATCTTAGAATCCTTGGCCTTTGGGTGTCTTGGCTATCTTCACTTCTGGGGCTGGTTCAGTAGAGGGAGGAGTAGCACTCATGAATTATTTTAGGCTCATCACTCAGCCTCTACCATGCCAAGCTTCAGTAGCAGCATCCTTTCCAACAATTGACCAGGCCGTATGACGCACAAGTCTTCAGGGTCTTCCTTTAGCACTCCACGCCAAACTTCTTGTCTGCACCAACTTCAGCACTCAATACCTTTAGGTCTACACCAAAGTCTATTGTTCATTTTCTTATTTTATCTACCCAGGAAGGTGCCAAGCAGGCCGTATGGCGTTTCTAGCAGGGCTTTTTTTTGTCTTTTTTGCCAGCAGTCCTGTTTGGAAAATGACACCTTTTTCATGCTTGGCATCCCATGTGGACCCTTAGATGCTTGGCCAAAAGTTCAATTCTATCTTTGCTTCATTATTTTTAGTTAAAAATTGACTTGTAAAAACAAAAATTAGTCAATTTGACTGAATATTTAATTTTTTAGACAGTTTTGTAATTTGGGGGTTTTCATTTATAACTCGTATCTTCACCTGTCAAAGGTGAAGGGTGAGGCCTGGGTTGGTGGGAGGCCAATTACCCCTCAAAAAATCCTCCTTTGGATTCCTCATTCCATTCCAAATCCAACGAGTGGTTGGAAGGCCACTTTCTCTCTCATAACAAGCATTTTTTTTATGTTTTAGTGTTTTTTTTGCAAAAACACTAGTTTACAGAAAAATTGAACCTTTAATATCTTACAAATGATAGCTTAGATTTTGGTGCCATTTTCTGTAAAAGTGTTTGTAATTCAAATCTCCATAGTGTAGGCTTATTATTTGTCAAAAATTCACTAGTTTATAAAGTGCCAAAAAAATTGGGTCTCTCAAGACACATTTTTGGCTGAGTCCGACGTCCTGTTTGCTTTAGTCTTACAATGATTACTCTAAGACTTATTCTCAATTGAGTCCAATGTATTTTTATTGTGCACTTGTGTATTTGGGTGGGCTCAATATTTTGGGGGGGGGGGGGTGTGATTGTTTTTCACAACTTGCAAATCTTTGCTTTCATTCTCCTTTCTGCATAATTTCACAACTTGCAATCAACACAACTTCACCTAGATTCAAAAAAAAATGGATTATTTTCAACTTAAACCCCTAACACCCTTCAACTATCATGAATGGAAGGTTAAAATTTCAATCATTCTTAGAATCAAAGGGTTGTATGGGATCAACATGGGTATTGAAGTAGAACCCAACACTGATGCTGAAAAGGTCAAGTGGTAAAACCGTAGTGATGAAGCCTATGGATTATTGAGTTTGTATGTGTCTCCAAAACTTATCTTTCATTTATAATCCTCCTAAACTCCTAATGACATATGGGACACCTTATAAAATTTATTCGAGAAGCTTGATGAGATGAGAGGTCATGAGCTCAAAAATGAATTCATAAGTCTAAGTCCAAGCAACTTTGACACCCTGCAAGACTTCTTCACTAAGTTTAAGGCCCTTAGGATGCAATTGAAAGAATTCAAGATAGAGAAGAAAGATGATCAACTCATTCTTTCTATTCTCACAAAGTTAGGACCAAGCTATTCAGTCTTTCTCTCCACTTTCCATGCCACAAAAAGTGCCCTTGGCACTACATGGAAAATGCCTTCTTTGGATTAATTCATTGCCAACTTGACTAAGGAGCAAGATAAGCTAATTAAAATGGGCACAATGAAGTCTACTCAACTCCAAGATTTGATAGCTGTAAATGGTTAGGATAAGACATCAACAAAGGAGAAGAAGAAAAATAACAAGAACCAGGAGAAGAAGAAAGAAAACACCAATCCTGCCAAAAGCAAAACTGAGACTTCCTCTTCCAATGCTAAACCTAAGAAGGAGAAGGTTAAGTGTGCCTATTGTAAAAATATGGCACATGATGAACAAAAATGCATGAAGAAACAAATAGATCACCTAACTCATCTTCTAGAGAAGAAAAACATAGGTGTTCAAGAGACCATCAAGTAGAATTCATCTACCCAAGATTCTACCAAGGCAAAAGGGAAGGGTAAAGTGAAAGAAAAGGGAAAGGCCCTTGTAGCTACAACAACTTATAAATCTTCATGGGTCATTGATTCGAGTGCTTCCCACCACATGGGCTCTTCACTAGCTGAGTTTTCATCTTTAGAGCCTTGTAGCATGACTTCAATTAGTTTGGGTGATGACACATTAGTTTTTGTTGCAAGGAGAGGGTCAGTTGAAGTGGAAGGAGGAACATCAAATAATGTTGTAAGTGTTCTTTCTCTTTCAACCTATCTCCTATCAATGTACCAAATTACTCACATTGGTCAGGGCATAAGAGTTGAGTTTTCCCTAGATTTAGTGGCTATTAGGGAGTTACATAATGATACTACAGTGGCAATGGGTAGGGTAGATCACCAAGCCAGGTTATACACCTTCTCACATTTTACATCAGATTCCTCTCTAACAACATTGCTGACTCATTCAGATGGAGTTAGCAAATTGTGGCATGAGTGGTTTGGTGACCTTAACTACCGCTACCTTGAGCAACTTTGCAAACATGACATGTTCATTGGCTTGCCTTGTGTACAATTCTCAAAATGATTTTATGAGGGGTACTCCCTTGGAAAACATCCTGAAGTAAAATTTCATAAAGGCAAATCTTGGAGGGCTTCACAACCTTTGGAGTTAGTCCACATTGATGTATCAGGACCCTTTACCAAACCATCTTTCACAAGGACCAAGTACATCCTCACTTTCATTGATGATTTCTATAGGTACACTTGGATATATTTTCTCAAACAAAAGTCTAAAGTGTTTGAAAATTTTCTAGACTTCAAGGCTGTTGTTGAGAAATAGATGAGAAATTCATCAAGGTTCTTTGAATTGATAATGGAGGGGAGCATGTTAGCATCAGATTTGAGAAGTTTTGCACCATAGAGGGGATTGATTTTCAGTGCACAGTCACTTACAGTCCTTCATAGAATGGTGTTGTAGAACGTAAGAATAGGTTCTTGAAAGGGACGGGTGTTGTATGATTCACTACAAATCCTTAGCACCATAGTACTAGGCCGAAGCCAACAATTATGCTTGCTACATTCAGAATAGGGTTCCTCACAAAGCTTTGAAAGGGATAACACCCTTTAAAGCTTGGCATAAAAGGAAACCTGATGTTGAGCACCTTAGGGTTTTTGGATCCCCATCCATGGCCTATATTTTGAAGAAGAAACACAAGGCTATGGAACATTAGTCTAAGCCTTGCATCCTTAAAGGATATTCAGATGGTATTAAGGGGTATCACCTTCTAGATCTAGTCACTCATAAGTTATTCATCGAGAAAAGTGTCCACTTTCATGAGAGTCCTAGAGACTCAACACTTGACACTTCTTATCCCTCATTAGATCTACTTCTTCATGATGATTCATCATTAGATTCAAATCAACCACAGCAAATTCTCAAGCTAGAGACATCTTCTTCTTCTTTGAGATCAGACAGTGAGGACAGTGATGCAAAGTCATCCACCTCTAGTCAGTCAAAGGATGAGGAGTTAGCACCTAACTCGCCCACTTTCGAGCCATTTTAGGCTAGACAGACAACTGAGAGTGATGGCACTTGGGTAGGAGATCCCGTAGATGACAGACACACTAAGAGGGATTTTCAGAGAGATCTACATGCCTTCTTTACTTCAGTTTTAGATCCACAAACTTTTCGAGAGGCATCGGGGGTACCTGAGTGGGATAGTGCTATGGAGGAAGAATATTCTTCCTTAATCAAAAATCACACTTGGGACTTGGCTTCACTTCCTAAGGGAAGAAATATAGTTCAATGTAGGTGGATATATCAAACCATGTTTATAGTAGATGTGTCGGCTAATAAGTACAAGGCACAATTATTCACCAAGGGTTTCTCACAGGTGGCAGGCATTGACTACTCAGAGACCTTCACACCCATTGCAAAGATGACTTCTATCCAACTCACCTTGGCTATTGCTGAAATACATGGTTTGGATGCGCATCAGATGGATGTGAAGAGTGCCTTTCTTCATGGAGACCTAGAGGAGGAGATCTACATGGAGCAGCCACCAAGATTTTTTTATGATTCTTCCTTACTATGCAGACTTAGGAAATCTATCTATGGCCTCAAATAGGCCCCTTAGGCTTGGTATGCCAAGATAGATTCCTTCCTTCTCACAGTGGTTTCACTAGGTGCCATTCTGAAGCTAATGTCTACTTCTTGTGACATGATTATTCGCTCTTGATTTTGGTTCTATATGTTGATGACCTTTTGATCACCAGGAGTTCATCAGCTATTTCAGTGGTGAAGACATCTCTTCAGGATAGATTTGACATGACAGACTTGGGTTTGTTGCACTACTTCCTTGGCATCGAGATCTCATAGTCAGATTTAGGGATTTATCTTACATAGCCTAAGTATGCTCTTGACTTATTGGCACAGTTTCACATGGCTGATTGTAAGCCATCACTGATTCCCTTTCTATTAGCAGTCAAGCTTTAGGCTGATTGTTCTTCACCATTGGTTGATGCCACTCGATATCAACAACTTGTTGGTAGTCTCATCTACTTGACTCACACCAAGCCTGACATGTCATATATAGTGGGACTGGTATCCAGATTTATGAAGGAACCTCATGAGCTGCATTAGAAAGTAGCTAAGAGGATTTTTCATTACATACAAGGTTCATATAGATACGGGATTCATTATAGATTTGGCATAGAGGTTGACTTGGTTGGATATACAGATTTAGAATAGGCTGGTGATTCACAAACTTGCAAGTCCACTTCTGGTTATAGTTTCTCTCTAGGTTTTGGTCTTATTAGTTGGTCTAGCAAGAAGCAAAATGCTATTGCTATATCATCCATAGAGGTAGAGTACAGGGGAGATGTTAATGTAGCTGCTGAGGCTATTTGGCTTTAAGGGATACTTTTTGAGTTTGGCATTCCTATCAGGCAGCCCACCATCATTTATTATGACAACTAGATTACCATTCAGATTTGTAAGAATCCAGTTCAACACCAGCAGACCAAGCACATAGAGATTCACATGCATTTCATTCAAGAAATTATTCATAGTTAGGTCATTGACTTGATATTTTGCCAGTCTTCAGAGTAGGTTGTAGACATCTTCACCAAACCTTTCACTAAGAGCAATTTTATTCATCTTTGAACTCTTTTTTGGGTGCATTCCACATTTGTAGCTGTATCATCTTTAGGGGGGCCCACTAGCCTCTTCTTTCTTTTACGTCTCTCTTTTGGTGGGGAGTTTTTTCCTATGGGTTTTCTCATTTTCTATATCTTATGGGAGATTGCATTTGTACATGGGTACCTCATTAGGCCTAGTTGTCAGACCCATTTTATATTTCCACACTGCCCACCTAAGCTGTGCTTATGGGGGGTATTAATGTAGGTTTTTATTTTCCCCTATTTATTAATTAGGGAAATTGTATAACTTGTGCATACATGGAGTTTTCCTACATTTTTGGGATAGGCTAGCTTATGTGGAGGTGTGTGTCATAGATGTGTCATAGGTGTCATAAGAATGTCATAAGTAACTTCCTTGATGGGAGTTACTTCTCTATTCTTATCACCTTGTCACCACCTTTCATGGAGGAGTTACAGTCTATTCTTGGGGTGCCTTGTCCACCTTTTGTGGAGGAGTTACTTACGTACTCTCTTATTTGTAGTCCTCACTTTGGCCATCTCAAGTTAATTAGATTTTGGTTTTTTCCATTTTGTCTTATGCAATTTATCTTCTTGTGTTATTTTAAATTTTCTTTAGCATCTATGTGGTGTGCACTTGCTTCATCTCATGTGATCACATCTCCATTTCACTTTCATTATCTAGATTCTGGCAACAACTACAATATGTCATAAATAGAGTGGACAATAAACTGGAAAACAATGTCATGAAACCCATCATTTTTGTGGGTAAATTTTATGTCTACACTAAAATTGTGGGTACAATTTTAGTGTAAACATAAAATTTACCCACAAAAATGATGGGTTTCATGACATTGTTTTTCAGTTTATTGTCCAAATCATGTTCATTACCTAAGTTTTCCCCTATACAAATCCTCATATTAAAATATATCTTATATTATTAGAAACTTTATTTGGTCTAGTGTGAAGAAAATGTGAGGCTTTCATAGATTTGTCTAGGATATTTGTTGTTAACTCCCTAATAAATGATGCATGGGAATATTAATGTCTAAAGATAGAGAATTGCACTATGTGAAAAATAGGTTTTATAATCTGTTTTATGTAATAATTCACATAAAGTCCCTATATGACATTATATTTCACCTTAATCTCCTTATGATAAATCTATTTAGAAACACATTCGTTGTCATAATGGATGGATAACTCATGCTTTTGTTAAACATTAAGGCTATTTTATTGCAAAAAGTGAATGGAAATATTTTGAGGCCATTAAGACTCATTTATAATGCATTTTTAATGGATTCTATAGTGATATTTCCTTAGATAACCATGTTCTCTAGTGATCTCGTATCATAATCAATACTAGCCTCTTACTGGCATAAATTTGTAGTATAAAAGTTTAGATACTATTTGAAAAAGGAAATAAAACTATCAAGGATTTGGTTTTTCCTCACATTTTAGATCATTATCTCTTTATAAAATTCAAATTCTAATTTAATTAATTCTTACTAGTTAATCTCCACATCCAAGATTTAATGGCAGAGGTCATTCTTCACATGTTGGGTATGCAACCTTCTTCCTAATGGTGGAAATACTAGACGAGGAATTGTGATGTAAACTTTAAAAACTATTCTCCTAACATTATTTATCTAATGATAAGCCCCTTTTCATCATCCCTTGGTAACCTCAAAAGGATTTTGGGCCTTGAATATTCACCTAAAACATGGATTTCCTAACTCAACCAAAATTTAAAGGGCAAGTTGAAGCCTGAGCTAGATCATTTATTTTAGTGACTATTCTATTTGAAATTGTCCTCGCCACACCTAGAATCATCATCCCTTTACATGAAAATTCATTATTGTAATTGATCTATAGTTAATGATGAATATTTTCAACAAACCCTTTGATTTTTTAATTGGAAATGCATTTTACATGATATTCAAGAAAATTCTTTGCCTTTGAAAGAAAATAATATCTTTGTATCCTTGTGAAACTACCTAGATGTGACTTTGACCACTCATTTACAAATCTATAATCTTATTTGATAGTTTATCTTCCTTATATACATGCAAAAGAATAAACCTACATTATAATGATGGATTTTTAACACCGTAAGTGCATGGCTATTTGAAAAATCTTCTTTCGGATGACCCACCTTGAACTTGTAGACTTGTAATATTTCTCCCATGGAGTGTTTGAAAAATCAAAACAATGAAAAATGTAAAACTTACGTTATTTTTACCTTTCTTATTTTTGTCTCCAACTTGGGTTTTCCACATTTGATTTTTTCATATTTGCTTTTTAGGGTTGCCTCGACATTTTTAATGCATAAATGCATCACTTTTCACTTTTTAGCCTTTTGGGGAAATTTTGGTCCGCTTTATAAATTTGGAATTTTCTTTATTTTGGGGAAATTTGAGTCCCAATTGTAATTTTGCAATTTTCTTTGTATTGTGTAAATCCTTAAATCAGTAGTAGTTTTGAAATATACAAATTAAGAAAAAGTAATTTGTAGCTGTAGTTCCCTTGAAAAATTTCCCTTAGGGAAATGGGAACTCCAACTACAATTTTCAATTTGCAAATTTGCAATTTCCAAACGATAGTTGAAGTTCCCCTAAAAATTTCCCTTAAGGAAATGGTAAATTCAAATTCAATTTTCAAATTTCATATTTACAAATTTTAATTTGAAATTTTAATTCCCTTAAAAGACTCCTTCTGGGAAATGAGAACTCCAACTACAATTTGTAATTCAAAAATTTAGAAAATTATAGTTGGCCTTGAACATTACCATAGGGAAATGGTAACTCCATCTGGAATTAGTAATTTGGAAAATTTTAAAATTACAATTTGCCTTGAAAGTTACCTTTTGAAAAAAGAATTCATGTTGATGAAAATTTAACTGCAATTTTGGGAGATGCAAATACAACTTGTAATTCTCACATTTACAAAATTACAAAATTGCATTCCTCCTTGAATTGTCCCTGAAGCTCCTCTTAAGTTGACTTTTACTCCACTAGATTTTAACAATGAGATTTAGAGAGTTGACCATAATTTTCAATTTTAATTTTAAATACTATTTATCCCACACATATATCTTAGGGAATTTGGGAGCCTCATCTACAATGTTTTTGAAAATTGTTGTTTTTCACTTTTCATCTAACTCCATTATATCCTTCTCTAGTGAAGCACCTGGTAGAATTTTTTTATACCAACCAAGCTCTACTATATTTCATGCCTCAACCCAAAAATATATCCTTGTACATAATGCATTTGAATTTGATGTATTCACCGATGAAAATATTCATTGCCCTACAAATGTGGACATTTTTCAAACCCCAATTTTTTCAATCAATATATTAGAAATTCCATTAATTTACTCCATAAAATCACCATCCAAAAATAATGCTTCATTTTTATACAATGTACATACTACATGTGCCCACTTTTCAGGATTTATTGTCGATTTGAGTGAACCACCACTTTTCCAATAAATTGCACATCATATGTGAGAATTTGTACTAAAAAAAGCCTCACATTTTCTACAATACCAATTAGATACTTGCAACCTATCTTCTTTAACAACATTTCTCTTATCATGAACCCCATAAAAGGAATGATAGAGATAAACTCCATGGATTTATCATTTTTAAATATAATTAGAAACTGAATCTTCACTACCATTGCATACAGAGCAATATGATGTCTAAGGCACGCAAGGAAACATGGAACTAGCTTTTCCAAATGAAACTATTAGCTATTTATTTTTAGTATCACTTTTGAAATCAGGTGGATCTAACCTTGAATTCCTATCCTCTATTAGACCACAACTGTTATACTACATAAATTATTCCATTCTAATGATATGAGCAAGTTGTCCATCTTTCCACCAAACCTTATATGGAATGGCTTATGAAGTATTTCTTCATGTCTTCTAAATGTATTTCATTTATAGATTTCATCTTGTAACTAATTGTTATTTTTCTCTTGTTACTATTTCCTCTTCATAACCTTGATTAGGAAAAATCACTTTTGAAAATTGAACAATAAAATATGAATTTGAAGTAGACATATAATCATCCTTAATGTTTTCTTGAAAACTGTTATTCATGACTTCAATAAAGAAACCTAAAACATGTGCAGTAAGATGCGATAGCTATTTTTTCTCACCCTTATACCATAAAAGACTATATCTTAGTATATATTTCAATGGTCCTTGAATCACATGTACAATCAAATCTTTCAAAACATATTGTACCATAGCCCAAAAATTATTGTCATTATCACTAACCAAAAGTGTCACTAATGGGAGGAAAATTTTCTTTGCTTGTTGATCCACCACATTACTCATAAATCTCTTAATAACTATCTGTAGCATTTACACCATATATTATCATCCATAAGTATACTTATAACTGATTTTTATGACTAAGAAATATATTTTTATACACACACTTATCACCAAGAAGATATTCACGGAGAAACTTTAACATAAGTTGACTGCGTCAAAAGACTATCAATATTTCTTGATCTTTGAACCATGTTAAAAACCAAGGAGTTAATATTAAAATAAAGAATATCAATATATGGTAAGTGAAACATTAGTAAAAGAGCCAATTTTTTATAGAGTACGATATAAATCCTTCATACTTAGATTTTAGATAGTAGTATAGAAGTTCCAAAAATTATGAAGTCTGGAACAAGAATAAACTCAGGCTCTATTAGAATAATGATGTCTAAATTAGATGCCTAAGCCCTTACCACCATGCCATGGAACATTGAAATCCCAAAGGGTGCTTCAAACCAAGACTTAAAACTTAATTTCCTCAACTAATGAATCTCCCAGCATGTCTTACTTGGCAGTTAGCCTACAAAGGTAGCATTTTTATTACAATTTATATTTCAACATACCTTTTCCATTATGCTTTATATTTTAGGATATAGAGATTTAAACATAATTTGTAACTTGTATTTTTGATGTTTGATTTTTGTAAGTGCATTCCTTGGTTAGAAAAACATCAAAAATACATTGTTCCCTTGAAGAATAGAGAGAAGGTTCCTTACATCATTTGAGACTTGAATGGGATATACCTCCATTTCATCAAAATTGATAGGTCTAAATATGAAAATGTAGAATATAGGATGTTTATTATCATCTTTATCCATATACCTCATGATTGGTTCAGTGGTAGGTTCAATAACAAATGTCAAAGGAATATTAGGGGTTGGAATTAGTGGAATAAACTTAAGAGGGGATTCGACTAGTTGAGAAGGCGCTGCATACTAAATGGGACTATGTGATTCTATGTTTCTCAGAGAGATATAAGAATCCTTAATAATAATAATTTCAATAAATAAGAATTCAATATTACCAGAATATTTATATCCCAAACACTCTTTTATATTTACACTTTGCTCATCAACCTGCCTCAAAAACTTGTGGCCCTTTTTGATGAACACGTAATAGTGAGAAAAGTTATCTTGATGAGTCAACTTTGAATGATGATCTTAGTCCTTCAATATTTAGAATAAAAATAACCATCAAAGATGAAGATATTCAAATTGGGATTTGATCTTTCTTTGAAACCAAATGATGTGATGGTATGTCCACTATAAGCAAAACTATTGAATATAATAGTTTACAAACTTGAAGTGATACATATTAAAACCATATCTTAATTAAATTAGTGATGATAAATGAAATAAAATACAAAGAAATTTTAGACTCATGTTCAAAAAGGAAAACCACCTCAAAAAATTATAAATTGATAGCACTTTATGAAAAATTATATAAATGTTAATTTATCAAATCTCTCAAATTCCTATCATGTCCTAAGTGGAGTGTTTCAGCATTGATAACTAGTATAGCAAAAGTAGACATAAATAACCTGTTCTTTCAAACACGTAAGATATTATTGATAAATAATGTCTAAAAATATGTTAATAAGATTATTTTATAAAATATTGGCAAAGAACATTTTTAAGCCCAAAATTATAATTAGCTCTCTTCAAGTGTCCTAGACAACACAAGTAACTAGGACTCAAATTTAATCTGTAGGAATGGTGCTAGTGAAGTGTTAGTATGTTCACAAACAAAATATAATAAAAATAGTACAAAGATAAGTAGAGAAGTTTTTAACATTAATTACTTACATCTCTCTACAAGATTCCCTATCAACATAAGTGTCATGGGTGTCTTTTCATTCCCTGATAATGGTGCTAGTAGAGTGTTGCAATGTTCATGGACCAAAAATATTTAGAATAGAAAAGATAGGTGGAGAAATTGATAACACTAAACTAATTAAATCTCTCTACAAGAGACCTCAACAACATAAGTACCAGAGATCTTATTAGTCATTGAAAATGTACTAGTAGAGTGTCAGTTCCCAATTTCACACCTATTTATCTTAGCCTTGTACACTTGAAGAAAATGTCAAACATGGATGATAACCTTGTTTATATGTCATTATAGATAGGAATGGTTTTATCACATGGATGGATTGAATTCAAATAATAACTTAGAGGTATCGATAGAGGGTATGGTCATCTCCATGCTACTTCTGGCTATGCCTAAATAAAGGAGATATGACGTAAGGGGTAGCTTTCTCACATGGAGTGATAATTTAATTCAATCTACATGGGTATTTTTGGCACACAAATTTAGGTTTGACTAGGGCATAACAAAATTTGCAGACTCCACCTAGGAAAGGTTGTCACACAAAATATGCAAATACGCTAATTTAAATAGAAGCTACTAAAGACATATGGGCAATTTATTGTACTTTGATTATAAATAAGTTTTAGAAAAAGGGGGTAAAAAATAAGACTGTAATTTTAAGATTCAAAGTCCAAGATGCATAAACATTATAAGTATGAAATATCCATTCATTTATAAGAAACAAAACATGAAATATTTACCAAGGTGTATTATTTGTAGGGTAGAATACGTAGGATATGTTATATAGTTATCAAGATCGGTGTGATGATGGTTTTCAAATATCAAAGATTATTTAAATATTTATGACATTAATTATTGCAAAGATGTAGAGATATTATCATACAACATGAGGGGAACTACTAGGAATGATTTGCATCCATTGGTGTTAATACAATGCAGATACCCAAATGATTCCTAAAACCATAGAGCATACACTAAAACTAGGATTTTAAATACTTTCCCTATTAAATTCACAAACCTAGGGTACCCTTAAGATGTATTCAACAACATGTTTCCAAATCACTATGCAGAAAGGGATTTATAACCTAGATCTATGCCCAAGATGATAACCAGTAATTAACATAAAACCATATATCTAATTAAAATAACTTGGTAAACACATCATTGAATTTCATTAGTAGGAAAGAATAAAAAGCAAAAGTATTTTCCATTATCTTGAGAGAAAATCTTATATAAATCAATGTTATAAATTGTAGACATGGAGGCAAGCATGGTATATTTGTTCTTTATTGGATAGTGGAGACATATTACAATGCTATCAGAACTTGTTAATCACTATACAACTACAACTACCTTAGAAAGAGAGAAAAAATTCGTATAGTAATGGATCTCAAATATTTTAAGAGCCTAGGACTTAAAGAGAAAAGGAACCAACAACCACCTTAGAGTAGAGGATAATCCCACTTTCTATACAAAATTTTACCACTTTTATAATCTAGTAATGTGGGTTATAATTTTCAATACTGAAAAATTATATTCAATACTCAAAGTTACACCAAGATGCTCCCAATTGGAAAATGCTCCTTGTTGCGCCTATAATCTTCATCCTTGTTGCATTGAAATTCATTATTGTAACTGGATCTATAAGTAATGAAGAATATTTGAAACAAAACCTTGGATTTATTTGCTATAAATGCATTTTGCTTGAGCTTGAAGGAGAAAATTCACCTTTGGAGCCAAATAATATCATTGTCTTGCTATGCAACTGTGTAGATGTGTTTTTGACCACTCATTTGCAAATGTGGAATTTTATGGATAACTCTCTTTCCTTATATGCATGCAAAATAACAACTTGCCTTGTAATGATAGATTTTGAACATACCAAATGTATAAACATTTGAAAAATCTTCTTTGGAATGTCCCACCTTGAACTTTTAGACCTAAATTATTTCTCCCATAGGGTGTTTGAACAAGTAAAACAATGGAAACTACAAAACTTAGGAGGTTATTTTTACCTTTTTGGTTTTTGGATCAAACTTGATTTTTATACATTTTTTTCTTCACATTTACTTTTTAGGGTTGCATGGATAATTTTTGATGCATAAATGCTTTAATTTTCACTCCCTAGCCTTTTGAGCAAATTTTGATCCCTTTTACAAATTTGCAATTTTCTTTATTTTGGGGAAACCTAGGTCCCGTTTATAATTTTTCTATTTTCTTTGTATTGGGGTAATTCATAACCTAACAATAGTTTTAAAATTTTTAAATTTCAAAATTTAAATTCATAGTTATAATTCCCCTAAAAATTTCCTTTAGAGAAATGGGAACTCTACCTATAATTTACAATTTGCAAATTACAATTCATACTTATAGTTCCCATGAAATATTCCCTTAGGTAAATAGGAACTCTAACTATATTTTCAATTTGAAAATTACAATTCATAGTTAGAATTCCCCTAAAACTTTCTAGGAAATGGGAAATCCAACTGTAATTTTCAATTTAAAAAATTACAATTGGCCTTAAAAGTTCCCATAGGGAAATGGGAACTCTAACTATAGTTTATAATTGGTAAAACTATAAAATTATAGTTGGGCTTGAAATTTCTATTTTGCACTAGGTCTTCATGTTGACTAGCATTGACTAGTGGGTTTAGGATATTCAAGTGTAATTTACAATTTGGATATTTAAAAAATTTAAAAATTGCATTCCTCCTTGAGTTCTCCTTGAAGCTCCTTTTGAGTTGACTTTTCCTCCAATATATTTGACCACAAGTTTCAATTTTTATTTTGAAGATTGCTTGTCTGACACAAATCTCCTAGGGACTTTGCAAGCCTCATCTACAACTTTTTTTAAAATTCCCATTTTTGACTTTTTATCTAACTCCATTCCATCCTGGTCTAACATAGTAGCCTATAGAAGATATTTTCAAGAAACCAAGCTCTCCACTATTTGATTCCTCAACTCAAAAATCTATCCCTATGTACAATGTATTTTAATTTTAATCATTTACCAATGAAAATTTTCATTTCCCTGTAGATATGGGCATTCTTCAAACCCTAGATTTATAAAATAATGTACCATAAATGACATCAATTAGATCCATATAATCACCATCCAAAAAAAATGTTTCATTTGTATATAATGTACAAACTACAAGTGCCCACTTTTTAGGATTTGTTGTTTGTTCGAGTTCACTACCAGTTTTACAATAAATTTCAAAACATATATGACCATTTGTACTCCTAGAAGCTTCACATTTTCTACAACACCAATCAGATTATTTTAACATATCTTCTTTAACCAATTTTTTCTAATCATGAATCCTATAATAGGAATGATGGACATAAAATATATAGTTCTCATATTTGTAAAAAAAAATTGGAAATTGAAACTTCACCATTATTGCATATAAAGCAATCTGATGTCTGAGTCACACTCAAAAGCATATAACTAGATTTTTCAAATGAAAGTATTGCATCTTTCTTTCAACGCATCACCATTAAAATAAAGAGGATCTAACCCTAAATTCCTATCCTCTATTAGACAGAAAATGTTATCCCACATAAATTCTTCCATTCCGATGATATGATGAATTTGTCCATTGTTCTACCCACCCTTATAGAGAATATCTTGTGAAGTATTTTTGGAAGTCTTCTAAATGTATTGCCTATACACATTCTACCCTAAAAACAATTCTTATTTGTATCTTGGTACTATGTCCTCTTCGTAACCTTGAGTAGGCAAAGATGCTTCTAGAAATTGAACACTAAAATCTGAATTTGAAGCAAACATGTCATAATCCTCAATGTGTTCTTAAAAACTCTTCTTCATGAATTCAATAAATAAACCTAAAACCTATGCAATAAGATGTCACATCTATTTTTCTCACTCTTATACAAAAAAAGATTGAATATTATTATCCATTACAATGGTCATTGACTCACATGTCCAATCAAATCTTTTGAAACATATCCTACCATAGCTCAAACTTTATGTTCATTATCATTAACCAAGTGTGTCACTAATGGGATGAAAAAATTCTCTTCTTATTCATGTATCACATCACTCAAAAGTTATTAACAACTACATGTAACATTTACACCACAACCTCTTAGCCATAGTTATTGTCATCACTATGGTTTGTGACTAAGAAATCTAGATGTTACTACAAATGTTTGTCACCAGGAGGATGGCCAAGGAGAAAATTTAATATAACTTTACTGCATCAAAGGACTCTCAATCTTTCCAAATATATAAATCATATCAAAAACCAAGGAGGTAATATTAGCACCAACAATATCAATGAACAGTAAGTGAAACATCAACATAAAAAGCTAACTATTTTATAGAGTGTGATATAACTCCTTCACACTTTGATTTTAGATAGTGTTGTAGAAGTTATAGAAAGTATTAAGTTATGAGGAAGAACAATCTTGGGATCTATTAGAAGAACAATGTCTGAATTAGTTGCCTGTGTCCTTGAAACCATGTTGTGGAGTACTAACATCCCAAAGGGCACATCATACCATGACATGTAACCTAATTTCCTTGACTGATGAATCTCCCAACATGTCCTTGGTTAGTGCTTAGCCTATAGAGAGTGAATTTTGAAATTCCTAAATTTTTTGAGCTCTAATTTCAAGTTCATAGGATCTAGGGTCTTAACAATAAATTACAAGTAGGCAAATTATGAAATTGCATTACAGTTCTATTTTTACCCCATCCTCCCATTATCTTTCCTTCTGAAGGATCTAGAAACTTACATGCAAATTGTAATTTGTTTTATGGCTAATTTTATTTCAACATCCCTTTTCTACAATGCTTTGTATTTCAAGATCTAGAGCTTTACAGACAATATACAACTTGTTTTTTTTTTTTTTTTTTTAATAAGTGAATTCCCCAATTAGAAAGTCAATGGGGATTTTAGAAGTCAAAGATAATTTGAAAAATTTCACTTAGCCACTCAAACCTCTAGTGAAACTCTATAGTGTCATTAGAAATTTTTCCCTCGGTAAACCTACAATCAAAGTCCATATATCTTCCAACAACCATGTATTTTATTTCCATCTATGCATCTCCCCATGCCTAAAAACACTAAAACATTTTTTAATTATTTTATTTTTCTCTAATGATAGGGGTATTTCCATGGATTATTACATCCTTATACATGTTTCAATGCTTGGTTGTATGCTTAAAGCACTTACCTTGAAACAATTTCCTCCACGTAGACATTTCACTATAATCCTCATACCATTTCTTTATAAAATAATGTAAATTCATGGTGCAAATTTGAGCACCAACATGTGCATTAGTGTTACTCCTTTGCCACTAGTGTAGTGATATATTACATAAATGGTTGGGCTAATGTCTACCAGGAAAGAATGAGTGAAAAAGGGACCTGTGTGCTTAAGTGAAAGCTCAGTGATATTTTTGGTAAATCTAGGAATGGTTTGGACTTGTAATTTTTATTGAAAGTGATCAAGAGAGGACTTAAGATAGGTCTAAGGATAAGATAAGGATAAGGTGGTCTCGAGTGACACTCATTGCACTAAAATGAAATTTCATATGAATAAAAAATATTTAAAAGAGTAGCCCATGAACATTATTTTTAATGTTTTAAGGTATATCACTATATGCACATGCATATACTGTATTTAAAGATTATTCACCTAGAAGTCCATATTAGGGGGAGAATTTGTTAATTTTAAGGTCATATTAAAATAAAACATTTATGTAGGGAACACTCATTAATAAATGGGTCTCTTAGGTCATCTCAAATTCACATGAGCTTGTTAAACTCCATTTTGAAAGGTGACATGCACAAGTTATAATAAATAGGGTTTTGATAAAAATACAAATATCTAGAACCTATCCATGTGAACAAAGATGAAAATATGTAAGGTGTAAGTGAACCCTAATATTAATAGTTGGGAATTCCAAAAGAAGGCATCTATTTCATACTAGATAAAAACTTTGGATTCATGTCATAAATAGTGATGAAAGTTTGTAGATCCAAATGGTAATGTCCAATATGAAAAATATAAAATACTCATAATGTAATGAATCATTATGAAACATTATATTATGTACTTGTATTTGTTAGATCAACGTATGAAATAGTATATAAGATGATTACTATCTCCTCTTTATATTTATAAATTGAAATTATTGTTTGAAATTGTAATTTATATATTTATCATACTTTCATAATTCAAAACTGCCTCAAAATATTATGAATTTGGTTTATTTAATTTCCATGCTTTTAGATTAGCTTATCCATTTATCTTATTAGGATATTTTTACCCTAACCATTACTTCAAAAAGCATCAAATAGTTTCACCTTCTCCCATATAGCCTTCATAAAATATAAATATATATAGATATTTAAATCTAAAATGAAATAAATAAGTGCCACGTAACTTAATAACCAACATCAATAAGACTATACATATAAAAGGATGATGCAAGTTGAATGAAGTTAAATACTATTAAAAATAGACTTTAGAAAATGTCAAACCATACATTGAGTTGTTCAAACCATATAAAACATTAAGAAAACTTTGTTCAACTAAAATTTCTACATATTAGGAATTAAATGAAGAAGATATGTCCCTATATTTCCTATTAACATGATTGATGCAAATAAGACCAATATAGTATGCTCCATCATACCTAAATAAGTTATTTTCATTAGGATGGACTAGAGTAAGCTCAAATCATTAATGATTTTGGGAATTGATACTTCTAAGTTACGTTCATCCATTCAATAAAGTGTTTTTTCATCGTATCCCACTTTATAATTATAATGATATATTTATTAGTATTTATAATGTAAGAATTAAGGGAAACTACATATAGGAACATTTCAACATTTCCCATATAAACATTATAAATCAAGGCATTATTCATACTAGAGAGTATACTATTCAAAATATATTAACCACAACATCAAACATATCAAATACATTAAATTTAAAAGAGCATTAACCATTTATCCGAATTAGTTCAAGTATAGTTGAGAACACCATTTAAAAGAACATAAACCATTACAAAAAAATTCTAATATTTTTTAATGAAAAAAGGAAATTCACTAACCGAGGTATTGAGAACCCCATTATAGATTTTTAAGGAAAGGGACTAAAAATAAGCATAATTTATTTTTGTTGAGTGATCGATACCTTTATTTTCCTCAATATTTAACCTTAATAACATTCTTAAGGGGAAAAGATATTATGAATTATATTATTTTTAACCAAGCATTTTATATCATTTTGATTATGAAATCTATCCAAGATTTTTTTAATAAATTTGGCCTTGGAATGATTCTTCTTTGATATTTATACTAGTTTTTCACATGTTTTTTTTCCTCTCCTCACCATTCAAAATATAGATTTCGAGAGAATAAAACTCAAAATAAATATATACGAAAACAAAAAAGTAGAGTTGGTATAAAAATGAAAAATTAAAATATTTAAATGGTGAAGAAATGTGGATTGGTTGTTGCTCCTTTAAATAATAAGTATATTAGTTTCCACCTCTATATAACTATTTATGATATGATAGTCAAAACATATGAGGTGTCTGATAGTAAATGTATAGAAAATACATGATTAAACAAAGGAATCCAATATCAATCATGTTGTGTCACATGCTACCCTATCATTATTTAATAGAAAATAAAATCATTGAAATGATTGGCGTTGATGATATTATCATTTTAAAATTATAAATTCCTTATAATTTTTTAAAATTGAGATATTTATTTTAAAAATTCAAAAATTGAAATTAATAGAAGATAAATGAGATAAGAATATAAAGATTTATTGAATAGAGTTATACAGTATCAATTATTTTGTATATTTATTAATTAATTCATTAAACAAAATCTATGAATCACCTTTAACTTCAAGATGTTGATTAAAAATTTATAAAGGTAGCTTCAAACCTTTCACTAATGAACGATTTCATCTAAAATATTATTTTTGTTAGGCATGTTAAAAGTGAATAATCTAATTGTGTTCCTTGTATCATGTCCTATTATCCCACATGTCTCAGATATTCATGGGTTAAATTTAGAATAACCATGAAAACATAGCTTAAATTTTTTAACAAATAGAGTCACCCATTTCGACTCTTTTCTTTTATTTATTTATTTAGTTCTTGGTGTTTAACACATAATTTATTAAGATGTCTCATTTTATAAGTATGTGACATATTCCAAGTATAAATGTTTTTCTTGAAATGGTAATTTCTCATCACATTTATATGTAATTTTAGTATAAAGCTTAATAATTCAATATATTTAGCACATTTTTTTTCATATGGATAATTGGTTATAATTAGTTTATTATTAGTTATTTTATGTGTAGTTATTGAGTTTCATTTTTATTAGTGTGGCCCATGATGCTATGTTTCTTATGTTTTCTATCCCCTCTATATTAATTTTATCCTTGAAGGACATCCTCTATTCTCCATATATATATTTTTCCTTTATATCAAAATATTTACTTTTTAAATTCTATGAAGACACAATAATCCATCTATCAACTTTATCCCATTTCCTTTTGTGTTCCATTTGTTCCCTTATAATTCCTTCTTTCATTATTATTATTTCTAATTCTTTTTATTTTTTTGGATTTTGCACCTATAGCTCCTAACTAAAATTCATAAAGTTTATATATTAAAATTATTTAAAATAATTCCTATAACAGTATCAATAAATCAATAACTTATTCTATAAAATTTACAATTCTTATCCTCAAAGATTTTTAGGTAACATCCATGTTTTAATTACTTACATAAATGTGAAAAGATAATGTCTAGGTAATGTTCATGTAATTTCACTTATATATGTACATAGTGAATTAAAAAATCTCTCTATTTAATAATGGGAAGTGCTAGACCTGTATTGACTTTGATTCCATGCATATAGGATGCATTGCTATAACACCTTAATATATATACTTAGTGTTGTGAGTAAAATTTGTATAGTTAAAATTCCTAAAAAATTTACGTCATCAACAAGTTTGAGTCTTTTTGAAAGTTGAAATTTGAGTTGAAATTATATGATTTTGAAAATAATTAAGTATTAATGGTTTATATATATATATATATATATATATATATATATATATATATATATATATATATATATATATATATATATATATATATATATATATATATATATATATACCATTAATACTTAATTTTTTTCAAAATCATATAATTTCAAATCATATATGTAGGGAATGACCTAGGTACACATGACATGGGGATGCATCTCTCCCAATAGCACTTACTTAACCTACCATGTATGTCACACCTATGATATACATAAATTTTAACCATGTTGATGAGGAAAACACACCAATAATGTTGATCATGGCCACACATATGCCATTGTTATAGACTCGTAAAGTACCTTCACATAGACACATGGTGTCTTCACCACTACCAATGGTGGCCATGTATCCATCACATTTATGGACCTATATTATACTATATTGCACTCGTCTGAAATTAAAACCATCCTTGCCTCATATATAAATACTTGTAGACCTCCTTCCATTAATTTCCACCAAAAACACTTTATTATTCTCTATTATTTTCATCTTCCATGACAAAACTCTACTAACCAATATTTTTCTTTATTAAAGATAGGAAATTCTAGGTACAGTCAAAATATTCATCATTATGAGTACTCCATATCTCCACAAGTTTCATCAAGTGTAAATATCACTTGTAGCACTTTTCACTCATAATACATATTATGGTGCTTAGGGAACACCAATTTTTTTTTTCTCCTAAAAATTATATAAAATTAATTATTAATAAGGGTAAGTAGTTTGATGACCACCATTGATCTCTTTACACATGCTCATAATATTTATTTCTCACTAAACCAATGTGATAGTCTTAAAACATTACCTAAGGTTAAAATCCATATCACCCACTCCACTAAGATCATGTACAAATATATAGTTTAAGATCTTGTAACCATTATTGAAATAAATGCTTTAAACATATTCAATTTCATGATCGAACATGTTGGTATAGAATAGTTTAATATAAAGGTTAATAATATATTAGTTATACTTATGTGTACCTTGGTAATAAGGGTCCATCATAAAACATGAAACTTTTTAATTGATGTGTAGCGTATGGATCTATTATAAATGTGTGCACAATATTACAATGCATTAAAAAAGGAGGTAAATTTTCCAAGAGATGTGAGGCCATTGAATTTGTGAAAACATTATTCCATAAGAATATGGATAATAATATCACTATTATGAACAGGTTATTGAAGATGAAATAGAAGGTATCTCCAACTTCCCAAGTGTTTCACTAGATTTTAGTTTGTGAAATATCTCTTAGATATGATCACTCTACTCAACAAGGTGGTCTGAAATGTAGATACAAAGGAATTTCATCCATGAATGTTTCTCCTTGTGAGAATAATTTTTAGTGGTAATGAGTTCATCAATTTGTGGAGTATGATAAATCATGAACTCAATGATCAACTCATAAAATTTACTACCACTAAGTAACTTTATATATATATATATATATATATATATATATATATATATATATATATATATATATATATATATATATATATATATATATATTATATACTCATTCATCTCACTACGTATACCCTGAGCTCACGTATATGTAAAATTAAAATATGTAAATGAGAGTATATGAGTTATTTCCTCAGCTATCTTTAGAATAAAGTAACAAACACTTTAGAAGAGGGAATACTTGATTAATAATGGGGATAGTATAAAATACAATGTGAATACTAGGGAGTCAAGTTTACTAAAAAATGAATCAAGTTGGTGTCACAATATGGAATCCGTTTAATCTAATTTGAGAAGCTATTATCTATAAGAGTTTGAGTTTTTGATGGGTATACTATGAGTATTCCATGACTATATATCCATAAAATTTTGCTAATTGAATTAGGAATAAATATGTAATATGTTCATCAAAAATGTGGGAAGATATATATTTTGGGACTAGTATTCATTATTTATATGGGACACTAAATGTGAATGCATACAAATCATGATATAAAGCTTTAAGCTAGCATATCTCACTGCACTATATCTTCACATAAATAGAGCTTCATTTTATAAAAATTATTATATGTGAGTTAATATCTATATTTTCCCTTCATTATTTCATAAATCACACTTGAAAGACAATTAGGATGACTATGTCAATGATTTTAAGTTTAAAATATGAGATCAATAATGTCAAATTATAGGTCAAGTTGAAATGTTTTATGAAAAATGGGTACCTAATGGAGTGACCGATGATGTAAAAAAACCTTTAAATTCAAATGAAATTATGGGATTTGTGACTACTCCTATGATAGTGGTGTTCAAATTCACACCTTAAATATCACACCTACAAGAAAGAGCCAATTTTATGCTGAGAATATCAATGAAATAGTTTGATGACAAGATTATAAATTTTATAAAGGATAGCATTTATAATTAAACCAATTTTCAAACCTCATCTAAGGAGGATCCTATATCTACTATAAGGATAAATATATCTAGGGGTTTTGGCACTATATTTTATCCAGTAATATGGTTACTAGTGATGGCAACTATGAAGACTCAAACTAAGGAAAATAACCAAAAAATAATTGTTGAGAAGGCTATTTCATGGTTATAAAATTTTAAGCCAATAAGACAGTACTAATGCAATAATATGCCCCCAAGATATACCTCTTAACTATTGAATACTATCAAAGAAATTTATTTTAATTTTATTTAGTGAAAGGAGAAATTATCAGGGATGGAAGAGATACCTACTTGCACATCACTAAAGCCAATTTCTCATGTTATCCCATATTCTCCACATATGCAAATCTCATAATAGGGTAATCCTCTAAGCAAACATATAACACATGTTTCATTAAGTAGTATAGATACACAAATGGTATGTACCATATATATGAGATTTAAATGGATTCCACCATTTCTAAGAAATATTAATAAGATAATAGATGTCATGTTTCCATAATCTAATGCTTTGGATAATCTTTTTATGACTCATCCTTCTCCTAAAAATACCAATACCACCTCTTGGTTGATCATACAATTGCCACATGGTAAATGTTTTTAAATTATAGAACTAAATGGTAAGAAACACATGGGTGAAATGATAATCTTTGTTTATGCCTCATCAAGATTTGACATCAGACAATCCACTTACGAGATTGATGTTGACAATCTCAAAGTGACTACTAATAGAGATTAACAAGATGATTTGACAAAAGAACAATTTAAATATCAAATATGACTACTTACAAGATATGTGAAATATCTATTTATTATGTAAAAAGCCTCTACCAAAGTTTAATTTGAAGCATCCACAAAAGTTCTAAGAATAAGTAAAAATGAAATTTCATCCATATCTAAATATAATAGTTATGGGAAGACCCTTTAAGCCTACGTAGAAAAATTGTTTCTTGATGGCTTCAAATACATGGATGAAATCAAAAATATCTATGAAAATATTGATTTGAAGTAAGTCAAGTGCCATCAATCTGAAATCACGTTATTGAAAAGTGTGATTCATTATCTATAAGATATTGCATGGATTGATATAGACATGGTTGCCAAAATATAAATATTTGATCAAATATAAAATAACATAGCTTTTAGTCTAGATAAAAACCATTCTAAACATGATATATGTGATTAATAAATTAGTACTTAATTTTACATATCAATATAAATTTAGAGGAGACAAAATGGTAAATGGATCTTCTAATCTTGATAATCTTCCCTATGAGTTTCTCAAATATGATGTCTAAGGACCTCATGGCAGACATGAATTATATAATAAATTATCAGAGCTTATAAAACACAAAAAATTTAAATGTATATTCAAGGTATCATTTATGAACATAATTAGTGAAATTCATTCTTGATTTTAGGAGATTAATGTGCAACATAAGGAGTTCTATGAAACTCCATACACCATAGCATTAGTCATAGATATATGGATAATGCATTATGATAATATGGTTATTCTCTAATGGAATTCAATTACTCAGGCATTAGAAATATTAATTTTATATAAAATATCCCTTAAAAATAATTCCAAGTCAAGACTGCTTTTGACTGCAGGTCCATCCAATGGAATAAAGCCCTTGAAATAAATTTAGTTATATTTGAATTTAACATTTTAGATAAAATTTTTAAATGATATTTTTTATAATATAATATGACAATCAAAAGTGAATAACGTAAAATATATAATATGAAAGATAATATTGGAATATGAAGGGCCAATCCATTCCCTTCTATCTCTATAATAAGAGAAATAACTACATTATAATGGTTTTTGATGTGGATTGTAATTGTTATTGAGATGTTAGTAGAAATAAATTGTATGCTCAATTTTACAATGAGGAACACAAGTAAAAAATATCAAAATTTGTGTCTATTATTTTTTCTATGGATATGTTTTATTGATTCTAATAATACATATCCCTCATTAAAAAAAATACTTGTTTTTATTCTAAAACTAGAGTATTACTTTTAGACTTATTTATTGTCATCAAAGGGATGAAATATGAATTTTATCATTCATTCATGACCTTCTCCATCATTTTTTAAAAAAATCTTGATTGTATTAGTAAAATTCAGTACTTCAACAAACCTATAAATATTTTAAATATGTCTATTTTTATTTTTCAATCTTTTTAATAGAATTAATTATCGGTGTTTCAAATTTTCACCTTAGCTGAGAAGGGGATTGTTCTAATCTTCCTACTCAAATAGTGTCTAATATGGGTCTTATCCTAGGCTGTGGGTATCCTAATAATGGATCAGACCTCCAGAGAAGGTTAATTTCCTTCTGGATCTAACACCTAAACTAAACATAATGTAACACATTCTTGGAAAAGGAGAGAGAGAATAATAATAATGTATGAAAAGATTATAAATCAAGTGATGTACCAGTAATTGGAACACTTATAATTTTCATAAAAACCACTATGAGACACATTCAATACCAGATAATATCAATCTCACATCAATATTTCACAATAATGCATGAATAAATTATTAAAGTAGTATGAGAGGGCATACATCCACATTCAAGCCAATTAACAAACTATAAATTGCACTTATAATGGCCTATGAGAACTATCAATCACTTTAGTAAGAGGAGAAAACATAGACATATACAAGGAACATACATTCACTTAAATACAGTACAAGAGTTCATGGAACACACTTCAATCTAACTTAAAAAATGGTGTAATTCAGTATTTATTATATCAAAATGTGTTACAAAGTAAATATTAGCATAGCCAAAGCAAGACAAAGCATAAGAGTCTATTTCTATAAAAATTTATAGAAATTTCTTTCTAAAAGTTTTTGAGAGTCTAAAATGTGGAAAAGATAGAACATATATATAAAAATAAACAAAAAAAGGGAACTGTGATATATCAGCACAAGTTCAAGAATTCTCACTCATGACCTTATCAATAGGGATATTTTTTGTAAAATAAATGAATTATCATTTTCCTTATCCAAGCATATAATCTCTTAATTGGAATTACACATCATTATCAATCTATTCTATTGATAAGGACCATGTCTTGGAAATGATAAAATTATGCCAAATGTGCTTTAGGTGGCCATAGATACCTTATTATATAAATGTGACCATGTTGATAGAAGAAACAAATCTCTATGATCACATTTTCATATTTATTTGGTCTACATTGAAAATTGGTCAATTATAGATGAAAACCAGTTCAATTATTTGTTTTATAGAGTCACAATATTCATGAAAAACTACAAATTGGTTGGCTTTCATTAACAATCACTAGTATATCTTCTACCTCTATTAATCAAACACCTGTTCTTAATTTCAAAAACATGTGAGAGTCAATGAGATACTACTGATGAGGATATTCAATATAAAATTAATGAACATGTTGATGGAATGACTCTATAATAGATTTGAGAAGTTTTGAGTTATTGATTAGAGCTCCTATTTAAACTTAAATGGTGATAGATCATTGTTTTTAACCATCTCACATTTATGATAATGTATACTATTAACTGATCTATAATGGTGATATAGATCCTAATTATTTTATTCATATGTGTTAAAAAAATGATTCATCATCCTTCAATGGAAGATCTTTAAAATTTCCCATTTGTTCATTGGTCATCGATTGCTAATTCAATTTTTTTTATTGTGCCCAACTATTTTTATTCTTATTGGTCCTATAGATTTCATTGACTTATTGACACTAATCACACCATTATATCTATATATACTAATGCATTCATGTCCTTGATTTCCTACCAATAGATCACTTTGACATGTTAATTTGGGCATGGACCATCGATCAAAATGTATGAAGATACTCGATCTTTTTATCTATCTGGGCCCACTTTCTTATCAAATTCTATGCACTATTAGATCAAATGTATCAATTAATTTAGTTAATTTATTTATCTCAAACCCACCTTCTTGTCATGTAATATGCACCATTAGATCTTTGCTCAATTAATCTGCACCATTAGATCTAGTCCAAATAGTAACTATTTAAGGGCTTTAACCCAAGGACCTTTTGATTAGTTTGAATCTAGCATGAACCATTATATTCAATGTTTTAGTATGCAATATCACATATATCATTCTATTAAGATCAAATTTAAACCATTTAGGGAGATTTTGAATTTAAATGGTTAGTTTAAGGAGTTTAAACTTGATACTTACATGAATATCTCATTCTAGAAGCCTATCTTTGAACACATAGATGTTGAAGTAAAAATAATGTGTGGACATGAAATTTATAGAGCATGTTATTTCCATAAATGAATTAATGGTGATGTAAATATCTGGTTCACAATAGTTTATGAGGTGCATTTATTAAATGCACTAGTGAATTGGTCTATTTTTTTTCCCTATGACATCTTGGTGATGATCTAGTTTTTAAAATTGTACATTACATATTTCATCAATATTTCAAGTATCTTATGATCTTCTAAGTCTTGTGCAACTTTGTTTATTATCTTGAATGCTTCAGACACCATGAAACCTATTTAGACCCTTCATCTATAATTGTAGACTTGTCCCTTAAAGATCAATTAGATAACACTTTAAGTTTACTTAAAAGTGTTTCAAAATATTTGAAAAATCTATATTATATCATCTTGATTTTTATCTTCTTCCTCTAACATTGGGTCATTATTCAATCACAATCCTTCTCAACTTCTGAATTCTTGAACTAGGAACATTATGGTATGTAGATTGAATTTGGTCAGCATATTTGGCAACTAGCTTGGTAGCATGCTTGTTATGCTTGAGTACTTAGACCATATCCATGACTCTTAGATCATTTAATTAATACACGTATCATTTACACGATTTCAATATATCCTCTTGACTAGAAAAATAAAAAAATCCACAAATAGGGAAAGAAACAAACTTGAATGGTAAATTATCCTAATAAATCAAAGGCAACTAACATATCACACAACTATGAAAAAAACACTTATTTATGATAAGATAAAAACAAATTAATGTGTTATAAATTTTTTTAGGGAAAATCAAAACAACCAACTATGTACAGGGAGCTTAGCTTCCTCAATAACATTGCTTTAGATGTATCCCATTAATTAGGATAGGAAGTTATTTACTATCGATCCTTGTGAGTTGGAAATCATTGTGGGATTTTTAGTTGGAGACTATGTATGAGCTATTCATAAAAGAATCAAATTTTGTGTGCCTTCCTGGTTTAGCTCTATCCTCAACAAACTTAACGACCAAATATCCTTCTTGGAAACTTCGTGAAAAACCTCCTTTGTCAAATGATCTATTTACCATTGTTGGATTATTTTTTATGGCCAACATGGATTGATGCCTTATCTCTTCTAGTTCCATGAGTTCAACATATCTTATTTCAATTTGCTAATTCTCCAAAATCTCAAACTGATTCATTAGTTATAAAGCAAGGAATTCAAGAGAAATAGGCATTCTTGATTCCCTACCATACACTAACTTGTATGGAGAATTGGATATTCACCTTCTATAGGTGATCCTACCAGCCAATATAGCTGAATTCAATTTGAGATGTCATGGCCTATGATTATCTTCAATTTTCCTCCTAATGATCTTCAAAAATTTATTTTTAGTGGACTCAATAAGGCCATTGCCTTATGGGTAATAGTTTGACAAATTATTAAAGAATGTTATATAATTGAGTCTATCCTATCAAGATATATGCTTATACCATGTTTTTAAATTACATGTCCGATAAGCCTACCTTCATGAATAGAGAAAACATAGTTTATTGGATTCAAAGACACCCCAAATTTCTTGAACTTTTAAAACAATTATTTGAGAGGAATCATATGTTCACCTACACTATTATGTCATCCAAATAAATAATTATAATTTTTTAAGGAGATCCTAAAATGTCATATACATAGCCTTTTTCAAAGTTCCTATAGTATTGGATAAACCAAAAGACATTTTTCTATATGTAAATGTCCCCCACTTTGTGGTGAAGGCTGTTTTAAACTAGTCTTCTTTCTTGATCAAGATCTAGTTATAACCACTTATAATCATCTAAGAAGGAGAAAAGTTTTGAACCTACAACTAGATGTAAAATGTAATCCATTGATGATAATGGATAGTGGTCTTTAAGAGAGGCCTTGTTCTAGTCATGGAAGTCAACACATAGTCTTATTTCACCATTCTTTTTCCATACTAGAATAAGGTTTACCACCAATGTTGAGTGCTTAATTTGAAATATTATAACTAGCTCAATGAGCTTATGTATATCAAATCTCATTAAAGTTTGATGTTTTGGGTTGATTGGCCTTTGTCTTTATCTAACTGACCTATTCTCATCCTCTAACTCAATAGTATATTTTGCTAAACATGGATCAAATCCTTTAAGGTCATTATACTACCATGCAAATATATTTTCAAAACTAGAATGTAAGTTAGTAAAAGTTTCTTTCTCTAAAGATGTAAAAACTTTTCCAAACTTTGAACTTTTACTAGTAGTAGTCTCTACATTTGTATAGTGTTCTTCCTTAATTGACAAATATATTTTTTTATTTTCTTAATTCATCATCCCTACTAAATATTTTTTCAAGGGTGACCAACCCTTTTGGTAACTTATCTGTATTTAGTTGCAGAATCTAATCACCATATTACTGCAAGTGGTTATTTTAGTTCGTTTAGGAGAACTCAACTTTCTCTTGTAAGAACATAACAATCTGACTATCATCTTTAAATACTTACCAATTGTCATGGTTGCCTAGGATAAAAGGCTTCACAACTACCTTGATGTGTGAATATTTTTTTCCTTCTTATGTCATCTGGGATACTGAATTATGACTCAATGGAAGCCAACATGTTTGCATACTTGATTTTATTTAATGATATGCCCTGAATGTTAAAATCTTCAATGTCTTAAACTAAGTCCCATACTATATGCTTATAGGACATAAGCAATGGATTTTTTCATACATTGAGTCCTCTTAAATGGTTAACTACTAGTTTATTAACTCCAAAAGCATGCAAGGTACTAAAATTCATTTTTTTACCCATTATAAACCATGCACTACTGCTTCATATTTAGTAACACTATTGGAACAACGAAAATGAAACTTGAGGTAAGATAAATACCTTTTACTATTCTGAGAAATTAACATCATTCCAACTCTAGTGTCATGTTTGTTCCTAGATCCATCAAAATATAGTTGCCATTGGCCAACACTATGATGATCATCCTTTATTAATGATGGAATTGGTCCATCACTTTCATGAAGACAATAAACACCAAGTTATTTTTATTCAATTCACTTGTAGGTATCATTCTTATACAAATAAGAGGCCCATTCATTAAATAATAGATATGGAACTCTATCTAGAGGTGAATCAATTTCCATCTCATTAGTTTCTACTACATTATCTAAGATAACACAATTAGTGTTCACCATACTTAGCATATATGGCTCCAAGTGAAACCTTAAAATTGATTCAGAATGTATTTTCACTTTAGAACTATACCCAGTCTTAAACAACAAATATTTTCAATCAGCTAAAAAATATCCTCTAATCTTTGAGGGAAAATCCCTTGATAGACATTTGGAAATATAGGAAGACAAGTCCACTAAAACTATATCTTGCTAAATAAAAACATTGGGTAAACCATGTAATGTCAATTTTATATCTTTGATTATGCCTACTGTCTTTGTTGGTCACCCATTTAATTTCAATAATCATTTGGTATTTGGTTCATAGACAAGACCAAGCTTGTCTATAATTTGTTTGGGCATGAAAGTGTTACTAGCTCTACTATCTACCATATAATTATGAACCAAGTAGTCACTAATTATAAAATAGAGATAAAAGGGAGGTGTTTTGTTTGATTTGACATTGGTTTTCTCCTATTTTCTCATATTATATACCTGCTAATTAGGTTACATGATTTGTTGGTATAAATTAGCCAAGACAGCTCCTTATTTCTCAACTAGTTCTTAGACAATTTGAGAGATGAAATATCCTTAATAAGCACATATTTTTTCCCTATAATAGTAAGGAAATCCAACACGATAATGATAACATTATATTTCTTCATTTAATCTACTGTGTTGAATGATGCTCTACTAGCCTTTAGCTACAACTTTTGAGTCAATGGTTATTATATAATTAAAGGTGTTTGGGGAACCTTCACTACCTCTACATTCTAAATATTTTGTGCTTCAAGAGAAGAAACTTCATCCTTGACACTTTTAGAACATAAATAAGAACACTAGAATCATTACTCACATCTTTAGTTTCCTCAATTTCTCTTCTTTTAACTCTATTTAGAGTTGTAACTTAAACATTTGTATTACTAGTTTCACCAACCTGGCTTAAAGAAATATGATCATCCAATTTCCAATTAACATTGATAACATTAGGTTGTCCTGGAACATGTTGAGCCTCTTTTTATAATGCCATCTTCATGTCTTGATGTTGACCACCTTGAAGAGAGAACTATTTGCATGTCACTTGTGGCATAATATTATCCTCTGATATGAAGGATTGATTTTGAGTGTCTTTTGGATTAGAGGGATACCATCCTAAATCTTACATCAAGTTATTTTGAGGAAAAATAGATTTTGAACTAGAAGTTACACTAGGATCAAGGCATTCATATGCCTAGTGTGGGTTATGGATCCTTGATTTTTCTAAGGTTGTCTATCATATTTAAAACCTATATAAGGAGGTCTTTGGTTATTAAAATATTCATAAGTGTTCTAGTTTTATTGTTGATATAGTCTACTTTTGTATTCCTATCTTTTGAGTTGGACTATCTCATTTCTAAAGGATTGTAACATATTAATCACATCTCCATTCTCACTAGCTTGATTAGAAGGGGCTTCAAATTGGGATTTTGGGGATGGATTAGTAGATATAAATGGAATTTGAGGAACTTATGGAGAAGGAATAGGTTTTAATTCTTGGAATATAGGCTTTAAAAGACTTTCAATAATCTTACCAGTTTATATCAAGCAATTCCATACTTTTATTACAATATCTTAGGCATTTGAAAAGGTATTACCACCCATAGATTGTATCATGACACTTATGTCAGAATTAAGGGCCTTTAAATAACATAAAAATACATACTCTATGTATGGTATAACCAATGCATGGATTTTATTCAATGTCTTATTGAATCTAAGGTTAAAATCAGATATAAAATCATGGGAGTACCTTTATATGGTAGTCATTTATTTAACCGGTGACCTAAGATCAGACATGTCTTCAAATTACTAAACTAAATCTTTACCTAACTCATCCAAAATAGAAATGGAGGTCAAAGGATTATTCTTATACCATTGATTAGCATTTCCATTGAATGAAGCAAAAAGAAATCTAGTGTGGGTTATGGCTCCTTTATTTTCATTAGGTTTTCTATTATCTTTAAAAACTAGATAAGGAGGTCTTTGTTTATTGAAAGATTGATATGTGTTCTAGTTTTGATGTTGATAAGTTATACTTTGGTATTGCTAATTTTTGAGTTAGACTATCTCATTTATAAAGGATTGTAACATATTAAAAATCTCCATTCTCACTATCTCAATTACAAGGGGCTGTAAATTGGGATTTTGGGGATGGAATAGAAGATATAGATAAAATTTGAGGAAAATGTGGAGGAGGAATAGGTTGTAATTATTGTAATACAGGCATTAAAAGACTTCCAATAAGCTTACCAATTTGTATCGAGTGGTTCCCTACTCTTATTAGAAGATCTTAGGCATTTAGAAAGGTATTACCACCCATAGATTGTATCATGACACTTATTTCAGAATTGAGGGCCTTTAAATAATATCAAAATTCATACTCTAGAGATGGTCTAACCAATGCATGGCTTCTAGTCTATGTCTTATGGAATCTGAAGTTAAAATCAGACATAAACTCATGGGGATACCTTTGTATGGTAGTCAGTTATTCAACCAGTGATCGATGATCATACATGTCTTAAATCTACTAAACTAGGGATTCACCTAACTCATACGAAGTATAAATGGACATCAAAGGAATATTATCATACTATTTCATGGCTTTTCTCTTGAAGGAAACAACAAGAAATTTGATAACCACATTATCTTGAGTAATATTGTCAATAAAATAAAGGTTGGAAACATTTTGAATATTTTCAATAGTAGTAGTTTTATCCTATTATCATGAGAAGAAAGGGATAATATTTAAGGAAGACATGAGAATGTCCTCGTATTGGAATAAATTCAATCTTGATAACCATTTGGGAAAAAGGAATTTGATTAATAGGGACAGTAAAATGGACTAAAATAATAGGATAACTAGTAGATGAATGCTTCTTCTGATGATAAGTAGTTGTCCTACTATATTTTTCTTTGTTATAAGAAGTAGAAGGAAATTTAATGTGTTCAAAAGTAGTACCTTTATTTGATGATCTTGTTGTAACCCTTGGCATAAAAGCACTGCCTAGAATATGTTATGGGCTATGTAACTTGAAGTATTATCAAATTTTAGTGATGGTATATATCTCCTCCTTTTATAATTTATTATTCTCAAAATATAAATTTCAATTATTTGAAATAAACTTAGTCCCACCGAGTGTGCTAAAATTGTTGGTTTTCTAGATTTATACCCTAGTTAAGAAAGGTATTGTTCAAATCTTCCTACTCAAATCTAGTCCAAAATGGGATTGATCCTAGGATGTGGGTATTATAATAATGGATCAGACCCTTGGATAAGGTCAGCTTCTTTCTATATCTATCACCTAAACTAGACCTAAACTAAAACTTACTTGGAAAAGGGGAGAGAGAATAACAATAATATATGAAAAACATGTAAATGGGGTGATGCACCAGTAATTAGAACACTTATTCTTTACACAAGACATACTATGAGACACATTCAAGACCAAATAAGATTAGTCTCACATGAATATTTCATAATAAGGCATGAATCAATAATTAAACTAGCATGAGAGGTTGTACATCTACTGTCAAGGAAAATAACAAACTATAAATTGTACTTATAATGACCTATGATAGCTGTCAAGCACTTTACAAAGGTGAGAAAACATAAACATAGACAAGAAACATACATTCACTTAACTAAAATACATGAGATCATGTCACAAAATTAAATCTAACTTCCAAAAATTATGGATTTCAATCTTTATTACATCAAAAGGTGTTATAGTGCAAATTTTTGCATAACCTAAGCAAGACAAAACACAGGAGTCTATTTCTGTAAAAAATTCTTGAGATTTATTTATAATTTTTTTTGAAAGTCTAAAATGTGGAAAATATAGAACATATATAGAAAAAGGCAGAGAGAAATGGAACTATGGTGTATTAGCACATGTTTTCAGATGATAACTCATGAAATTATCAATAAGAAACAAATTATATAAAAGAAATGAATGATTATTGTCCTTATCAAAGTACCATGTCTCCTTCTTGGAAATATATGTCATTATCTATTTGTTTTGCTAAAAAGGACCATGTCTTAGAAATGATAGAATTATGCCATATGTGCTTTAGATGGCCATAAATACCTGCTTATCAAAAATGTGACCATTATGATAGAATAAACAACTCTCTATGATCATGTTTACATATATATTTTGTCTAAATTGAACATGCATCCATTATAGATGAAAATTAATTCAATTATTGGTTTTCATAGAGTCATAATATTCATGAAAACCTATAAATTGATTGAGTTTGCTTTACAATCACTAGTCCATCTTCTATCTTTGTATTTTGGTCAATATTGAACACTTTTTCTTCATTTAAGAAATTTCTAAGAGTTGATGAGCTACTATATACAAGGATCCTCTATTTAGAATCAATGAAAACATCCATGGAATGACTCTACAAAAGAGTCAACAAGTTCCATGTTATCGACCAGAGGTCCCATTTAAACATCAATGGTTATGGAGCCTTGTTATTAACCATCTTACCTATATGACAATGTTTACTATTAATCAAGATATAATGGTGATATACATTCTTTAGATTTTGTTCATCTAGGTTGAAGAACTGATTCATCATCCTTCAATGGAATATCGTTATATTTGCCCTTTGTTCATTGGTCATCGATTGCCGATTTGGACCATTTATATTATGCCCAAATTTCTTTATTCTTATTGGTCCTATAGATTATATTAAATTATTTACTCTACTCACACCATTAGATCTGGATGTACGAATGTGCATGACTCCTTCACTTCCTACCAATAGATTATTTTGACATGTTGACTTGAGCATGAACCATCAATCAAAATGTATGAAGAAATGCGAGACTTTGATCTATTTTAGCCCAATTTTTTATTAGTGCTTACGCACTATTAGATATAATATATAAATGAATAAATTCAATTGATTTATATTGGACCTACTTTTATTTTAGTGAACATGCATCATGATATCTCCTCTAGATTGATCCACACAATCAGATCTAGTCCAACTTGTAGTTCTTTAAGGTCTTTAATGTAGGGACATTTTGACTAGTTTGACTCCAGTACAAAATATTATATCATATGTGTTAGTATGTAGTCTCACATATAAAATTAGATTAAGATCAACTTTAAACCATTAAAAGATATTATGAACTCAAAAAGTTAGTTTATAGAGCTTAAAATTGACACTTACATGAACATCTTGTTATGCAAGCCTATCTTTGAAGACTTAGATATTGAAGTAAAAAGATCACACTAATATGAAATTTATAGAACATTATTGGCACAAATAAATTCATGGTTCTATAATTATATGTCTTATGAGAATTCTTGAGGTGAATTTATTAAATACACAAGTGAACTAGTCCATTTGTTTTTTGGATGATGTCTTGGTAACAGTCTGGTTCTTGAAAATTGCACAGTCCATGTTTGATAAATATTTCAAGGGAATGATGATATTCTAAGGGTTGTGTAACTTTTATTGAGCTCATGAATACCTCAGACACCATTAATCATATTTAGACCTTCATCTGCAATTACAGACCTATCCCTTAAAGATCAATTAGATTACACTTTAAGTTGTCTTAAAGTGTTTCAAAAGATTTGCAAAATATATATGTTCTCCTCTTGAGGTTTGTATACTTCCTATGAAATTGTGTCACTCTTCAGTTAGGATAGTGATCAGCTTCTAAATTCTTGGACTATGCACATTTTGGTATGTAGACTGAATTTGGTCAATAGAAATGTCTCCTTCAAATATAAAAGTTAATTTTAGTCTCCTTCAATATTAATAAACACAATATTAGTCAAAGTACAAAATATTTAACCAACACTTAACTAAGTTACAAGTTTTATATGATGGAAAATTTGGTAAAAGTCAAAGGACAATCAAATCATAATATAAATCCCATTAAGTCTATGAATCCAAATGAGGGCCTTATGCATATACCTATGGTGAACCAATCTAAAATCTATAGACATTTAAAACTATTGAATTACATAATAAATTATATAAGAATAAATCAACCACATGTCAACTTTGACTAAGACACATTTTATAGATAGTTATTATAATAATTTTTTATATTAATAATAAAATAAAAATTTTACCTATGTTGCAGTCATAGGATCCTTATAAAATAATGAAGTTTGTTCATTTCATTATCATTTATATATTTATATATTTTTATATTTTTATTAATTTTTCAAAGTTTTCTTGATATATGCATTTTACTTTATGCATTAATAAAATATCTTCATGTTTTCTATTACTAGATTATCATAGATATAGATTGTGCCTTTATTTTACCTTATTGCGACTTGTAAAATTTTCCCCACACCATAAACAATTAAAATATTTTGGTTAAACTAATCCATATGAGCATGAAATATAAATTCTTAAAACCCTCTTTGCCCCTAAGATATTCATTATATAATTTTTATGAGTTCTGATTATTTCAATATTTTCACTAAACCTACCTTTTTTTGTGCCTTATCATTAGCATTCCATTTTATTGGAGCATGAAAAATTTATTAGTTTTGGTTCTCTTCCACTTGGTATATTATTTATAGTATTTTATTTATTTTTAATATAGTATCATCTATGCTTAGAAGTAATATTGCATCGAACAGAAACCAACATAGGTTATTAAAAATAATCATCATTAAATTATCTATATATTTTATGATTGATGATATGTAATGTAAATTAAACATTTTTTTTTTATCTATCAAAGCATAATACCACTTCCATATGTTACTACATAATATGTTTCTATTTTTCAATGCGTGCAAATAGGTTTATTCAAGGGATTCCTAGTAGAGTTATAATTAAAAAAATTTAGTATTGTAGTATCTTGTATTATGCATAAAAAAATCAATTGAACACAATATATGACTCTTCACCTTAAAAATTGACACAAGAATATGATTCCCAAAATGGATCTGTCATAAAATACATAGAATTAAATTATTGTGTAATATAAATAGATCCTATAGCTATGGTCAATTGGGGATATAAGAATAATTGATATTATATGTACACACACACATGCACATGAACATTATACATAACCATTTTAAAAATTTATGATAGTTTTCTATAATATTAGTGTTAAAATTCGCATTCATGGCAAGCCCATATTTGTGTTAAAAGTTGGAATACTTGCATAACAAAACCACATAGTTAATGGTTAATTAACACTTCGAAGAAATATTTGTTTCAACTAAATATCCATTCCATGATTGGTATGGATAACATTATAAATGTAATATATGGTAATACATCACTTGGTGATGTGTTCTAGATCATCATTACTATAGTTTGCATTAATGATTTTTGTATAAAAAGATGTACTTTGAGAATTTGAAAATTTTTGTAGTAATTTTGATTTGATATATTTAATGTAAGTAGATTGGAATCATATATTATACCTTGGAGGGAATACCAATTAGATAACTTGACATGTAATATATATACAAGAGAGATGCTATTAAAGAAAGGTAGTTAAGTTCATAAACATTTTTCCACATCTCACTTTGATATTGTAGTAGTATTGAAATGTTTGTAATAAAATTATAGTATGTGAAATATATATTTTCTCAATTTAAACCAATAAAATTATTTTTTTTGTAAATATATTATGTGTACAAGATAAGATTTAGGCAAGTATTATGTTAGTTTTGATTGGGTAGAAAATTTAGGGACCTAATCCTTTGTCGGGAATAAAAATAAAGTCTTAGAAATAAAAATTTATATAAAACCCACTCTTTCAATTTTATTTTCAAAATATAAATACACAAATATAATATCCTATATTATTATTGATAATATTTTAGAGCAACATAATATGAGATATTACTTTAATTACATCAGCAAAACCATATATATAATTCAAATTTCATTTTCCAATAAATTCTAAATGTTCTTATTACTTACTTCTATTTCATTTGTTTTAAATATAAATGAGTTTGATCACCTCTCAGCCATATGATGTTAACTAAAATCTATGGCCCTTATCAACCCCTAAGCCCAAGAGGTTTCCATGTGGGGAAACACTAATGTATTTTGGTTATAGATATAGAGAAAATAATAAATAGTGATAATTTCACACATGGAAACACATTCAAAAAACATCATTCCCATCAATAGTCAAATATGATTTACGTACATAAAGTTAAACCTAAATAAGAATGTGGATGGGGGTAAAACATGTTATAATTTAGGATTAATTAGTGTGTTTAACCCAATATTTATATATTTCAATGTATCTGGAGTTAATAATATAAATATGAAGATAAAAAATATTGATAAACAATTATATAATATGCTAATGAATTTTAAAACTTAGATAAAAAATATATTATGAATTTCAATACTATTATATGCCAAATATATAAAGTATAACTATTGATTGATATTTTAATAAATTGAAAAATAAAAATATGTACTTGGTTTAATGCGTGCATGAAGTTCTAGGTTGAAAAATGATGGAAGTGAAATGGATCAATATTTTTGAATAGTTTTTAGATAGTGTGTTTTTTCAATTGGTGGACTCTGCTGCTTTTGTTAGATCTGGATGGTTGTATCGACAGTGGTGTCTAAATTAGACATAAGTATCTAGTATGGAATAATGATTAGATATATATGGAATTATATGGATCCTTTTATGTTTTATATAAATTTCATTTGATTTATACTAATACTTTGCATATTCTATCGCTCTATGACAAATAACAAAACCCTAGCTTCCTCACCCTTCAAGTGACTATGAAAAAATGGGTTAATAGGCTCAAGATGTCAAGATGCTCTAATGAACCTATTCTGAATGGGTATTACCTTCATAGCCAATGCTTAGGAGAGGGATTTAAGCTTATGTAATACTCCCCTATATTTTTTATTACATGTGCATAAGGATTTAATATGTTATAAGTAATTACATAGTCTGAGCTAGATTTTAACATGGAAAAGATGGGTTATGGGATTCTCCTTTAGTACTTTAGGCTTGTGATGATATTTATCCTATGCCTAATATGGAAATAATGATGAATAACAAAAATTTACTCACATGAGTTCTTGATTAAGTGCTCTTGGTAAGTTATCTTGTGAGTTACCAATATTTTCTAGGTGAAGAGTGAATAGGGATTGATCATTTATATATACCAACACATTTTCAAAACATCTCACACTAAATAACATATAAAAAAGTTTAGGATATGTTTTATTTATATATTGGATGACTTTTGGTCACTGGACACTTATTCGGTAAAGGTAATCCTCCATCAACATAGGCATCTGGCTAAGATATAAGTGTTTATGAGGTTAGAAAATAATCACATGTCTAAAGTTGGCAATGAAGGGCAATGTTCATGTTTAGACCATTTTGTAGATTATATAAGACATTGTCATCATAATAAAAAAAATTCAAACGAAGATATAATCAATTTTGGAAAAAGAGATAGTGAACATGAGCCTTTGAATATAAAAAATATCATAGAACTGAAGGATATAACCATGATAGGTATTTACCATGTATACAAAGCTTGGGTACTATATAGTTCATATTTAGTGTCTGGTGGGGTGGGGATAGGGTTGGTGGAGTGTAAATAATATGTAAACTTATTTTACTAATCTATAATAAAATTCAATAATGGTGCCATAAACACTTTATCTCATCCAACTCCTAAGAGAACCAATGTAATTTTCATGTCTTGAATTTCACTTAACATTTTATTGTTCTCCAAAATCTGAAAAAGATAAAACATAGGTCTCTAGCCCAAATATTTTCAATAAGTTAAACACATAATTTGGGTTATGAATAAGGTATAAATCATATATAAAATTCTTGTAAAAGAAAAAATTTATGGCTTTCTTCTTTTGTTTTCTTTTTCTTCTATAAAATTATATTATACAATCTCTTACCTTATACAACTATAAGAATGAAGATATGCCTATAAAATTACATCAAAAAGGGGATAATGTTACTAACTCTAAAATAAATTTATGCATAGACATATGTCTTATTCATGACTATATCTCTACGACACCCAAATAACATAGATAAGAAAAAATTCTCTAGAAGGGTTATTTGTTAAATATACATACATTTTTCAAATTTTTCCATAAAAATGAAAGAGGAAATATTTGAGGATTGTTGTTTTTTTTCTTCCAAATAAATTTTTGTTTTTTTATAATTGATTCAATCAAGGGTGAATTGAACACAGGTTATAGAATTGAAAGTTAAGGTCTTCTCATAGTACTATGAAGTCTACAACATAGATTAAATAAATGAATGTTTAGGCTAGGCACATGGTCCTCATGTCACATTTTGGATAGCAAAGGTCATCAGGTTTGTGTTCAAACTCTTGTCACCCTTCCTACTTTAAGACACCTCTCATTTACACACTTACTTTACACTTATTACAATGTTAACCTAATATAATAACATGCATAAGATGTAACACCCATAGTCTCATGATGTAACCACATAATTATATGAATATAGAAATGTAAAATAGTACTTCATATATGCATGTTTCCCCATTTCCATAATGGAAATATCCCATTGAAAATTCCCCACACAATTATTCTTTTTGTATGTTTATAATAACATTCATGCCACATAATTTTATGAAACTTATAATGGTCACATATCCCAAGATATACATTTCATAATTCATGTTGATACACACATTATGCCATTACAATCATGTTCATTTGATCCATGATGTAAGCCATTATGGTTAATATCCATAATTAATATGTATTATTACAATCACGATCATGTGATCCAAACTACACACATCATTGTCCATGTCTATACACACAATATACAATCAAAATCAAAATTACATGTATCATACTTGATATTCATAGGCACAATATACCATTTCACCCATGGTAATGTGACCTAAGAAACATACATCACATTTCATGTAGATAAGTACAATATATTGTTAAATCTAAAATTAATGCCAACAAATAAAATTATGTCCAAAACCTTTAATAAATAGATAGAGTGGACAAGATTAAAGATATCCATAATTCATATATGGTACACAACCCAAGAGTGGCCATAACAATTTTAAGATACATGAGGATGCAAAAAAAAAATTGGTGTGACAATGGTATAATTACTATTTTGAAAACTAACATGAGGTTTGAATGCACCCTGATGGAAATTTATAATTTAGTTTTTGTTTTCATACTATTTGACATGAAAAAGTATGTGTGATTACTATTACATATGATAGGAGATGATTTCCGACAATTTATGGTGGAGTAGATATTACGTAGCCACTTCATAACAGATAATCATTGGTTACATTAAATAATGTTCAAGAATGGGACAAAATATTAATGTTCCCTAATGTCCAGAATGGAATTCAACAAGATATTATAGTTATTGAGTGAATAAAAGCATTGCCAAATATATTTTACTAATGGTACACATTATTGAGATAATTATTAATGAAATGATAGTTTAAAAAAGGTTATACACTAAGGTGATCTATTGACATGTATGTCTTATAGATTTTATTGGATGAAAATATTGGTCAATTTCATATAAAAGTTATAGATGAGATATCTAAATAATATAATCCCACACAAGGGCCGACTACCATGATAAAGGTAAATACTGGTAAGGAAGAAAGAGATTATGTATATACTACCAAGCAGATTGGGATTTGGTACATGTCAAGATTGTGTTCTTGAAAGACTCAAGTCTGATAAAGGTTAGAAACTTGGGTTGATTAGTTATATGGTGAGGCCTTTGTAAACTAAAAATAAATGAGCTAGATTGGGTTTCAACTTGGCCTTTAAATTTTGGTTGTTTCTAATTGGGTTTATTGTAAGGAGATTTAGATGAAATATAATATTGTATTAGGATTTTACATGAATCATTACATTCAGTGAATTCTAACACCTATTTAGCATATAGTGAAATTATCTATCTATAGACATCAATATTCCCATGCATCACATATCATGGAGATGACAACAAATATCCAAAGAAAATCTATGGAATCCTCACACTTGTTTGGCACTAGACCAATGAAAATCTCTTAGAATATTAGGTACCTTGTCATAGGAAGTTGTGTAGAGGGGGAAATATGATAAATAATAATCATCAATTGCATTCATTATTTTAATGTAAACATATAATTTACCCACTAAAATGATAGGATTCATGACATAATATTTTAGCTATTTTTCCATTCTATTTATCACATACTTCCACAACTATTTTAGGGAAGTATTATAGACAAAGATAATGTCTAAAAATATTAATTATTACCCTCTATGGATCCAATTCCATTTGTAATTATGTAAAAAATCAAGCATGCTAATCATATTATGTTTGAAGCATTATATCTTAGTCCACGACAGGTTGGATCAAGAAGCTAGGTAGAAAATGTCAAGAAAATGCTTATCCTATTTGAAAAGTTTTTTTTACCTTTAAGATAAATGAAATTATCAAGTACAAAGTTGATAATTATGAGTTGAGAGGATTAGTGTAGAATAAAAATACTCCAGACAAGATCATGATCAGCTTTATGAGCTAAATGATATCCTAAAGTTTCAATAAACAAGACATACTATTGGCATAAGGGGGAAAAATTAATGCATGGAAATATAAGTTTTAATACAATAATTTTTGATATTGTTGATATAAATACATGTTGAAGAATCTAAAAAGAGAGATTGAATAGCCAGAATGAATAATTAGCCTAAGCCATAATTTTGGTGTATGCATAGAATAAAAAATCCTTCAATCCTATTATAAGCTTTATCAAAATAAAGTTTCACAAAGATGGTAATATAAAGAGAGTATCTCTCCCATTCCATACCCCACCACATATAAATAATTTTGTGAAGGATATATCTTGCCTTGATATATGAAGTTTATTCATGTCTACTAATAGAAGGTAAGATGAGCTAAAGGAAGATAACAAGAGCTTAAATGATGATATTGTAAGAGACAGTCATCAAGGTGATCAAGATACAATTGATGATAAGTTATTGGTAACCTATTTTAGTTATGAATATAAGATTTCTTTGAATAATGAAGCAATCAAAAGATTTTTTGACATATCTTATTTTTACATTTTTAGTACATGTAGACTAAGAAATTCTAGGGTCAATTAATAAGAGTCATAAGGGATTTCATCAATTATCTGGACTTTTTCATTGCTCATGCAATGAAGGGATAGAGAGAGAGATCATGAAGAGCAAATGCACATTGAATCATTTTCGGTCATCAAGCTATATTTTTTAAAGAATAACATCAATACATTCTTACAACACTTGAATCCTCATTATTATTACCTCTTGAGATTGAAACACAAATTTGTAGTGATACATAAAATAAGGGAAGATGTCAGGAAGAGTTGTGAGCCTAAAATAGTCTAAATTTATGTATTTGATCTCTATGACATGAAAAACTCCTATTGATCCTTATGACCAATTTTTAGCCAATGAAGGTGATTGTGAACTTATGCCCTTCTTGAAATATAACCATTTACCTCTTAGATTTTGTGTTTAAGATAAGTGACTTGACTTTGAAACTACAAGTCAAAAGGGTTTTACTAAAGGAAGTAGAATATAATCTATTATTATTTTATCATAGATTCATCCCACATATTTTAACATTAACAATTTGTTTTCTGTAATGCAATATAAAGGTCAATGTGTGAAAGATAATATCATTTCATCACTCTCTCCAACTGGTAAGAAAACATAATCAAGGCATGAGATTTAAAACCTAGGCTATGAGACAAATGGTACCCTCATCACAATGGATGAATGAACTAATTGTATGACATTTAAAAAAGGTCATTTTTCTATTCCACTCTACATGTGATAGGATTATGGTCAAAGAGAACATATTCATAATGTATGATGATAGGCTATCCATTGGTAATACAGAAATAAGGTATTATACTCTCATAACATATAATTTTTTTAATCTCTTTAGGACCCTATCAATACTGACATGGCATCTAGACCATACCAATTACGTATAATTTAATGTACTCTCATAGAATAGATGGTGAATAGGTCTCATAAATTTTAAAATGATATAATGTGTCATGTTATCCCATTGACCATCTCATTAGTTATGCATCCATATTATCCTAGGTATTATCCACTATATTAAAAACTCTATACATAAACATGTGGTGATGGGTAGGTTGTAATCTAAATATCACAATAAAATTTCTCTATGTGGACCTTCATTGAGGGAGTAGATGTTGAGAACCCCTAAATAACTTCTATTAACATAGAGGAGAAACCAAATATCCTAGTGTGATGGATCATCCCCCATGGATAAAATCAAGGAATAAAATTTTAGGGAAACAATTTTATTGGCATCACCACATACATCATTGTGTAAATGGATAATTGAGAAGAATAAACCTATAAATTATAACTTCATAACCCTAGTCTTATCATAGTTAGCACAAATAATTTCATATAGGACTCTGTGAGACCTAAAACATTTCAAGATAAGACATTCCTTTTGAAGCATCACCCATAAGGATATCCCCATGTCAATTTTAAATATATTGAATGTTTTCAAATATATTGCATTTGTTTGGAAAAATAAAATATCCAAAAAAAATAGAATGGTAATTAGTCCCATTATCCTCTTAGGATGAGTCACCAAAACTACAAGGTGGTATAGGTAACCTTTAAAAGAGGGAATAACTTTTACCACATATACTAGTGGTATAATAACTATATTGGGGTTGTAAAACTTTAGAAACATGGTTATGTAGGCCCATTGGGATGCAAAGAGTTTCCTCAAGTGGGTTTATATTATGTGCCTCATAATATGGTTTAATTATGTGGAGAATAGTATTTAGAGGGGTATTTTAATTACTATATTACAATTTTTTGTTGGTTAATATTATCTTCTTCTAATTTTTCAAAACACCTTGGGCTTCTAAAATTTTAGTTATTCAAATGAAGATTATGACCAACATATGATGGGAATTCATTAATCCAATGATCAGGTAATTAAAAATGATATTATTTCAAAGGTATATTTCTATATAAAAATTTATGCAATTAGTATTTAATGTTGAGTTGAATATCAATGGATTCCTTTAAAACGTCGTCATGTAGACTTCAATGCATATCCACCTATTTGGGCATGCAAAATAAAAATTTCTTGCCTTGTGACATAAGACATGCCCTTAGAGGAATGGGAATCTCATATATTCAATCTAGTCTAGTACCCCAAGAGAATCCTAGGTAGTGACCTTTAAGTCCTATGTCACATCAAACATAATCACAACCATACTTTTTAGGAACTAATAACTTAATTTACATAGTATAACTTGGACATGGGACATATCATTAAATTTGAAAAAGATAAACCCTTTGTAAGCATTTAAACACCACTAACCTAGATTTTTTAGGTTTCTCATCTTGTCAAAACTAGTCATTAAAGGATTCCTTTAAGCCAATTTGACAAAAAAGTAAGAAATAAGAGAAAAATTTTCATGCCATTTTATAACACTATATATGGCATCACGGTTTAAGCATACTTTAGGCTATGATGTAGATTCATATGTTTTACCTTATCATGTACATGGGACATAATTTTTATAGCTTTCTTGTGATATCTACTTCTCATTCACTACAACAATAATTGCATTAGAGAGGACATAGGCCATTATATAGCAATGAAAATCCAAGCCATGGTAGTCTAAGAATAATAAATGCATGAATATATTTGATAAACCCAAATATGCAGCATGAAATATGGGGATGGGGTAAAAAAAATGGGTGACACAAAAAATCCAATAAAAATAAGCAAGGGAAGTTTCCTCTCATGCAATCCTCCCTAGAACTTTTTATTTTTCTTCCATAATTAGAAATATAAAAAGTAGTTTTGAATTGTTTTCAATGATAAATAATAATACTAATATATTAAATTAATAATTTTGAAACCAAAAATAAGAATAATAATTTAATTATTTATATTTTAAAAAAATTGAATATTGGTTATTAAAATTGAACAATCTCATAAATAAAAAATTGAAATACCTCACATTTCATATTATTTTGAAACTTTTAGATTAACTATTTCACATTTACCATTAGTTTATAAATTTTTAACAATAATTTTTGATAAATCATTGGTTCAAAACTTTAATCAAATAAATATTTTTAATTAATCTAACTTTATGATGTATTACATTTTTGTAATGTAATTTTTGTAATGATTACATGGTGACAATAGTATTTATTATGTATATTATGAATTTATTTTTTAATTTTTTATGTTAACATGGAAAGTGGCTTCACCCATTGATAACTAAAAATATAATATGAATCTATTAGGATATGTAAACATGCATGCACACACATGTACACACACATGCATATATACTAGTGCACACCCACACAATATGAAATTTTGATTAATATAGTAATCTAGTCTTATATGCTTGGAAAAACTCCCTCATCATTGTATCTTTTAGTTATAGACCTACCTGATTTCCAAAGTTTCATAATCACTATCTCTTTGTGCCTAAATTGTTTATCTTTTAGTGTGACCATTTTATTCTAATGAACAATACTTATATACTATGTAAAAATATTTCTTATCCTTCACTTCAAACTCTAGACCTGTACATGTTTTTCATCTTCTTGGACACTTGTATCTATGTCAAACACATGCATAGATGCAAGTGTCTAAGTTTCATAAAAAGTTTCTAGTGCCCAAAAGTCATCAAATTTATAAACTAATTGTATCCTAAAGGTCATATTAATTTCCTTAGGTTTTGATATTTTAAAAAGGTATTTGTATATAAAAAAATCAACCCTAAATCAGTTACTACCTAATAGTGTACTAGAAATCATATACAAAGCTATAAGGAACATTATATTTAGCATTCAAATGAAAGAGCTTGCCCTATTCATCCCTTTTTATATGATAGTCATATGGGAAATATTTACATAGGTCTAAAGCATTTAATAAGCAACCAATGAGCTATCTAAGAAGTTACAAGATAGGTCACTACATTTTGTTTGCTTATTATATGTTCCATATTGATACACGTACAAGCCAATATGTAGGAGAGAACTATACAAGTCTCAAGGTCTATTATTAGTATTGGCTATGAAGGTAGTGCCCATTAATAGAGGAGTCCTTAGGGTAGGCTGAAACCATAAGTCCACTAACTCAATTTTCCCACAGTCACTCCAAGGTTGGCAAAGATAGGGTTTCATATTTTTGACATAGAATAACATCTTATGAAGGAGATCTACATACATAAGAAAAAATAGTGATATAAAACCCAAAAGGATCTAATTGGTCACATCTAGATCTAATCAATATTATTTAGTAGACATGTACATCAATGTCAAACACCTATTTTGATGCAACTATTCAAACATCTAATGCCATAGAAAGAATATTCCTAGAATCTAATGGCTTTACCAAGATCAACATCTAGTCCACCTCCAACCTAGTTTAATTCAGGATTGCATAAGTAAAATCAAATAGTTAAGTGTCAATTTTTACATTTTATTTCAATACGTATAAATAGTTATACTTAAATATTTTTATCAATATCAATTACAAAACTTAAAAATATTAATTATCTAAATTTCTACTAATCTTCTTCTTCATTAGATTAATTTACTGTATATATGTATATTATAATACAATAGCCCTTAACCCTATGTACAAACCCAATATCTAAATTCAAGGTTAGAAAAACACAAACAAATTCTAATTTTAAATAATAAAGTTCCATCAAGAATAATAATAAATATGAATAGGATTAGACATAGGGTTTAAAAAGTGCCGTGTATGTGGACTAAAATAAAATGTTGTAAAAAACAATAAACCAGAAATTGATTTGTATAAACTAAAAAATTGTATAATGGAACTTTAGTCAAATGAATAAAATCATTCAATATTATCCCTACTAACATATTTAATATAATAAAGTAATTAAGATCTAAAACTTTGCTGATAAATAGGGTTGTTTCATTGACAAACACTACATTAAGTGAAAATAACTTAACATTTATGAATTCACATTGCTGAGTCACCTCCATCTCATTCATAAAGAGTGTTTTACATGGTATTGTTCTTCATAACTAGAATGATGGATTTATCAACATATACAATGTTAGAACTAATTTATTTTATCAACATATACGATGTTAGAATTGATGAAAATTACATCTGTTAACATAACAAGCTTTTCTTTAGACACATTCTAAATTAGGGTAACCTTAAAGGTAGAAAGGATTTTAACCAAAAAAAATTGAACACATCAAACCTATTAACATGATTATAACATTAAAAAATTACCCCAAATATTTTAATGACATCTACTAGCATCCATCCCTTTTAAAAATTTCATTTTTGAAACCTCACACACATGAAATTTGCATGTATATCACTTGTCATAGTCTGCTTCATCCATGATCTACAACTATGGTATAACAATGTATTTTTAAAACATATTCTCTGATTGAAATCCTTTTGGTTGAATCATATGGTTCTAAATATTTGTATAATTCAAGAAGGTATCACACATTTTAATGGTAAGTGACTACAGCACATATTTTGACACTTTACAGGAGGCTTTTATGTCGTCTAGGATGAGAGAGGTAGGTTATTGCTTAGAATTTGATTTTTATAAGTATATTATTTGACATGAAAAAAAATGTTTTTGTAAGTATATTATTTGTCATGAAAATGTAGATTTACTTACTACTGCATATGACAATGGCTGATTATCGACAATTTATGAGGGAAAACTACAGAATATTCCAAAACTACTTCATTAATAGAAATAATCATCGGTAACATATTTAAATTAAAATAAATAGAATTATTAAAGAAAGGGACAAAATATTAATGTTCACTAATGTCAATAATAGAATCCAAAAATAAAATATAGGAATTGAGTACCAAAAAATATTGTTAAATATATTTTATTATTGGTAAACTTCATTAAGACTATAATTAATGAAATGATAATTTACAAAAGGTTCTACAATAATTTAATTTATTGATATGCATGGCTTAGAATTTTTACTAGGGGAGAATATTTCCTCGAATCATAATAATAAAGTAAACAATGTCAAATATCAACATCAATCAAGTCACAATATCAAAACTACACCATAATTAAAATAGACACTTGTAATAAACTAGGTACAAGTTATAACACTAGATTGAGAAGATAGAATATTCTTGATAGGTGGAAAAATTTTCCAACATGAAAGCTCTTATGGGGGATAATTAGAAGCCATGTAATAATCCATATGGTCAAGAAGAGCCAAAGAAATATTAATAGCCCACATAGGAGGCTATTCTACCATAGTAGCAGAAGAACTAGCTAAATACCCCCATTGAGAAAGAGTAACAATATATTTTCAATGAGCAAATGATAAAATACATTCCCATTATTGAGGTGGAGGGGAAAGATAGATGCGACTATCAAATTGATTCTATAAGCATCGAAGTGATGGGCATGGATTACCTTGTAGTAAAAGATTTAGGGGGAAACAACTCACATTATAGGGAACACTCCCCTAGTGATAAAGGAAATATTGTAAATTATTGGCTTCCATGAGAACTTTATCCTATTTTGGACATGAATCTGCATACAGGCCAGAGATAATATGTATAACCTATAATTAATAGATAACTAAAAATAAAATTCTTGATTGTTAAATAAAGTAGTGTTCCTATATTTATATGATTGAAATAAAATAAGAACTTAGAATAAATTCTAAATGAAAACTATATACACTATCCAATTAACATAATCTAAAAGTATGAGTAAGTGCCATGAGAAAGGTACATGATGGTAGGGATGAAAGGGAAAATATATCAACTCCCTAGAAGACTAGGATTTGGGACATTTCCAGAAGATGAGCTTTAAATACTCAGGTCTACCATAGGTTGCAAACTTGTTTTTATCAATTCTAAGGTGAGGCCTTAATAGAATAGAAAGAAAAATATATGAGCTAGCTTGGGTTCTACCTTAGCCTTCAAAATTTGATTGAGTCAAAAAAGCCATCTCTTAGGTGAGGAATTGAGGCCTAAAATCCTATTAAGATTACTAAGGGATGATGAAAACGGTATTATAAAAAGATAAAGGAGGTTATTAGAATAATTTTTATGTATCATAATTCCACATCTTTTCTTTCCATAATGAACAAAAAGGTTAGAGACCCAACTTGTGACGAATGACATATATCATGAGCTCCTAAATACTAAGGATAAATTGTAAGTAGCAATTAATTAAATTGAATTTCAATTTTATCAAAGGTTAAACATCACAATCATGAGGAGAAACCAAATCTTTAACAATATGAATTTATTTTTTAAGAGTCTCTAAAATTTTATGCTAGGGATTTCTACCAACAAGAGGCTAGTACTAGTTGTGATAGAAGACCACTAGAGATTATGGTGATTGAATGTGACAAGACCAAAAAATATATAACCATACAAATTAAATGAGGATTAACAACCTATAAATCTTTTTAGATGCTTTTTACCACTAAAGAAACTTCAATTTTAACAAGAACATAAGTCATCAATAGATTACTGAATCTAATGTATTTCTAATTAGATTTATTATAATAATATTTAAATGAACTATAATGTAGTATAGGGATTTTACAATACACATTATGTTAAAGGTATTATACCACCCATTTGACACATAACAAAATGGTATTTCTATAAGCATTGATATTCTTAGGCATCATTTATCATGCAAAAGTCAACATATATCCCATGCAACTCTATGAAATCCTCATATTTGATTGCCATTAAACCAAATAAAGCATATGAGAATATCATCCTTATTATTGTAATAATATTTATAGGTGAGATAATAGAAGGATTAATAAAAACGAGTTGTAACCATAATTTTACTGCAAACCTATAATTTCCTTGCTAAACTGAGCAGTATAGTGACCCAATATTCCACCTTTTCCTCCACTTTATTTATGACATATTGCCAAAAATTTATCTATAAACCATGAAAGGTTAAGGTAGTGCCAAAACTTTATATTCTTTACCTCTATGAATCAATTTACTCTTTTAATTCTCTAATAAATTTGGCATGAGCATCATACTCTTTATGAAACATTAGGTCTTACATCACTATAAACTAGATCTAAAAGCTAGGCAGAAAATGTTGAAACAATGTATAACCTCCTTAAAAGATTTTTATTCACTTCAAGTGTTAAGAAGGTATAATCTAAAAATTAGACATTTATGATTTTATTAGATTGATCGAGAAGAATAATGCCATGGACAAGACCCCACTCAACTCTGTGAGGCAAAATCTATGTTAGAGCTTCAATGGATAAGACATATAGAGATAGTGCAAGGGTGTAACATGTATGCATGGAGTGATAAAGGATAATTAAATTATATTTAAGGTTTTTGATAGTGATACTTGATGTGGAATCTAAAAATAAATTTTGAACAATTAAAATGAAAAATTTACTAAAGCCAAGAGCTTGGAGCAAGCCAAAAATAAAAGGTCATTCAAACCTACCATAAAATATCTCAAAATCAGAATTGTAAAAGATGGTTCTCTAAAGAGAGCACATTGACCACTCCATACCTTACCATATAGAAAAAAGGTTATGATTAATAAATATTTTATTGGAATATATAGTTTGTATATGTCTGATAATGGTAGGTAATATGAGCTAATGGTAGTTAGAAAGAGATTAAAGGAGGACATTGTAATAGACATTCAATATGGTGATTGAGTGATATTTGGTGATAGTTTATGGTAAAACTATTTTAGTTATAGATTTAATATTTTCTTGATAAATGAATGAACCAAATGATTTTATTGTAGCTATTATTATTAAATTTGTAGCTCATTTGGACTAGCAAATTCTATTATGGGTTAATAAAATTCACAAGGGAAGCAATAAAGTCTATGGGTTTTGTCATTGCTCAATATATGAGGGGCCAAAAAGATGTCATGAAGAGATAAAGGCATATTTTATCATATTTGGTTAGCAAGGTTTATTTTATGAAGAACCAAATGAAAACATTCTTATAAAGACCAAGTCATCTTTATTGTTTCCTTTTGAGTTTTGAACACTAATTTATAGTGATCTAGAATAATAATATATTTCAAGAAGAGCATTGAGCCTAAAATCAACTGAATTTATGGCCTTTATCTCTGAGGTAATATTACAAACTCATATCAATTATTATGATAAATTTTGAGCTAGTGAAGGAAACTACGAAGTTGTACCCCTCAAGAAGCATAGTTGTTTGCCACTTTGAGTTATTACTTGAGACAAGTGCCTTTCATTTTTAGATATAATTAAAAATGGTTAAACTCAACGAGGGATAATATCATTTATTATTCTCTACGCATATTCAATTTTCCCACATTCAAACATGAACCAACTATTTTACTTAATAGAAGAAACAATTCATGATGATAAGGATAACGTCATTCCATAAGTCTATCCAACTTATAGCAAAACATGGTCAAAGTGAAAGATTCCAAACCTAAGATATGATATAGATGGTTCCCTCATGAAAATGAGGGAGGTATAAAGGATAAATTAATTTTGTATCAATTTAAGGTGCTTTATTACTCACTCTAATCTATAGGTGATTGCATTATGGTCAAAGATAAAATATTCATAATGCATAATAACAGGATGTCCATTGTTAATACAAAAAAAAGAGACTATATTTTAATCTCATAGCATAAATTGGTTAAATATGATAAGGACCCTATTAGCATCGATATGACAACTAGACCACATAAACTGATTCAAAGTTATTTTTCACTACCAAGATAGATAATCAATTAGAACCCAAAGCATTTTTAAAATTATTACATGAGTCACATTCTCCCATGGATAATCTCATTTGTAGTGCACCAACATTATCTCAGGGTCTCATCAGCATATTAAAACCATTATACACATGTCACATGATAATGGGTAGGTTATCATTTAAACATAACCAAAAATTTACTCTATGTGGGCCATCATTGGGGGACTATATTATTAGGAACCCTTCTATAATTGGTTGGAAGTGGATTAGATGTTTCTCTTGGAGTAGTCAAAATATTTTAGGAATATTATTTTTATGGCCTTGTATGTTTACATTGGATATGGAGAATTATGTCAACACAATTATTTGACTGTGATATACATATCTAGTATATAATATTGCTTAGATCAAAATGTGACCAATTAGATCCTTGTGGGGTTTTTATCACTTTTCCTCTTATGTATTTAGATCGCCTACATAGGCTATTTTTTTAATGTCAAATGATCAAACCCTATCTTCCTCACCCTTAGAGTGACTGCAAAAAAAATAGGTTAATGGGGTTATGGTTTTGACCTAACCCAATGAATCCTCTAAAAATTGGTTCTACTTACATATCCAATACTCCAATTAATGACTCTAACCTATGTATTTTTCCCTTGCATGTTGGCTTGGGTGTGTATCAAGATGCAACACGTGATAAGGAAATGGATTACAATGACCTATCTTGTAACTTATAATATATGGATTATGGGTTACTTATTGAGTGATTAGACCTATGTAAATATTTATCATATTACAAGAATATAAATAGGGATAAATAGGGAAAATTTGTTCATTTAAATGATTAATATATTATACATTTATAGCTTTGTAGGTGATTTCAATGTGATTGTTAGGTGTTGAATGATTGAGGGTTTTTTTGTATATACTATTCCTTTTTAGAATATCCAAAACTAAGGCATTTAATCCAACTTTTAGGATATGATAAATTTAGAAATTGAATATCTTTTTTGCACTAGAAATGTTTTAAGTAAACTAGAGACTTTCATCTAGATAGGTGTTTGACTTATATGCAAGTGTCTAGGAAGATAGAAAGTACAAGTTCAAAATTCATAGTGATGGATAGTAGTTAGGTTTAAATATTTTTACATAGTATATAATCCCTAATTATTAGTATAATAGTGGTCAGACTAAAAGATAAACAAATTAAGCACAAATAGATAGTGAATATGAGCCTTTTCGAAGGAGGTAGGTCTGTAATTGAAAGATACAACCATGAGGGATAATTTCCAAGTGTATAAGAATACATTACGATATTAATAAAATTTTAGTATTGTTTGTGTGTGTGTACATGTATGCATGTGTGTATACATGTGTACATAACATGATAGAATCATAATATAATTTTCAATATAAATGGGTGAGGCCACATTCGATGTTAACATAAATAATTAAAAAATTAATTATTAATGTACATATTAGATACTCTTATCACATTGTAATCATTACCAAAAAAATACATTTAAAAAATATAATACATCTAAAGTCAGTTTAATTAACAATATTGATTTTATTAGAGTTTTGAACCCATGATTTCTAAAAAAATAATGCTTAAAATTAATAAATTAATGTGAAATAATTAATTTAAAATTTTTAAAATAATGTGAAATGTGAGGTGTCTCAAATTTTTTATTTATGACAGTTTAATTTTGATAAATAATATTTGATTTCTTAAAAATATTATTATTTTTGGTTTAAAAACTATTAGTTTAAAATATTAGAGTTATTATTTATCATTGAAAAAAATTCAAAACTAATTTTGATATCCCTAATTATGGAAGAAAAATAAAAAGTTCTAGGGAGGAATGCATGAGAGGAAAATTATTTTTCTTATTTTTGTAGGGATTTTGAGTTATCCATGTTTTTTCCCTTCCCCACCTTCTATACTACATTTTTGGTATTATCAAAGATAGTGATGAATTTATTTTTCTTGGAACACCACTTTTTGTGTGTTCATTTTCTATATAATGGCCTTTGTCCTCTTTGATGCAACTATTGTCGTAGTGAATGAAAGGGGTTAGTCCCAAACAAGCCATAAAAGTTATGTCTACTGTATATGGAAAGGAAAAACATCTGAATCTCTTTCATATCCTAAAGTATACTTAAATCTTAATGCCATAGATATCACTTTTGAATGATATGAAAATTATTCTGTTATTTCTTACATTTTTGCCAAATAGCCTTAAAAGAATTCCTCAATGACTAGTTTTGACAACATGAGAACCCTTAGGTATCTAGATTACTGGTGTTTAAAAACATACAAATGTTTTCTTATCTTTTATTTAATAATACATCCCAGGTCGAAGCTATACTAACTAAAATAAAATATTAGTTCCCAAGAAGCATGTTTATCATTATGTCTGAATCAACACATGACATAAAGGTCACTAAATAGTATTTTGTTTGAGTGCCAAACTAGATCAAATACATGACCATCCTATTCCTGTTTGATCATTTGTTAACAATATTGACTATCCATTGGGTGTGTCTTATGTCTCAAGGTAACTAAGTACTATTTTTCATTCCCAAAACTATGGGTATTCATTGAAGTCGACATGACCATGTTTTAAAGGAATTCATTTATATTGAAGTCAACATTGAGTACTAAGTTCATAAATTTTTGTATTGGAAAAATAACTATGAATTAGTAAGTTCGTATATTTCTGTATTGGAAAAATAACTATGAATTACTATAATTATCAATTACATGATCACTAGATCACTGAATTCCCCTCATCGGTTAGTCAAAATCCTCATTTTAATAACTACATGTTGAGAATCCTAAAGTGGTTTTAAAAAGAAGATGATTATAACCAAAAATATTGTAATATAGTAATTAACCTACCACTATAACCAATCCTCTTCATGTAACTAAACCTATTATGAGGCACATGATATGAACCCACTTGATGAGACTCTTTGCATCTCAATGGGACTATATAGCCATGTTTCTCAAGTTTTATAACCCTAAAAGAGTTATTCTACTACTATTATACCCTGTACAAGTTATTCCCTCTTTTAATGGTTAGTTATACCAATTTGTAGTGTGGCGACTCATACTAAAGAGGATAATGTGACTAACTACCACTGCATTTTTCCTATATATTTTAGTTTTCAAAACTAACACAATAGCTTTACAACCCTTCAAGATATTGAATATTGAAAAGGGGATATCCTTATGGTTAATGCTTCACATAGAATGTATTATATTGGAATACATTTTAAGACTCACAAAATCCTCTCCAAAATTATTTTTTCTAATTATGTCAAGACTAAAAAATGAAATTAAAATCTAAAGGTTTATTCTTCTCAATTATTCACTTTTACAGTGATTTTAATGGTCATGCCAATACCATGGTTTCACCAAAATTTTGTTTCTTAATTTTTGACATGGGAGATGATCCATCACACATATATATTTTGTTTGTCCTTAATGTTAATAGGAATTCATTAGGGGTTATCAACATCTACTCCCTCAATGAAGGCCCACAAAGAGAATATTTATCACAATATTTAGATTATAACCTACCCATCATCACATGGATATGTACAGGGATTTTTAAAAAGTGGATAACACCTAGGATAATGTGTATGTATAACTAATGAGATGTTCAATGGGATAACACGAGGCATTTTATTATATTAAAAATTTGTGGGACCTAATTGACCATCTATTTGGGGAGTGCACAATAACTTCCACTTAGTTTGCATGGTCTATATGTTATGTAAATGTTGATAAGGTCTTTAAGAGATTATAACATTAAATGATATGAGAGTAAAATATACTTTATTTTTATATTACCAATGGATAGCCTGTCATCGTGTATTATGAATATGTTATTTCTGACCATAATCCTATCACCTATAGAGTGGAATGGAAATAAAACCACTTCTAAGTTCCATACAATTATTTTAACCTTAACACATCCATCTTTTGTGATGAGGGTACCATTCATCTCATAGACTAGGTATTGAATCTTGCACCTTGATTGTGTTTTTATACTAGTTGGATAGAGTGATGGAATGAGATTATCCTTCACACACCTACCTTTATCTTACATTTAGAAAACATATTGTTAATTTTCAAATGTGGGGGATGAGTATATGCCAAAATAATTATAGAGTGAAAACCTTTTGACTTGTAGTTATAAACTGAGGCCACTTATCTTAAACACCAACTCAAATTCGTAGATAGTCATATTTCAAGAGGGGCACAACTTATAAATCAAGTTCATTGGTTTGAAATTGGTCATAAGACTTCATAAGAGTTTTTTAAGTCTCTTACAATTTAAATCCATAAATTTAGATTATTTTAGGATCACTACTCTTCCTAACATCTCCTCTTATTTTATGGATCACCATAGATTTATGTTTCAAGCTAATGAGGTAAAAATGAAGAGGACTAAGTGCTTGTGGAAACATATTGATGTGATTCCTCATCGAATATACCCTTTTGACCAAATATAATACATTGTGCCTTTATCTATTCATGATATATCTCTATCCCTTAATTACATGAGCAATGACAAAGCCTAGTGAATTGATGGCTTCCCTTGTGAATCTTAATAATCAACCATAAAATTTGTTAGTGTACATGTGCTACAAATTTAAGAGTAAGCTATGTCAAAAAAATCATTTGGTTCCATCATTAATCAAAGAAATATTATATTAATAACTAAAATAAGTGACCCATAACTTATCATCAGTTGCCTCTTGATCACATTGATTAATGTCTCTTAAATGATCATCATTTAAAATATTTCTAACTTACTTTAGATCATCTTACCTTGCATTATAAAACATGATAACCCCTCAAACATCAAGAGAAGATATATTACTCATAAAATTATTTATATGTGGCAAAGTATGGAATGGGAGAGGTAATTTATTTATATTAAAAATTTTGTGAGGCCTTATTTTAATAAAATGTATGATAGGATTGAATGATAATTTATTCTAAGCATACTTCAAAATCTTGGCTTAGGCTAATTCTATCTTCCAATTATTCAATCTCTCTTCGTAGATGCTTCATAATGTATTACTATCAATAAGATAAAATGTTATTGTATTAAAATATATCACTACATGCATTAATATTTCCATCTTATGTTGACCCAACATGCCTTGTTTATTAAAGCTTTCGGATATTATTTTTCTCAAAAAATTGACCATTGTATTGTCTAGAATATTTTTCTTCTAGAGTAATCCTCTCAACTCATCAATGACCAATTTGTAGATGATACTTTCCTTGATCTTAAAGATATAAAAACCTTTTAAATAGACTATGCATTATCCTAACATTTTTTACATAGCTTTTTTAATCTAGCCTATAATGGAGTAAGACCAAATGATTCAAACATAGTATGTTTAACATACCTAATTTATTACATAAGTACAAATGGAAATGGATTCATAGAGGGGAATAGTTAATTTTTTTTACATTATCTTTCCCTTTGACACTTCTATATAAGAGTTATGGAACTATGTCACAAATAGAATGGATACAAAACTTAAATACAATGTCACGAAACCCATCATTTTAATGGGTAAATTTTAACTTTACACTAAAATTATGGGTGTAACTCACGTTTATTATTCTCTATGTTTCCCCTTATACAAAGACTCCTATTAAAAGATGCCAAATATTCTTATAGACTTTTTTTGGTGTAGTGCCAACTAAATGTGAGGATTCCATATATTTGTGCGGGATATTTGTTGTCAACTCCCTGATAAATGATGCATAGGAAAATTCATGTCTATAGATAGAGAATTGCACTATGTGAAAAATTAGTGTTATAATCCACTAAATGTAATGATTCACATAAAATACTTATATGACATCATATTTGATTTGAATCTCCTTATGATAAATCTAATTATAAACACATTGGTTGTCATAATGTATTGACAACTTATGCTTTTGTTAAACATGAAGGCTGTTTTGTGGAAAAATGTGTACAAAAATATTTTGAGGCCATTAAGCCTCACTTAGAATGATTTTTTTATGAATTTTATATTTATATCTCCTTAAATAACAATATTATCTTATGGTCTCAAATCATAATCAGTACTAGTTTCTTATTAGTAGAAATCCGTAGTATAAAAGCTCAAAGACTGTTTCAAAAAGGAATTCAGACCATCAAGGATTTGGTTTCTCCTCACATTTTAGATAATTATATAATTATAAATTTCAAATTTAATAATTATTACTTAATAATTAATCTCCATGCCCAAGAGTTAATGTCAGATGTCATTCTTCACATGTTGGGTATACAACCTTCTTCAAAATGGTAAAAATAATGGATGAGGAATTATGATATAGACTTTAAAAATTATTCTCCTAACATCTTTTACCTAGTGATAATCCCCTTTTCATCATACTTTGGTAACCTTAAAAGGTTTTTTGGCTTCAATTCTTTACCTAAGACATGGCTTTCCTAACTCAACCAAAATTTGAAGGCTAATTCAAAACCTAAGCTAGATCATTTATTTTCATGACTATTATATTTGAAATTATTGTTGCCACACTTAGAATAATCATGCCTTTACATGAAAAATCATTATTGTAACTAAATCTACAAGTAATGATGAAGATTTGAAACAAACCCTTTGAATTTTTAACTAGAAATTCCATTTTACATGAGCTTCAATAAAAATATTTTCCTTTGAAGGCAAATAATATCTTTGTCTCCTTGTGAAACTACCTAGATCTAAATTTGACCACTCATTTTCAAATATAGATTCTTCTTGGATAGTTTATCTTTCTTATATAAATGCCAAAGAACAACCCTACCTTGTAATGATGGATTTTGAGCATTGTAAATGCATGGCCATTTGAAAAATATTCTTTGGAATGATTGACCATAAACTTGTAGACCTGAAATATTTCTCCTATGGAGTGTTTGAAAAAGAAAACTAATGGAAAATACAAAACTTAGGTTATTTTTCCCTTTTTTTAATTTTTGTCTCCAAATTGATTTTTCCATATTTACTTTTTTCATATTTTCATTTTAGGGTTGCCTCCTCATTTTTAATGCATAAATGTATCACTTTTCACTTTTTAGCCTTTAGGGGCAATTTTGGTCCCCTTTACAAATTTGGAATTTTCTTTGTTTTGGGGAAATCTAAGTCCCATTTGTAATTTTTAAATTTTTTTTTGTATTGTGTAAATTCATAACTCGGTATTAGTTTTGAAATCTACAAATTGAAAAATTGTAATTCACATTTGTAGATCCCCTAAAAAAGTTCCCTAAGGGAAATGTGAGCTCCAACTACAATTTGCAATTTAAAAATTTGTAAATTTTAATTCATAGTTGAAGTTCCCATAAAAAGTTCCTTCTAAGAAATGGGAAATCTAACTACAAATTTCAAATCAAAAAATTATAAAATTTTAGTTGGCCTTGACCATTCCCATAGGGAAATGGTAACTCCAACTAAAATTTGTAATTTGGAAAATTGTAAAATTTAAATTGGCCTTGAAATTTCCCCTTTGAACTATGACTTCATGTTGATTAAAATTGACTTGAAACTTTGGGAGATCTAAATGTTATTTGCAATTTGTACATTTACAAAATTGTAAAATCACATTACTCCTTGAATTATCCTTGAAGCTCTTCTTGAGTTAACTTTTCCTCCACTATATTTGAATAATGAGATTGGGAGAGTTGACCATAATTTATAAATTATATTTTAACTACTATTTATCCCACATAATCTCTTAGGTAATTTGGGAGTCTCATCTCCATGTTTTTGAAAATTGCCATTTTTGACATTTAATCTAACTTAATTCCATCCTTATTTAGCAAAGCACCTTATAATTTTTTTTTATATAAACCAAGATCTCCTTTGTTTGATGCCTCAACCAAAAAATCTAGCCCTATGCACAATGCATTTGAATATGAAGCATTCACCAATGAAAATATTCATTATAGACATGGACATTTTCCAAACCCCAAAATTTTCAATCAATGCACCATAAATGCCATTAATTGGCTACATAAAATAACCATCCAAAAATAATGCTTCATTTTTATACAATGCACATACTACATGTTCCCACTTTTTAGGATTTGTTGTTGATTTGAGTGAACCATCACTTTTACAATAAATTGAACATTGTTTATGAGCATTTGCACTTAAAAAAGCTTTACATTTTTTACAATACCAATTAGATAATTTAAACCTATCTTCTTTAATAACATTTTTCTGATCATGAATCCCACAAATGGAATTATGGACATAAAATCCATGGCTTTATCATATTTAAACATAATTGGAAACTGAATCTTCACCGTCATTACACATAGATAAATATGATGTCTAAAACACACTAGAAAACATGGAACTAGATTTTCCACATGAAACTATTGGCTCTTTATTTCTAGTATCACTATTGAAATCAAGGGGATCCAACCCAAAATTCTTATCATCTATTAGACCAAAACTATTATCCTCCATAAATTATTTTGTTCTAATGATATGAGGATGTTGTCCATCATTATACCAAACCTTATATGGAATAGATTGTGAAGTATTTATAGAATTCATATGAATGTATTACATGTAAATATTCCATCCTATAACTAATTATTATTTGTATCTTGTTACTATGTCCTTTTCATAACCTTAAGCAGGAAAAATCACTTCTAAAATTTGAACACTAAAATCTGAATTTGAAGCAAACATATAATCATCCTCAATGTGTGATTAAAAATTCTTATTCATGACTTCAATCAAGAAACCTAAAACCAATATAATAATATGGCATAGCTATTTTTTCTCACCCTTATATCATAATATATCAAATTTTAGTATCTGTTTCAATGGTCATTGACTCACATGTCCAATCAAATCATTGAAAACATATCCTACCATATCCCAAACATTATTGTCATTATCATTAACCAAATGTGGCACTAATGGGAGGAAAAATTTCTCTTCTTATTGATCAACCACATTAATAAAAAATTTCATAATAATTATATGTAGCATTTAAAACATAACTTGTTGGCCATAGGTATACTCATAGATGAGTTTTGTGACCATATCAAAAGAGGTAATATTGCCATATTAGAAACTAAGGATGTAATATTGCCACCATATCAGAAACTAAGGAGGTAATATTACCACCAAGAATATAAATAGATGTCAAGTGAAACCTCGACAGAAGAGCCAGGCATTTTACAAAGTGTGATATAACTCCTTCATACATGGATTTTAGACATTAGTATAGAAGTTCTAAAAACTATAAAGTATAGAAGAAGAAAAAACTGAAGCTCTATTAGAATAATACTGTCAAAATTAGATGCTTGAGCCCTTACCACCATGCCATAGAACATTGGCGTCCCAAAGAGTACTTCACACCATGACCTATAATTTTATTGCCTCGATTAATGAGTCTCCCACCATGTTCTTGGTTGGCACATACCCTATAGAGGAAGCATTTTTTAATTCTTAAATTTTTTGAACTCTCCTTTCAATTTTATGAGATTCAATGTCTTAGAAATAAATTTTAATTTGGTAAATTATGAAATTGCATTATAGTTCCAATTTTCCACCATCCTCCTATTCTCCTTCCTTCCACAAGATCAAGAAACTCACATATAAATTGTAATTTATTTTATTTCAAATTGTATTTGAACTTACCTTTTCCATTATGATTTGTTTTTTAGGATCTAGAACTTTAAAATTAATTTTCAACTTATATTTTTTATCTTTGATTCTTACAAGTACATTCCCCTATTAGAAAGTCCATGGAGATTTTACATCTCAAATGAAATTTCCAAAATTTCACTTAGCCACTCAAACCTCCAACATATCTCTATAGTGTCATTTGAAATTTTAACCTCGATCAAGATGGAGGCAACATCCATATCTCTACCAAATACCATGAATTTTATTTACAACTACACATCTCCCCAAGCTGAAATAAAACTAAAACGTTATTTTATTCTTTTTTTCTCTCTGCATGGTAGGGGTGTTTTGTGGCATGTAATTAAATGTTATTTTTATTGACATAGTCTTACATCCTTCTATTGGTTTCAATTCCCAACTATATGATTAAAACACTTACCTTATAATATCTTTCTCCATGTAGTAATTTGATTGTAATCCACATGTTATTCACTTAAAAAATGGCATAAATTCATGGTATGGATTTGATCACCAACACTTTCTCTCACTCAAGGATGTGTGCCCCGTGTAAGTGTGTAAAGAACCCCATAACAAAAGACCAAGTGCCAATCCACTAGGCCATGGAGTTAACACTTTATCAAATTCATATCAAACACCCATGGAAGATCGAAAAAATAACGTAGATAAATGAAAATAGATTAGAAGGATTTGAAAATAAACACATGATAGAAAATAATGAAAGGAACTATACAAACAAGGGCTAAAGTAGACGGGTAACAAAACAAAAAAGCTATACATTAAAAACTTTTGTACACAATTATGAACTTAGTCTAAGAAGTGTTGAAAATGTTTATCATTAATTGGTAGCTTTGGTATCTCATCATCCCTTAACTTCTCTACATTTTCTAGTAGTCTGGTGCCCATGATGAAGTAAACCAATATTTTCACTTGCCTAAAGGTATTACTACTAGGATGTAATTGGATGACATGTTGAAACAAATCCTTCCTATATGATTTCAAATCTAGAAAGACCAAGCCAAAATATCTTTGTACTTCTTCAACAATTATACATAGACTTTTTTTCTTCACTGTAATCATGTGAATTCCAAATATGAGTGCCTCATTATCCATAATTCCATTCATGTAGTTGATGTACCACTTGTAATAAAATGTAAAACATTTATTTTTGGGGGCATAGAAGACAACCCCAGATCCATTTTGAATATTATAAAAATCCCAGTCAGATGACATCTTCCAAACAACCACACTTTCATTATCAGTTTGAACATCAAAAACAATATGCTATTCCTCAACATCCACATTTCGAACAAAGTTACCCAATTCCACATCCATGTACAAAACTTCATTTATAACACACTTTATATTTTAAATTCCATCATGATTGGGTAACTCATATACTTATGTCATATTAATATCACAAGAAAAATTGGAAATTGTGATACATACCTTCTTGAAGGCACTCCAAAATGTATCAATATTAGTGTCACTCAACAATTCTATGTAGGAAAACAAATTGATTCAGGAGATTTGACAATCAAACATCAATTTTTCATCATCATCATATGTAGATTCATGATCATTTAAATATTCATCAGTTAGTTTAGCAATATCACATGGAGGATGTTAAAGGAAGCATTTGTCACACTAATTAATGTCTAAATCATAATTTATATCATTGAATTTACCATATAATGGATGAGTCACTACCTTCCCAACCCCTCTATTTTGATTTCTATCATCATTTGCAAGCATCTTTTGGGCTTGATTCATATTCTGAGCTCTCTCCTAACTTGTAAACCCATGAGGTATCTTGTTATCAACCTTAGCCAAATTGTAGTAAATTTTTTTGATAATAGAGGTGAAAGTATTAATATTCTCCTCAAGTTTGTCATTCTAAGTGGACTAATCTTTTTATAGATTAACCAAATTTATATTAGTCCACTTATTCAAGGGCTCTCCCATAGATTTTATGTTATTCTTAATTTGGATGGCCTTATTGAATGCCAATATTAGGTTTATAGGAGCATTATCCCTCAAGTAATATATATCCTTCTTGTCAAAGGCATTACAATATTTAATCAAGTAGGTTGTACCTCTAGGCCTTATGTTTTCGAGTAGTTACATTGTATTCTTATTAAACCTCATGTTAAAATCATGTATGCACTCATTGGGGTACATTTTTATTTTTTCAAAATTAGCCAAAATAAATATAAGATCAATTCTCTCACCAGATGAATCTTAAAAACATTCTTGATCTATTCCCATGAATCAATGCATCCATGGGGAAGGGAATTGATCCACTCATGAGCATATTCTTCTAGTGTGTGCATTAATAACTTGATGAAAACATCCTCATGCTCAACCTCATAATCATCAATAATAATTTGTAAATCCCTCTAGTGTTGATTACCAATCACTAAATTATTCCCTTAAAACTTTGGAAGGTGGTTCCTTACTTAATTTGTGACTTGAATAGGATATACCTCTATTTCATCAAAATTGATAGGTCTAAATCTGAGAATGTAAAATGCAAGATGTTTATTATCATCTTGATCCATATGCCTCATGATTGGTTTAATCATAGGTTCATTAACAAATGGAAAAGGGATGTGAGGGGGTGGAATTAGTGGAGTAAACATAAGAGGGGATTCAACTAGTTGAGAAGAAGTTGGATACTAAATAGGACTATATGATTCTGAATTGCTCACAGAGCTATGAGAATCATCATCAATAATTTTTTACAAATAAGAGTTCAAGATTATCAAAATTTTGATGGCCTAAACATTATTTTTTAGCTGCACTTTGCTCATCAACTTGCCTCCAAACATGTCTCCTTTTTTGATGAAAACTTAATGGTGAGACAAGTGATCTTGATGAGTCACCTTTGAATGATGATCTCAGTCCTTCTAGATTTACAATCAAAAGAAGAAAAAATGATGAAGATATTTAAATTGGAATTTATCTTTCTTTGAAACTGGATGATGTTACGGTCTTTCCACTAGAAGAAAAATTCTCAAATATAACACTTTACAAATGTGTAGTGACACATTAAAACCATATCTTGCTTAAATTAATGATGATAAATGAAACCAATGACAATAAAATTTTTAGAGTGATGATAAAAAGGGAAAAACACTTCAAAACATGATAAATTTATAGCTCTTTAGAACAAATTAACTAAATGTTAATTTATAAAATCTCTCAAATTCCTATCACGTCCTAAGTGGAGTGTTATAACATTGACAACTAGGATAGCAGAAGTAGACTTAAATAACCCCAACTTTAAAAAATATAAGATAATATTGATAAACAATGTCTAAAAATATGTAACTGAGATTATTTTAGTAAATATTGCTAGAGAACATTTTAAACATAAACTTATAATTAGCTCTCTTCAAGTGTCCCAGACAACACAAGCAACTAGGACTTAAAATTAAACCCTAGGAATGGTACTAGTGATGTGTTGGGACGTTGATAGACCAAAAATAGTGAAAATAACACAAAGATAGGTAAAGAATTTTTTAATATGAATTAATTACATCTCTCTATAAGAGTCCCTAACAACATAAGTGCCATATGTGTCTTTTCATTCCCTGGTAATGGTGGCAGTAGAGTGTTATGATGTTTATGGACCAAAAATAGTTAGAATAACAATTAATTAATTATAACTCTTTCGAAGAGTCCCCAATAACATAAGTGATAGAGATATTGTTACTCCCTGACAATGCACTAGTAGAGCATCGGATCCTAACTATACACCTATTTTTCTTGGCCTTACACACTTGAAGAAAATGTCAAACATGGATGATAAAATATTTTATATATCATTTTATCTAGGGATGATTTTATCACATAGATGTACCAAATGCAATGAATGACTAGGAGGTACCAAAAAAGGGTATGGTCATCTCCATGATACTTTTGGATTTGCCTAAATCAAGGTGATAGGACCTAAAGGGTAGCTTGATCACACGGAATGATAATGAAATTAAATATCCATGGGTATTTTGGGCACACAAATGTATGTTTGACTAGGGTATAACAAAAGTTGCAAACTCCACCCACGAAGGGTTGTCACATTAAATACACAAATGTACTAAGTCAAATCGAAGCTACTAAATAAATACATAAAATTTATTGCAACCTTAGTTATAAATAAGTTTCAATAAAATGGGGTCAAATGGAAGATTTTAATGTTAGTCTTCAAAGGATAAAATGCATAAACATGATAAGTATGCAATATTCATTCATTTATAAGAAAATAACTCTTGAAATATTTAACAAGGTGTATTATTTGTAGGGTGCAATATGTAGGACAATTTATATAGTTATGAAGATTGGTTTGATGGAGGTTTTAAAATATCAGGGATTATTTCAAATTTCATGACATCACTTATTACAAAGATGTAGAGAAATTGTCATATAAGCTAAGGGGAGCTATTAGGAATGATTTACATCCATTGGTGCCAATACAATAAAAATACACAAATGATTCCTAAAACCATATACCATACACTATAACTAGGATTTTAAATACTTTCCCTATTAAATTCACAAACCTAGGGTGCCCTTAAGAGGTATTCAATAACGTGCTTCCAATTCACTATGGGGAAAGGGATTTATAACCTAGATTTATGCCCAAGATGACAACCAATAATGAACATAAAACCATATATATAATAAAAATAACTTGTAAAACACATCATTTAATTTCATAAATACTAAAGAGGAAAAACCACAAGTATTTTTTCTTTATCTTGAATGAAAAATCTTACGTAAATCAATGTTTCTAAATGCAGCCATGGGGACAAACATGGTGGATTTTCTCCTTGTTTGATAGGGGAGACATAATAAAATTCTCACATATCTTACTAATGGTTATACCACTACAAACACCTTATCAAGAGAGAAAAAATGCACAAAACAATGAATGCCAAAAATTCTAAAAGCCTAGGACTTCAAGAGAAAAAGAACCGGCAACTACCTTAGAAAATAGGAGAATCCCACTTTCTATAAAAAAATTTACCACTTTTACAATCTGGTAATGTGGGATTCAATTTAAAATATTGAAATTTTATTCAACACATAAAGTTGCACCAATATGATCACAATTGGAAAATGTTCCTTGGCATGCCTAGAATCTTCATCCTGTTGGATGAAAAATCATTATTAGAACTAGATCTACAAGTAATGATGAATATTTAAAACAAAACCTTTGATTTATTGACTATAAATGCATTTTACATGAGACTGAAGGAGAATATAAATATTTGGATCCAAATAATATCTTTGTTTGGTTGTGTAACTACTTAGATGTGCCTTTGACCACTCATTTGTAAATCTGGAATCTTCATGGATACCTGCCATTCCCTATATGCATGCAAAAGAAAAGAATTGCCTTATAATGATATATTTTGAACATGCCAAATGTATGTCAATATTGAAAAAATTTCTTTGGAATGTCCCATCTTGAACTTGCAAACCTAAAATATTTCTCGCATGGAGTGTTTGAACATCTAAAATAATGGAAAATGTAAAACTTAGGTTGTTTTTACCTTTTTACTTTTTGGATCAAACTTGATTTTTCTACATTTTATTTTTTCACAATTGATTTTTAGGGTTGCATCCAAAAATTTTAATGCATAAATGTTTTATTTTTTACTCTTTAGCCATTAGAGTAAATTTTGATCCCTTTTATAAATTTGCACTTTTCTTTGTTTTGGGGAAACTTGGGTCCCATTTAGAATTTTGTATTAGGGAAATCCATAACTCAACAAAAGTTTTAAAATTTTCAAATTTCAAAATTGAACTTCACATTTATAGTTCCCCTAAAAATTTCCCTTAAGGAAATGAGAACTCCACCTGTAATGTATAATTTGTAAATTACAATTCATAATTATAGTTCCCAAGAAAAGTTCCCTTAGGGAAATGGGAAATCTAACTGCATTTTAAATTTAAAAATTATAATTCATAATTGAAATTCCCTTAAAACTTTCTAGGAAAAGGTAACTCCTATTGTAATTTGTAATTTGAAAAATTTAAAATTTACAATTGGCCTAGAAAGTTCCCATAGGGAAATGGGAACTCTAACTACAATTAGTAATTTTCAAAACTATAAAATTATAGATGGCATTGAAATTTTGATTTCTAGCATTAACTAGTGGGTTTAGAAGATCCATATGCAATTTGTAATTTTCATATTTGTAAAACTATGAAATTGCATTCCTCCTTGAGTTATCCTTGAAGCTCCTCTTGAGTTGACTTTTCCTCCACTATCTTTAACTGATTGTATTGGGATATTTGACCAAAAGTTTCAATTTGCATTTTGAAGACTACTATTCCTAAACAAATCTCCTATTATCTTTGGCAACCTCATCTACAACTTTTTTAAAAATTCACAATTTTGACTTTTTATCTAACTCCATTCCATCCTAGTCCAACAAAGCACCCTGTAGAAGATTTTTTAATAGATATTAAGATATCCACTATTTGATACCTTAACTCAAAAATATATCCCTATGTACAATTCATTTTAATCTAAAGCATTAGCTAATGAAAATATTCATTACCCTATAGACATGGGCATTCTTCAAACCCTAAATTTTTCAATCAATGTACTAGAAATGCCATCAATTGAATCCATATAATCACCATCCAAAAATAATGTTTCATTTGTATACAATGTAAAAACTACATGTACCCACTTTTTAGGATTTGTTGTTTATTTGAGTGCACTACCACTTTTACAATAAATTTCAAAACATATATGAGAATTTGCATTGCTAAAAGTTTCACATTTTTTAATACCATTCAGATTCTTGTAACCTATCTTATTTTTTTTAAAAAATCTAATCATGAATCCCATAATAGGAATGATGGACATAAACTCCATAGTTCTCACACTTGTAAACAAAATTAGAAATTGAATCTCCACCACCATTGCATATAGAAGTATCAAATGTCTGAGGCACACTCAAAAGCATGGAACCATATTTTTCACATGAAAGTATTCGGCCTTTTTTTAAATTCATCACTATTAAAATCAAGAGGATCCAACCCCAAATTTTTATCCTCTATTAGAACAAAATTGTTATCCCTCATAAATTCTTCCATTCCAATGATATGAGGAAGTTGTCCATTGTTCCACCCAACATTATATGGAATATCTTGTGAATTATTTCTATAATTCTTATAAATGTATTGCCTATACACATTATAGACAAAAACTAATACTTCTTTGTATCTTGATACTATGTCCTATTTGTAACCTTGAGTAGGCAATGATGCTTCTAAAAATTGAACAGTAAAATCTGAATTTGAAGAAAACATGTCATAGTCCTCAATGTGTGCTTGAAAACTCTTCTTCATGACTTCAATCAATAAACCTAAAACCTATGCAATAGGATTCCATATCTATTTTTTCTCACCCTTAAACGATAAAATATGGAATATTATTATCCATTGCAATGTTCATTAATTCACATGTCCAATCAAATATTTCAAAACATATCCTACCATAACTCAAACATTATTTTCATTATCATTAACCATGTATGTCACTAATGGGAGGGAAAATGTCTCTTCTTGTTCATGTTCCACATTACTTGGAAATTTATTATAACTTCATGTAGCATTTCCAACATAGACTCTCAGCCATAGGTATGCTCATAGTTGAGGTTTGTGACTTAAAAATATATGTGTTATTGCAAACTCTTGTCAACAAGAGGACAACTAAGGATAAACTTTAATAGAACTTGACTACAACAAAGGACTATCAATCTTTCATGATATCTAAACCATATAAAAAACTAAGGAGATAATATTACCACAAATAATATCAATGAACAACAATTGAAACATCAACATAAAATCCAAACATTTTACATAGTGTGATATAACTCCTTCACACTTTGATTTTAGACAGTGTTGTAGAAGTTCTAGAAACTATAAAGCTAGGAAGAATAACAAATTCAAGCTCTATTAGGACAACAATGTCTGAATTAGATGCCTGAGCCCTTAAGACCATGTTATGGAACATGGACATCCCAAAGGGCAAATCATATCATGACCTACAACTTGATTTCCTTGATTGATGAAGCTCCCAACATGTCTTTGGTCATTTCTTAGGCTATAGAGGGTGAATTTTTAAACTCCTAAGCTTTTTGAATGCTCATTTTGAGTTCATGGGATCCACGGTCCTAGCAATAAATTGAAGTTAGGAAAATTGTGAAATTGGGTTGTAGTTATAGATTTAATCCATCATCTCATTCTCCTTCCATCCATAGGATCTGAGAACTTACATGAAAATTGCTATTTGTTTTCTTGTCAATTGCATTTCTACATCCCTTTTCTACCATTCTTGTATCTCAGGATCTAGAGCTTTTAAGATAATTTACAACTTGTCTTTTTTATGTTTTATTTTTGCAAGTGCATTCCCCAAATAGAAAGTCTATGGGCCTTTTACCTCTCAAACACAATTTTCAAAATTACACTTAGCCACTCAAAATTCTAGTGAAACTCTATATTGTTATTTCAAAATTTTCCCTCCTTCAACCTATAGTCAACATCCATATATCTGCCAACTACTATGCATTTTATTTTAATATACGCATATCCCCAATCCTTAAAAGCACTAAAATATTATTTTATTATTTTCTCTCTCCACTAATTGGGATCTTTTGTGGCATGGAGCTGAATGTTATTTATTTATACACATTCTTACATTTTTCTATGGGTTTCAATACCCAGTTGTATGCTTAAAACACTTACCTTGTAACAATTACATTCACATAGACATTTCATTATAATACGCGTGCCATTTCCTTACAAAATATCATAAATTCATGTTACAAATAAGAGAACCAATCGGGACATTAGTGTTGTTCCTTTACTAATAGTGAAGTGATCTATTGTACAAAGGGTTGGACTAATGTCTAAGTGGAAAGAATGAGTGAAAAAGGGACTTGGGTGATTAAGTAAAGGCTTAGTGCTAACTTTGGTATATCTAGAAATGGTTTGGACTTGAACAAAATTTGGAAAGGGATCAAGAGAGGCCCTAAGATAGGTTTATGTCTAAGCTAAGGATAACGTGGTCTCAACTGACACTCATTGCATTAAAATGATATTTTAGATGAATACAAAGGATTTTGAAGTGTAGCTTATGAGCAATATTTTAAAATTTTGTTTGTTATATCACTATGTGCACATGCATCTAGTGTATTTAAAAGTTGTTCACCTAGAAGTACACATAAAGAGGAGAAATAGTTAATTATTAGGTCATCCTCAAATAAAATTATTATTTAGGAAACACTCATTAATAGATGGGTCTTTTAGGTCATATCAAATTCACATGAGCTTGTTAAACTCCATTTTGAAAAGTGACATGCATAAGTTATAAGACATATAGTTTTGAGAAAAATAAAAATATCTAGAACCTATCCATGTGATTAGAGATGAAAATATGCAAGGTGTAAGTGAACCCTAATATGCGTAGTTGAGAATTCCAAAAGAAGGTATGTATTTATTACTAGATAAAAAATGTAGATTCATGCCAAAAATAGTAATGAAACTTTCTATATCTAAATGGTAATGTCTAATATGAAAAAATATAAAATACTCATAATGTAATGAATCATTATGAAGTATCCTCTTATATACTTATATTTTTTAGATCAACCTATGCATTAGTATATAAGATAATTATTAGTTATTATTTATGTTTCTAAATTGAAATTATTATTTTACAATGTAACTTGTATATTTACCATACTTTCATAATTCAAAACTACCTCAAAATATTATGAATTTGGTTTATTTAATTTACATGCTTTTAGATTAGCTTATCCATTTTTCTTATTAGGCTATTATTTCCCTAACCATTGCTTAAAAAAGGGTCATATAGTTTCACCTTATCCCATTTACCATTAATAAGATATAAATATATATAGATATTTAAATCTAAAATGAAATAAATAAGTACTACCTAAATTAATAACCAAAATCAATAAAACTATACATATAAAAATATGATGCAAGTTGAAGAAAGTTAAATACTATTAAAACTACACTTTTGAAAATGTTAAACCATACATTGAGTTGTTCAAACCATATAAAACTTAAACAATACTTTGTTGAACTAAATTTTTTGAATATTAGGAATTAAATGAAGAAGATATTTCCATATTTCCCCCATTGACATGATTGATGCAAATAAGAACAATATAATATGCACCATCGCACTTAAATGAGTGATTTTCTTTAGGATGGATTAAAGAATCTCAAATCACTAAAGCATTTGGAAGTTTATACATCTAAGTTACCTTCATCCGTTCAATAAATTGTTTTTTCATCATATCCCTCTTTATAATTATAATTTTATATTTATTAGTATTTATAATGTAAGAATTAAGGGAAACTACATGTAAGAACATATCAACATTTATCGTAGATACATTATAAATCATGGAATTCCTCAAGGTAGAGAGTATATTATTCAAAATACACTAACGATAACATCAAACATATCAAATAAATTAAATTTAAATGAACATAAACCATTTATCCCAACTATTTCATGTATATTTGAGACACCACCAACCCCATTTCTATCTACCTTTATCAGTTAATAGAAACAAATTTTAATATTTTTGAATGAAAAGAGGAAATTCACTAACCGAGGTATTGAGAACCCTATTATATATTTTTAGGGAAAGAGACTAAAAGTAAGCATAATTTCTTTTTGGTGAGTTATCGATACCTTGATATTCCTCAGTATTTAACCTTAATAACAAACTTAAGGGCAAAAACCTTTATGAATTGTATTATTGTTAACCAAAAAAATTATAGCATTTTGATTATGAAATCTATCTGATCTATTTTTATAAATTTGGCCTTGGACTTATTCTTCATTGATATTTATACTAGTTTCCTCACATGCTTTTTTACTTCTGCTCGCCATTCAAAAATATAAATTTTGAGAGAAAAAAAAAACTGAAAATACATATATAAGAAAAGAAAAAAATAGAGTTTGTACAAAAATGAAAAGTGAAAATATTCAAATGGTGAAAACATGAGGATTTGTTCATTCTCTTTTAAATAATAAGTATATTAGTTGCCACCTCTAAATAACTATTTATGATATGATAGTAAATGTATAGAAAATACATGATTAAACAATGGAACCCAAAGTCAATCATGTTGTGTCATATGCAACCCTGTTATTATTTAATAGAGAATAAAATTGTTGAAATGATTGGTGTTAATGATA
>JARHVA010005151.1:15000-122500 GCA_037957365.1 Torreya grandis | reverse complement strand
ATAAGAAATTATCAGGGATGGAAGAGATACCTACTTCCACATGACTAAAGCTAATTTCTCAAGTTATCCCATATTCTCCACACATCCCAATCTCATAAGATGATACTCCTCTAGGCAAACATATAACACATGTTTCATCAGGTAGTATAGAAACACAAATGGTATGTACGTTATATATGGGATTTAAATGGATTCCACAATTTTTGAGAAAAACTAATAAGATAGTAGATGTTAAGTTTCAACAATCTAACTCTTTAGAGAATCTTTTCATGACTCATCCTCCTCCTAAATATGCCAACACCACCTCTTGGTTGGTCATATAATTGTCACATGGTCAATGTTTTGAAATTATAAAACTAGATGTTAACAAAGACATGGGTGAGATGATAATCTCTAGTTATGCCACACCAAGATTTGACATTGGAGAATCCACTTATGAGATTGATGTTCACAATCTGAAAGTGACTACTAAGAGAGATGAAAAAGATGATTTTACAAAATAAAAATTGAAATATTAGATATGACTACTAAAAAGATATGTGAAATATCTATGTAATATGTAAAAATCCTTTACCAAAGTTAAATTTGAAGTACCTGCAAAAGTTTTAAGAATAATTTAAAAGGAAATTTCATCCATATCTAAATATAATAGTTATGGGAAGACCCTTGAATCATATATAGAAAAATTATTTCTTAATGGCTTCAAATACAAGGATGAAACCATAATCATCTATGAAAATATTGACTTAATGTAAGTTAGGTGCCATCAATCTAAAACAATGTTATGGAAAAATGTGCTTAATGACCTATAAGATATTGCATGCATTGATATAGACATGGTTTCCAAAATATAAATACTTGATAAAATATAAAATAAAATCCATCCTAAACATGATGTATGTGATTAATAAATTAGTAGTTAATTTTACATATCAATATAAATTTAGAGGATACATAATGTTAGATTCATTTTCCAATCTTGGAAATCTTCCCTATGAGTTTCTCAATATGATGTCTAAGTACCTCATGGGGGACATGAATGAAATGAGAAATTGTTGTAGCTTATAAAAGACAAAATTTGCAAAGGTATATTCAATGTACTATTCATGAACATACTTGGTGAAATGCATTCTACATTTAAGGAGATGAATGTGTAACATAAGGAGTTCTACGAAACCCCATACACCATAGAACTAGTAATAGATATATAGATAATGTATTATAATAGTAAGGTTATTCTAAAATGGAATTCCAATATTGAGGCATTATAAATATTAAGTATATATTAAACATCCCTTTAAATTAATTCCAAGTCAACACCGCCTCTGACTACAGGTCCATCCAATGGAATAAATTTGGTCATATTTGTATTAGCTAAAATTTTTGAATGGTATTTTATAGAAAATAATATGAAATTACAAAGTTAGTAATGTAAAATATATAATATGAAATATAATATTGGAATATGAAGGGCCAATCCATTCGCTCCTATCTCTATAATAAGAGAAGTAACTATTTTATAAGGGTTTTTGATGTGGATTGTAATTGTTATTGAAATGTTAGGAGAAAGAAATTTTGTGCTCATTGTTCCAATGAGGAACACAAGTAAAAGTATCAAACTTTGTGTCTATTATTTTTTTATGGATGTGTTTTTTAATTTTAATGATACATATCCCTCATTTAAAAAAATACTTGTTTTATTCTAAAATTGGTGTATTACTTTTAGACTTATTAATTGTCATACAAGGGAAGAAATATCATTTTTATCATTCATGCATTAGATTATCCTTCATTTTTTTTAAAATATTGATTGAACTAGTAAAACTAGTACTTCAACAAAGCTATAAATATTTTAAATATGTCTATTTCTAGTTTTTCATTTCTTCAATAGAGGTAACTGTTAGTGTTTCAAATTTGCACCCTAACTGAGAAGGGGATTGTTTTGATATTTCTATTCAAATATAGTCCAATATGGGTTTGATCCTAGGTTTTGGGAATCCTAATAATGGATTATACCTCTGGAGAAGGTCAAATTCCTTCTAGATTGATCACCTAAACTAGCCTTAATTTAACACTTGCTTGAAAAAGGGGAGAGAGAGAGTAATGATAATATATGAAAAGAATATAAATAGGGTGATGTTCCAGTAATTAAAACACTTATAATTTGTATAAGACACACTATGAGACAAATTCAAGAACAAATAAGATCAATCCCACATTAATATTTCACAATAAGGCATAAATCTGTTATTAAAGTAGCATGAGAGGGTAGACATCCACTTTCAAGACAAAAAACAAACCATAAATTGCACTTGTAATGACCTCTAAGAACAATAAATCACTTCAAGAAGGTAAGAAAATGTAGACATAGACAAGGAACATATATTCACCTAACTACAATTCTAACTTACAAAAATGGTGGAATTTAGTCTTTATTGCATCAAAAGGTGTTACAGAGTAAATTTTAGCATAGCCTAAGCAAGCCAGAGCATAAGAGTCTATTTATCTAATTTTTTTTAGAGATTTCTTTCTAAAACTTTTTGAGATTTTGAAATTTGGAAAAGATAGATCATATATGGCAAAAAGGATAGAGAAAGGGAACTATGATGTATTAGCACAAGTTTAAGGATGCTCACTCATGACCTTATCTATATGGAACAATTTTTTTAAAAGAATTGAATACTGATTATCCTTATCCAAGCACTAAGTCTCCTTATTAGAATTCCATGTCATTATCTATCTATTCTTCTAATGAGGACCATGTCTTGGGAATGACAAAACTATGCCACATGTGCTTTGGGTATCCATAGATAGTTTATTATTAGAAATGTGACCATGTTGATAGAAGAAAATACTCTCTATGATCATGTCTTGATCTGTATTTGGTACAACTTGAAAAGGGGTCCATTATAGATGAAAACTAATTCAGTTATTGGTTTTTATAGAGTCAAAATATTCATGAAAACCTACAAACTGATTGACCTTGATTTATAATCACTACTCTATCTTCTATCTCTTTATTTGGACCAATATCAAAAACCTATACTTCATTTCAAAAAATTGTGAGAGTCTATGAGCTAATATAAACGAGGATATTAAATATAAAAGTAATGAACATGTCAATAGAATTACTCTACAATAGATTCAAAAAGCTTTGACTTATCGATCAAAGGTCCTGTTTAAACTTTAATGGTGACAGAGCCTTGTTTTTAACCATCTCACCTATATGATAATGTCTACTATTAATCAAACTATAATAGTGATATATATCCTTAATATTTTGTTCATTAGGATCAAAGAGCTGATTCATCATCCTTCAATAGAAGCTTTTTTGATTTGTTCATTGGTGATTGATTGCCAACTCAAACCTTTTTGATTGTACCCAAATATTTTTATTCTTATTGGTACTTCAAATTCCACTATCTTATTGAATCTACTCACACCATTAGATATAGATGTACTAATGCATTCAGGTCCTTTGTTTCCAACCAATGGATCCCTTTGACATGTTTATTTGAGCATAGATCATCAATCAAAATATATAAAGCAACGCGAGGCTTTCATCTATTTGGGCCCACATTCCTATCAGAGCCTATGCACCATTGGATCAAATGTATGAATGAATTTTTTTCATTTATTTAGCTTAGACCCACCTTTTGTTATGTAATGCACACCATTAGATCTCTGGTTAATTGACTCACACCATTAAATCTAGTCTAAATTGTAACTCTTTAAGGGCTTTAACCAAAGGACCTTTTGATTAGTTTGAATCTATCACAAACCATTAGATCATATGTGTTAGTATGTGATCTCACATACATCATTAGATTAAGATAAAATTTAAACTATTTAGGGACATTTTAAATTCAAATGGTTAGTTTAAGGAGCATAAAATTGACACTTATATAAACATCTCATTATACAAGCCTATGTTTGAACACATAGATCTTGAAGTAGAAAGATCATGTGGATATGAAATTTATAGAGCGTGTTTTTTTCATAAAGGAATTCATGGTGTTGAAGCTATTTATCTCATGAGGGTTCCTGAGGTGCATCTATTAAATGCACAAGTGAATTGGTCATTTTGTTTCCCCTATCACATCGTGGTGATGGTCTAGTTCTTTAAACTTACATATTACATCTTTGATTAATATATCAAAAATTTGATGATCTTCTAAAGCTTGTACAACCTATTTTATGGTCATAAATGATTCAAACACCATGAAACCTTTTTATACCCTTCATCTACAATTATATACTTATCCCTCGAAGATAAATTAGATAACACTTTAAGTTAACTTAAAGTGTTTTAAAATATTTGAAAAATCTATATTATCTCCTCTTGAGGTTTATCTACTTCTTATGACATTGGGTCACTATTAAATCATGATCCTTCTCAACTTCAAAATTATTTAACTAGGCACATTTTGGAATGTAGACCAAAATTGATCAACATCTTTGGTAACTTAGTTAGGTACCATGCCTACTATGCTTGAGTATTCAGACCATCTCCATGACTCTTAGATCATTTACATAGTACATGGACTATTTACAAGACTGCAAGATATCCTCTTGACTAGAAAAATAAAGAATTCCATAAATAGACAAAGAAACAAACTTGAAAGGTAAATTATCCTAATAAATCAAAGGAAACTAACCTATCAGACAACTATGAAAAAAAACACTTGTTTACGATAAGATAGAAACAAATTAACGTGTTAGAAAACACTTAGGGAAAATAAAAACAACTATATATAGGGGATTTAGATTCTTCAATATTAGTGTTTTAGATTTATCCCGTTGACCAGGATATGAAGCTCTTCACCATCCATCCTTGTGAGTTAGAAATCATTATGGGATTTTTAACTAGAGACTATATATGAACCACTCTAGAGATAATCAATTTTGTGTTCCTTCCTATTTTAGTTCTATCCTCATCCCACATGAGGAGCAAATCTCCTTCCTGGAAACTTTATGGAAAATCTCCTTTGTCAGCTGATATTAACCTTTTATATGTGACCCTGTCAGCCCATAGAGGTAAATCAACTAGAGATGTCATGACCTTTGATTGTCTTCAATTCTACTCTTAATTATTTTTAACAAATTATTTTTAATGGACTCAACAAGGCCATTGCCTTGTGGATAATAGTTTGACAAAGTATTAAGGAAAAAATTGTGTTGAACTGCCCAATGGCTAATTGTAGACCCCACAAAAGCCATAAAATTATCATAAATAATAGTTGAAGTGACCCCAAACCTACTAAGCAAACCTTCGTACAAGTCTAGAACATTGGTTTCATTAGCTTCTTTTAATGCTACTGCTTCTATCAATCTAGTAAATTAATCTATGGTAGTTATAGATCCATTTGTGTCTTGAGATTGAAGGGAGATTAATGAGACCAAAAAATTTCAATCCCCATTGTAGAAAGGGTTTATTTACTAAAATTATTTGGAGATGTAAGGTTACAAGCTTCACCTTTCCAGAAAACAATGCACATTGTCTACATTTCTTAGTCCATACATGATAATAACTAAATGATCTTAGGAAATAATACCCACCTCTCATGATCTTGTGGGTTATGATCCATGCTAATTAATATCCTCCACCATGTCCATCATATAACTGCAAAAGTAATCTCTGTGTTTGACCTCGTTATATACATCTTAGCGATATGTCATTGATATCTTTTTTTAATAAGGCATTATCAACAAGAAGAAAATTAATTGACTGTAATTTGAAATATCTCCTTTTTGAAGGGGCTAGATGTTGAGGATAAACACCATCTTGTAGATATCTTACCATATCTTGGAACCAACTAGACCATGAGGTATGATCATTTGCATCTTATTCATCATTTGACACCATCACCACCCCATTAATATTTTGCAAGTCTTGGGCTAGATGTTCACAAATTCATTTGCCTCTAACCACCTCTATGAACTTGATTTCAAAATTATATTACATAACTTTCGTTATCCAACCAACTCTGTTATCATTTATATCTTTGTTCAAGAGGAAATCTTTGACACCTCAATGTGCAACCATCAAATGCATCTTATTATAGGACAAAACGTACGCAATTTTTTTAAGAAACCTTATGATTGAAAGTATATGTTTCTCAACAAAAGAATACCTTTTTTCATATTATTGTAAGACTTGATTGAAGAAGGATATTAGATGATATAAGGTTACTTTATTGTGCTACACGAGGATACCTAAAATAGTGTAAATGTTAGCATAGGTATACAAGAATAAATCCTTTGTGAATTTAGGATCTTGGAGTGTAGGAACACTAGCTATAGCTTTCTTGATATCTTTAAATAATCTTATTCCTTCTTCAGGCTAACTAAAAATATGACCCTTCTTTAGCATCGCTGTTAGTGGCCTAGCTAAAGTAGAAATTTTTTAAATGTATCTCCTTATGAAATTGATCTTTCCTAGAAAGGTTTTCAAATATCTCTTGTGTTTAGGAAAGGAATGTGAAATAATCGAGTCTACCCTATCAAGATCTATGCTTGTACAATGTTTTGAAATTACATGTCCAATAAGACTACCTTTGTGAATAGAGAAAACACACTTTTTTGGATTTAATGACACCCTAAATTGCCTACACCTTTCGAATACTTGTCTAAGATGAATCATATGTTCATTTGCATTGTTAGAGAATATTTTTATGTCATCCAAATAAGTATAAACTTGTTAAGGAACCCTAAAATGACATATACATATCCTTTTAGAAAGTTCCTACAACATTGGATAAACCAAAAGACATTTTTTCTATATGCAAATGTCCCCCACTTTGCGGTGAAGGTTGTTTTGAACTATTCTTCTTCTTTGACCAATATTTGCTTATAACCACTCTAGTCATCCAACAGGAATAAAATTTTTGAACATACAACTAGATGTAAAATTTACTCCATTGATGACAATGGCTAGTGGTCTTTAAGAGAGGCCTTATTCAAGTCACAAAAGTCAACATATAGTCTTATTTCATCATTATTTTCCTATACAGGACTAAGGTTTACCAACCAAATTGAGTGCTTAATTGGAAATACTATAACTAACTCAATGAACTTATGTAGCTCAGCTCTCATCAAAGATTCAAGCTTTGGGTTAGTTGGCCTTTTGTCTTTATTTGACTAGACTAGTCTCATCTTATAACTCAATACTATGTTGAGATAGACATGAATCAAATCCTTTAAGGTCACTATACTACCATGCAAATATATCTACAAAACTAAAATGTAACTCAATAAAGTTTTCTTTCTCTAGAGATGTGCAAACTTTTACCAGTGGTAATCTCCACATTTTTATAGTGTTCTTCCTTGGTTGACAAAGATTTTTTTTCTTTTTTCAATTCATCATCTCTGATGAATATGTTTTTAAGGGTGACCAACCCTTTAGGTAACTTATTATTTTTTAGTTGCAGAATTTTATCACCATACTACTACAATTATTTGTCTTGGTTTATTGAGAAATTAGCTTCCTCTTGTAAGAACTTGACAATCTGACTATCATCTTCAAATACATACCAATTGGCATGGTTACATTGGATAGAAGGACTCACAACTACCTTGATGTGTTATTAAACTTTATCATTTCTTATGTCATATCGGATACTAAATTTTGACTCAATGGCAGCCAACATTTTCACATGCTTGCTTTTTTTTCATGATATGGTAAGAATGTTAAAATCTTAAAAGTCTTAAACTAAGTACCATACTATATACCTATAGCACTTAAGAAATGGATTGTTTCATACATTAATTCCTCTTACTTGGTTAACTACCAATTCATTATCTCTAAAAACATGCAATGTACTAACTTTCATTTTTTTACCCATTACAAAGCATGCACTAGTGCTTGATATTCAATAACACTATTGGAACAACCAAAATGGAAGTTGAGATAAGATAAATACCTTTGATTGGTGTACTAAAATAACATCATTCTAGATTGAGTGTCATGTTTATTCCTAGATCCATCAAAATATAATTACCACTGGCCATCACTAGGTTAATCATCCTTCATTAATGCTAGAATTGGTGCATCATTTTCATGAAGACAATAAAAACCAAGTCCTTCTTAGTAAATTAACTTGTATGTATCATGATTATATAAATTAGAGGCCATTTCATCAAAGAATAGATCAAAAAATCTATATAGAGGTGAATTCATTTTGACCTCATCAGTTTCTAGTACTTGATCTGAGATAACACAATTAAAATTCACCATACTTGGCATATACGGCTCGAAATAAAATATTTAAATAGATTCAAATTTTATTTTCACTTTAGAACCATACCCATTCTTGAAAAATAAATATTTTTAATTAGTTGTCAAATATCCTCTAATCTTTGAGGTAAAGTCCCTTGACAGAGATATGGCAAATAGGGAGGCAAGTCCACTACAACTATATCTTGTTAAATAATAATATTGGGACAAACAAGTAATTTCAATTTTAGATATTTGATTATTTATACTATCTCTTTTAGTCACCCATCTAATTTCAATACTCTTTTGGTATTTGGTTCATTAACAAGACCAATCTTGTCTATAATTTACATGGGCATGACAGTGCTACTAGCTCTACTATCTACATATAATTATGAACTAAGTAGTCACCAATTATCAAATATAGATAAAATTGAGGTGTTTTGTTTGATTTGACATTAATTTTATCCAAATTTGACATATTATATACCTATTAATTAGGTTACATGATTTGTTAGTCTAAATTAGCTAAGACAACTCCTTATTTATCAACTTGTTCTTTAGACACTTTGAAAGTTGAAATCTCTTGAATGAGCACATATTTCTACCCTGGACTAGTAAGGGAATCCCACATGATAATTATAACATTTTATTTCTTCATTTGATCTACTATGTTGAATGAGGCTCCACTAGTCTTTGGCTGTAACTTTTGAGTCAAGTTTTTCGTATAATTAAAGGCATTTGGGAAACCTTCAATACCTATACATTTTGAATCTTCTATGCTATAGGATCAAAAACTTGATCTTTGAAACTTTTAAGATAAAAAATTGGAACACTAGAAGCATTGTTCACATTTTGAGTTTCCTCAATTTCTCTTCTTTTAGCTCTAGTCAGAGTTGTAACTTAAACATTTATGTTACTACTTTCACCAACCTGGTTGAATGTAATATGTTCATCCAATTGCCAATTAACATTTATAGCATTATGCTATCCTATAACTTATTGAGCCTCTCTTTGGAATTCTATCTTCATGTCTTTTGTGTCATTTGTGGCATAATAATATCCTCTTAAATTAAGACTTAGTTTTGAGTGTCATTTGGAGTAGAGGGTTACCTTCCTAAATCTTACATCAAGTTGTTTTGAGGAACAATAAATTTTGAATTGGAAGGTACATTAGGATGAAGGGATGCATATGTCTTAGTGTGGGTTATGGATCCTTGATTTTGGTAAGGTTGTCTATTGTCTTTAAAACCATGATAAGGAGGTCTTTGCTTATTAAAATATTTATAAGTGTTCTAGTTTTGCTTCTGGTATGGTCTACTTTGGTAATCCTATCTTTTGAGTTAGACTATCTCATTTCCAAATGCTTGTAACATATTATTCACATTTGTAATCTCACTACCTTGATTATAAGGGGCTACAAATTAGGATTTTGGGGATGAAATAGGATCTATAGATGGAATTTGAGGAACTTTAGCAGGAGGAAGAGGTTGTGATTATCGAAATATTAAAATTTTATATGCTTTTAGTAAGATATTACCACCCATAGATTATATCATGAAATTTATGTCAAAATTGAGGGTATTTAGATAATATAAAATTCATACTCTAGAGATGGTCTAACCAATTTAGGGATCCTAGTCCTTGTCTTATGGAATCTAAGGTTCAAATTAGACATAAACTCATGGGGGTGCCTTTGTATGGCAGTCCATTATTCAACCAATGATTGATGATTAGACATGTCTTTAAATTACTTAACTAAGGCTACACCTAAAAAATAGCAAGTATAAATGGAGGTCCAAGGAATATTATTATACCATTTCAATGCTTTTCCCTTGAAGGAAGCAACAAGAAATTTGATAGCCACATCATGTTGAGTAACATTGTAAATAGAACAAAGGTTGGGAACATGTTGAATATGCTCAATAACAGTAGTTTTATCCCATTATCATGACAAGAAAGGGATACTCTTTAGGGAAGACACAATAATGTCATAATATTGGGCTAAATTTAGTCCTAAATTCATTCTTGATAACAATTTGGGTAAAATGAATTTCACTAATCTGGATAATAGATTGGATTAAAACAATAGGATAACTAGCAGATGAATACTTCTTTGATGATAAGGAGTTGTCCTACTGAATATTTATTTATTATAAGAAGTAAAGGGAAATTCAATGTGTTCAAAAGGAGTACATTTACTTAATGATCTTATTATAACATTTGATAAAAAATCACTGCCTATAAGATGTTATGGGATATACAACTTGAAGGATTATCAACTTTTAATGATGGCAGATATCTCCTCCTTTTGTAATTTCTTATTCTCAATCTTCAAATGTTAATTATGTCAAAGAAGCTTAGTCCCACCAGGTGTTCCAAAACTATTGGTGTTTTAGATTTTTAGCATATTTAAGAAGGGGATTGTTTAGATCTTCCTACTCAAGTATAGTCCAAAATAGGATTGATCATAGGATGCGGGTATTCTAATAATGGATTAGACCTATGGAGAAGGTCAACTTCCTTCCTAAATCTATCATGTAAACTAGACTTAATCTAAAACTTATATGGAAAAGGGGAGAGATAATAATAACAATATATGAAAAGCATGTATATGGGGTGATGGACCAGTAATTGGAACCATTATACTTTATAAAATACACAATATGAGAGACATTCAAGACCAAAGAAGTTCAATTCCACATAAATATTTCATAATAAGGCATGAATAAATTATTAAACTAACATAAGATGGTATACATCCACTTTCAATCCAAATAACAATCTATAAATTGTACTTATAATGACTTGTGATAAATATCAAGCACTTCATGAAGGTGAAAAAACTCAGACATAAACAAAGAACATATATTCAGTTAACTATAGTACATGAGTTCATGGAACACACTTCAATCTAACTTGTAAAAATTGTGGAATTCAGTCTTTATTACATCAAAAGGTGTTATAGTTCAAATTTTGGCATAGCCTAAGTAAGACAAATCATAGGAGTCTATTTATGTAAAAAAATCCAGTGATTTCATTCTAAAACTTTTTGAATGTCTAAAATGTTGAAAAGATAGAACATATATATAAAAAGGAAGAGAAAAAGGGCACTATGATGTATTAGCACAAGTTATTGGATGCTAATTCATGACCTTATAAATAGGAAAAAAATTCTATAAAATAATATAATGCTCATTATCCTTACCAAAGCACTAGGTCTCCTTCTTAGAACTTTGTGTCATTATCTATTTTTTCTCTAGATGAGGACCGTGTCTTAGAAATGATAGAATAATAAAATACCTTTATTAGAGATGACAAAATTATAAGATCTATTTGTTTATATCTTTATATATTTTTTAATTTATTTTTCAATTTTTTCTTGATATATTCATTTTACTTTATGCATTAATAAAATACCTTCATATTTTCTATTACTAGCTTATCATAAATATAAGTTGTGCCTTTATTTTACCTTATTGTGACTTGTGCAATTATCCCCATAACATATATATTTAAATAATTTTGGTGAACCCAATCCTTATGAGAATCTAATATAACACTTCACAACCCTCTTTGCCCCTAAGATATTCATTATATAATTTTTATGAGTTTTGATTATTTCAATATTTTCACTAAACCTACCTTTTTTTATGCCTTATCATTAGGATTCCATTTTATTGGAGCATGAAAATTTATATTAGTTTTGGTGCTCTTCCACTTGGTATCTTATTTATAGCATTTTATTTCTTCTTTTCAATTTATTATCATCTATGCTCATAAGTAATAGTGCATCAAACAAAAACTAACATATGTTATTAAAAATAAGCATCATTAAATTATCTATATAGTTTATGATTTATGGTATGTAATATAAATTAAAATTTTATTTTGTATCTCTAAAATCATAATACCACTTCCATGTATTACTATCTACCATGTTTATATTTTGCAATGCATGAAACTAGATATACTCAAGTGATTCTTGGTAGAGTTGTATTTTTTTTAAAAAATGGTATTGTAGTATCTTGAATTATGCATAAAACATGCACTTGAACTCAAGATATGAGACTTCACCTTAAAAATTGACACAACACTATGATTCATGAAATAGACCTACCATAAAACACATATAATTTGATAATTATGTAATATAAATATATCCTATGGGTATGGTCAATTGGTGATATAAGCATTATTGATATTATATATACACACGCACATGCAGACACACATTATACACAACCATTTTTTTATTTTATGATAGTTTTAGATAATATTAGTGTTAAAATTGGTATTCATGGCAAGCCAATATGTTTGTTAGAAGTTGGAATACTTTTATAATGAAACCACATAGTTAATGGTGTATTAACACATGGATGTAATATTGGTTTCAAGTACTTAACCATTTCATGATTAGTATAGGTGACATTGGAAATGTAATATATGGTACTATTAGTGTTAAAATTGGCATTCATGGCAAACCAATATGTTTGTTAGAAGTTGGAATACTTTTATAACGAAACCACATAGTTAATGGTTAATTAACACATGGATGAAATATTGGTTTCAACTACTAAACCATTTCATGATTAGTATAGATGACATTGGAAATGTAATATATGGTAATACATCACATGGTGATGTGTTCTAGAATATCATTACTATAGTTTGCATTTAATGATTTTGTCACAAAAAGATGTACTTTGGGAATTCGATAATTTTGAGTGTTATAGATTTAATGTATGTAAGTAGATTGTAAAAAAATATTATACATTGGAGTAAATAAAACTTATATATATACAAGAGAGATGTTATTTAAGGAAGGTAGTTGAGTTTAAAAACAATTTTAGACATCTCACATTGATATTGTAGTGGTATTCTAATGTTTGTAATTAAATAATAGTATGTGAAATCTATATTTTCTTAATTTAAACAAATAAAATCATTGTTTTTTCAATATATTATGTGTACAAGATAAGATTTAGGCAATTATTATTTAGTTTTGATTCGGTAAATTCAAAATTATAGAAAATGTGGGACCCAGACCTTTGTTAAGAATAAAAATAAACTCTTAAAAATAAGAATATATATAAAAAACACTCTTTCCATCTATTTTAAAAATATAAATAGATAAATATAATGTCTTCTATTATTATATAGAACAACATAATATGAGATATAACTTTCATTACATTAGCACAACCATACACAAAATTCAAATTTCATTTTCCAATAAGTTATAAATTTTCTTATTCTTTACATACAATTAATTTTTTTTAATTTAAATGAGTCTGCTCACCTCTCAGCCAAATGATGTCAACTAAAATCTATGGCCCTTATCAACTCCCAAGACCATGAGGTTTCCATATGGGGAAATGCTCATGCATTTTGGTCATAGATATACAGGAAATAGTAAATAGTGATAATTTCACACATGGAAACACATTAAAAAATTATCATACCCATAAATAGTCAAATATCATTTAAGTACATAAAATTACACCTCAAGAAGAATGTGGATGGGGGTAAAACATGTTATAATTTAGGAATAAGTAGTTTGTGTAAACCTATATTTATATATTTTGGTGTATTTAGAGTTAATAATATATAAATGAATAAGTATAATATTTATAAGCAAATCTATAATATGCCATTTAATTTTGAAACTCATATAAACAATATTATGAATTTAAATACTATGATATGCCAAATATATAAAGTATAACTATTGATTGATATTTTAATAATTTGAAAAACAAAAATTTGTAGTTGCTTTACTATGTTCATGAAGATCTAGGTTGAAACATGATGGAATTGAAACGTATCAATATTTTTGAATAGTTTTTAGATTGTGTATTTTTTCACTTACTGGACTCATATGCATATGTTAGATTTGGATGGTTGTATCGACACTGGTGTCTGAATTAGACACAAGTATCTAATATGGAATAATGATTAGATACATATGGAATGATATTGATCCTTTTGTGTTTTATATCACTTTTATTTCGATTTATACTAATTTTTTGCATAGGCTATCACTCTTTGACAAATGACAAAACCTTAGCTTCCTCACCTTTCGAGTGACTATGAGAAAAAAGGGTTAATGGGCTTAGGATGTCGAGACGCTCTAACAACCCTATTTTTAGTGCTGATTAACTACATATACAATACTGAATAAATGGATTTAAGATAATGTAATACTCCCCTATGTGTTTAATTACATGTGCATAAGGATGCAATATGTGATAAGTAATTACATAGTCTGAACTAGATCTTAACATGAAAAAGAGGGGTCATGGGATGCTCCTTTAGTACTTTAGACTTGTGAGGATATTTATCCTATGAATAATATGGAAATAAGGATGAATAGAGAAAATTTACTCACTCCAATGCTTGCATAAGTTCTCTTGAAAAGTTGTCTTGTGAGTTACCTATATTTTGTGGGTGAGGAATGAATAAGGATTGATCTTTCATATATACCAATACATTTTCAAAACATCTCACACTAAATAACTTAGGTAAAAATTTAAGATTTGTTTTATTTAAAAATTGGATGACTTTCGGTCACTGGACACTTAGTTAGAAAAGGGAATACTTAATCAACATAGGCATCTGGCTAGGACACAAGTGTTTGTGAGGCTACAAAATATACTCATGTCTAAAGTTTGTAGAGAAGGACAATGTTCATGTTTAGATTATTTTGTAGAGTATATAAGGCATGGTCACCATATTAACAATAGTCAGACTAAGATTTAATCAATTTTGGTAAAAGAGATAGTGAACATGATCCTTTCAATAGAAAAAATATCATAGAATTAAAGGGTACAACCACGATAGGTATTTACCATGTATACAAGGCTTGGCTACTATATAATTTAAATTTAGTATCTGGTGGGGTTGATGGAGGGTAAATAATAGGTAAACTTATTTTAGGAGTCTACAAGAAAAGTCAATAATGGTGCCATAAACACTTTCTTTCTTCCAACTCCTAAAAAAACGAATGTAATTGGCATGTCCCAAATTTCACATAATCTTTAGCCCAAATATTTTCCATAAGTTAAACACATAATTTTGGTCAGGAATAAGGTATAAATCAAAAATAAAATTCCTGTAAAAGAAAAAACTTATGGCTTTCTTCTTTTGATTTAGTTTTCTTCTTTAAAATTATACTATACAATCTCTCACCTTATACAACTGTCAAAATGAAGATATGCATATACAATTACATCAAAAGGGGGATAAAGTTACTACATCTAATATAAATTTATGCATAGAGATACGTCTTGTTAAGGACTACATCTCTACTATAGCCAAATAACATAGATAAGAACAAATTCTAGAATAGAAATTTCTCTAGAAGTGTTATTTATTAAACATACACATTACAAATTTTTCCACAAAAAAGAAAGAGGAGATATTTGAGGATTGTCATTTTCTTTGCTTCCAAGTAAATTTTTGCTTTTTTAGAATGGATTCAATCAAGGGTGCATCAAACATAGGTTATAGGATTGAAAATTAATGTCTTCTGAAAGTACTATGTAGTCTACAACAAAGCTTAAATAATCAAATGTTTACACTAGACACATGGTCCTCATGTCACATTCTGGATAGGAAGGGTCATCAGGTTTGTGGTCAACCTCTTGTCACCCTTCCTAGTTTAAGACACCTCTCATTTGCACATTTGCATTGCACTTATTGCAATATTAACCTAATATAATAGCATGCAAATGATATAACACCCATAGTCTCATGATGTAACCACATAATTATTTGAATATAGAAAGGTACAATAGTACTTGATACATGCATGAAGCCCCATTTTCATAATGAAAACATCCTATTGTAAATGCCCAACATAGTTTTTCTTTTTACAAGTTTATAATAATATCTCATACCACATAATTTCATGAAACCTATAACGGTCACATATCCCAAGAGATACATTTCATAATTCATGCTAATACACACATTATGTCATTATAATCACGGTAATTTGATCCATGCTAGAAGCCATTATGCTTCATATCCATAAGTAAAATGTACGATTGCCAACACAGTCATGTGATCCAAACTACACACATCATAGTCCATATCTATACACACAATATACAATCACAATCAAAATCATGTGTTACAAATTACATATATCATACTCTATATTCATAAGCACAATATACTATTGTTCTCATGGTAATGTGATCTAAGAAATGCACATCACACTTCATGTAGATAAGTACAATAAATTGTTAAACCTAAAATTGATGCAAACAAATAAAATTATGTCCAAAACCCTTAATAAATTGATAGAATGGACAAGATTAAAGGTATCCATAATTAATAATAGGTGCACAACCCAAGAGTGGCCATAAAAATTGTAATATACATGAGGATGCAAGAAAAACTGATGTGACAATGATATAACTTACTCAAATGTTATATAATTGCAAAAACGAACCATAAAATTTGATCTTTCATTTATATACCTTACATTTTTTAAAGCGAGTGTGAGTAAAACATTATGGAGAAACCTTGACAACAACTAGTAAATAATCCACATTTAATCGAAATAAATCATATTCAAAGCAAAGGGCATAAGTTAAGAGTGATAAAATGATTTAAATACAAATTAATCCCACACAAAATAAACAACATTTAACAACATTTAGTATACATAGACTAAGACAATTTCAATTATTTTCAAGTTGATGGAGATGCAAATATAACAATTAAGACTCTGACAAAGATTCCAGACATGTTAATCTTTTTACAAGTAAAAGTTTAGAAAAATAACAGATATTTCTTGATTATAAATAGCGAATCAAAACCCTAGGCCACTATCTTTATCCTCATCCCTATCTGACAATATTTTATATAAATTTAGTTCAGAAATGCTACATCAAATGAAATTCTAAATTCCAAGAAAAAATATAAAATTGTGCATCTTAAACAAGATCTGGCTATTTGCATAAGCATATTTAACGACAGCCTGCTCAGCTTCCCACAGAACACATGGAATGGGTAGTCCCATAGACTACCAAAGTTACCCTAATTTCCAATCAATTCAGCCGACGAAAGAGGTTATGGATTTACAAGAATTTAAGTGACAAAAGACTGTCCACTCGCCGCCGCCTCCTGTCAACATCAAGAATGCTTTAACGGTTGGTTGACCACAATATCAGCAACACATTGGCAATTTGGTGTCTCCTCATACTGTTTTGAAAGACCATTCAAGACAACATCAGCAACAAAATTCTATGCCTTGGCCTCATCCTACTGTGAACATTCAGAATGTTTTAACGGTTGATCGACAACAGTTTCAACAACACATTGGTAATTTGCGGTCTCCTCATGCTGTTTTGAAAGATGATTCTCGACAACTTCAACAACAGAACTCTCTTCCTTCGCCGCATCGTGCTGTCAATGTTCAGACCGTTTTGACAGTTGATTCACAAGAAATTCAGCAACACATTGGTAATTTGGAGTCTCCCCATACTGTTTTGAAAGACCATTCACAACAACTTCAGTAATGAAGGGAAATAAGAGAGCAAAAAACAAGAACTCTAATCACTAAACAAGAACTGAACAATTGCTACAGCAATTTCTTGAAGAAAAGAGATTTTTATTAATCTTCAATTTTCCTTGATTACATTGTGCGTCCTTAGCGTCTTTAAATAGATATGAATCCATACAATAATTAGAAAATAAAATCAACACAAACCCAAGACTAAATTTAGTCTTTACATGCAAAAATAACTAATATCTAATTTTAAATTAACTAACTCATATCTAACTGATTGCTTAACTCCCAGTTTACTAACTGCTTGTTCAACTACTTGCTTGCATGATAGCAGAAGGGAGGTGGGAGAAATTATCTCCAACTTAATACTGATTTTCTAACACTCCCCCTTAATTTCTACCACTTACAATTTTATCATTTACAATGCCTAAAATTTGTCTCAAATAATCAAAGGTCTCTTTTGGTAATGCCTTTGTAAATATATCTGATAGTTGATCTTCAGATCTACAAAAGTCCAGATGGATTTCTCCATTGTTCACTAATTCTTTGATAAAGTGAAATCTTGTATCTATGTGCTTGCTCCTCTTGTGAAACACATGATTTTTTGATAAAGCGATTGCTGATTTTTTATTACAGAAGATTGGTGTTGACTCCTTCTGTGCCTGTAATAAATCTTTCAATATTCTTCTCATCCATGTTGCTTGACATGTTGCTGATGTGGCTGCAACATACTCTACTTAAGCTGATGAAAGTGTCACTATAGGTTGCCTTTTGGATGCCCATGTGACCACACCTGTGCCTAAAATAAAGGCATGTCCAGAAGTACTCTTCCTATCATCAACGCTACCTGCAAAATCACTATCTATAAAACCAATCAAACTAAAATCGTTAGTTGCGGAATATAAAATTCCATAATCTGTAGTTCCTGCCACATATCTTAATATCCTTTTTCCAACTTGCCAATGTGAGTCTTTTGGTGACTCCATGAAGCTTGAGATTAAGCTAACCCCATAACTGATATCTAGTCTAGTAGCTGTAAGATACATCAAACTACCAACTAGCCTTTTGAATATTGTAGAATCAACATTGGATCCTTTGTCTTCTTTGCTAAGTTTAGTCCCTGTAGCAATTGGTGTAGGTGCTGGTTTACAATTCAGCATCCTAAATCTCTTTAACACATCCTTTGCATACTTAGTTTGACAGATAAAAATTCCTTTCTCTGATTGTTCAACTTCTATTCCTAGAAAATACTTCATTAATCCCAAATCTATCATTTCAAATTCATTCTTCATTGCTGATTTAAAAGTGTCTACAAACAAATTTTCAGTAAAAATCAAATCATCAATATATAAACACACAATTAAAATTTGACCTTCTTTGCTGATTTTTGTGTACAAAGTAGGCTCACTATCACTTCTGCTGAATCCTTTGCTTATCATATAATAATCTATCCTGCTATACCATGCTCTTGGTGCTTGTTTGAGACCATAAAGAGCTTTCTTCAATCTGTAAACTTTTTCTTCATGTCCTTGAACTTCATAACCTGTGGGCTGTTTCACATATACTTCTTCATCTAGAAATCCATTCAAGAAAGCTGATTTTACATCCATTTGATATACATACCAATTATTTTGAGCAGCTATGGATAATACCATTCTTACAGTATCCAATCTAGCAACTGGTGCAAATGTTTCATTATAATCAACTCCATGTTCTTGTGCAAAACCTTTTGTAACTAACCTTGCCTTGTGCTTTTCAACATTTCCATCTACATCAAATTTAGTCTTATAAACCCATTTGACTCCAATACAATATTTACCTTCAGGTAGAGTAGTTAGATCCCATGTCTGATTTCTTTCAATAGCATTCAACTCTTCATCCATTGCTTTTAGCCAATGTTCCTCATTAACTGCTTCTTCATAATACATAGGATCATGAGTGAAAAGAGCAAAATTTGAAACCAAATCTAATTTCTCTTCTTCTTGATTGTAAATCTCATTCAAACTTCTCATCTTCTTACCTTTAAATCTTGCTCTTAAAGTAGCAAGAGTTGGATCTGATTCATTACTTACTTGTGAATTTGGAGTAGGGTGACCTGCATGACTAGATTCACCTTGTTCAAACCTTCTAGGTGTTCTTACTGGTGTACTTGTGCCTGCTTGTGGAGAGGATTGTCCACCTTGCAAATTTTGTTCTTCAGAAACTTCTTCATCTTGTGGAATTGGTGCCCCAACAATGATGGTGCTACCATCCCATGCTTCTACTTCCTTAAATTCAACATCCCTGCTAATAATCACTTGCTTTGAAATTGGGTTATATAACTTATATGCCTTTGATTCTTTAGAATAGCCAATAAAAATGCATTTCTCGCCTCTATCATCAAGTTTCTTTCTCAATTTAGATGGTATAAGAGAGTATGCTACACAATTGCTTTGAAATTGGGTTATATAACTTATATGCCTTTGATTCTTTAGAATAGCCAATAAAAATGCATTTCTCGCCTCTATCATCAAGTTTCTTTCTCAATTTAGATGGTATAAGAGAGTATGCTACACAACCAAAAATTCTGAAATGATATACACTATATTTCTTACCACTCCATGCTTCTTGTGGAATTCGATCTCTGACACTCTTTGTTGGGCTTCTGTTCAGAATATACACTGCACAGGGTACTGCTTCTGCCCAATATTCATTTGACAAGTGTTTAGCTTTCAACATGCTTCTTGCCATTTCCATGATTGTTCTGTTCTTTCTTTCTGCTACACCATTCTGCTGTGGTGTGTACCTTGTAGTCAACTATCTTTTGATTCCATGATATCTGCAAAAATCTTGAAATTGATTAGATATATATTCACCTCCTCTATCTGATCTAAGTACCTTGATATATTGGCCACTCTGCTTTTCAACCATTGCCTTGAATTCTTTAAACTTTCCAAATGCTTCAGATTTGTTTTTGAGAAAGTAGATCCAAGACTTTCTGCTAAAGTCATCAATGAAGGTTAGAAAATAAGTACTTCCTCCAAATGATGGAGTTTGCATTGGTCCACATAAATCACTATGAACTAACTCCAATATTACCTTAGCTCTATATGAGCCTCCTACTGGAAAACTCTCTCTATGTTGTTTTGCCAAAATACAACTGTCACATGAACTTCCTGGCTATTCTATTGGTGGTAAACCCTTCACCATATTTTTCTTCTATAACAAATTTAAAGCTCCAAAATGTAAATGTCCATACCTTAAGTGCCATAGCCATGATTGATCTAGCTGTATGGATTTGAAGTGTGCTTCCTCTTTTCCTTGGATGCACTGAATATGAAGAGAGAACATGCAATTCTTGGTCATCTCCACTTTTCCTATCAACCTGTCACTTGGAACCTTGTCCAATATTGTGCAGAATCCATAAAAGATACTCTGTAACCTTTCTACACTAACTGACCAACACTCAAAAGATTAGGTTTTAGTCTAGGTACAAAATAAACATCAGGTATAAATCTTCTTTCACCATTCTTGGCCAAAACATTTATGACACCTTTACCCATAACATCTACTGTGATATCATTTCCAAGTTTCACTTCCGATCTTATAGAATCATCAAGACTAGCAAAAAATTCTTTATTTCCTGTCATAGGATTACTGCATCCACTGTCTAAAAACCAAATATCTTTAGCTTTTTCTTGAGTAACATTACAAGTAAGAAACATGCTTCTAGAACTAGATTTCCCTGTGTAATTAGCATTCTGCTTGTACACATATCCTGGTTTATTTTTGCAGTCACTAGCATAATGACCATATTTCTTGCAATAATAACATTGAACATTAGATTTATCAAACCTTTGAGACCCTTGCTGTGAGTGGTTGTGACCACGTCCTCTGTTGTTGTAGTTTCCTCTACTACTGTAGTTTTGATTATTGTTCTCACCTTCCTCTGAATTGTTCTTTCCATATCTGCCTCTGCCTCTTCCTCTGAAGCTTGACCTGGCTCTTCCTCTTCCTCTGCCAACTGATGCCTGTGACTTGAATGCATACTCAAGAGAAGAGTTATTTCTATTCATTCTGGATTCATGTGTTAATAAAGAACCCATTAATTCATCTACAGATAATTGTTCCAAATCCTTAGTTTCTTCAATAGCTACAACTATAGCATCGAATTTACTGGGTAAACATCTGAGTATTTTTTCTATGATCTTCTGATTCGTGATAGTTTCTCCATTAGATCTAATTTGGTTCACTATATTCAAAACTTGACCCATAAACTGATCTATTGATTCTGATTCATTCATTTGCAAATTTTCAAAAGTTCTCCTTAGAGATTGCAATTTAGCAATTTTTACCTTCGTATTACCTCTATAGGTAGTCTCCAGGATTATCCATGCCTCTCTGGATCTCGTTGCTACTGCAACTCTGGAAAATATCGATTCATCCAATCCCTATTGGATTATAAATAAGGCTTTTGCATCTTTCTTTCTGTTCTCTTTAAGGTGGTCCTTTTGTGCTTGATTTAACGCCAAATGGGCTGCCTCGTCCTGCGGTTCTACAAAACCACTTTCTACCAGATCCCATACATCTTGTGAGCAAAATAAAGTTCTCATCTTAATTACCCAAAAATCGTAATTCTTACCATCGAAAACGGGAATTTGAGGCTGTGAAATACTATTATATGCTGCCATTTCTTAAGCTTGAATGACTTTCTGATCACTATCTGATGTCGGTAACAATATTGCCTTCTCTTCCTGGCGCTTTGGCTGCAACTCAGTTCGCTGGGCTGCTGATGCGTGCTCTTTACCAACCAGGCGCTTCACAAAATTTTGCGATCTCACAACACCTTGATCGATCAAAAAAATTTTTGTTTTTAACTGCACTTTTGCTACGCCTGCTGCTGGGTCCACGCTGGCTGTCGGTGAACTGAGCTGAGCGTTGACTTTTTTTAAAAAAAATAAATAAACTGTTGCGCTAGTTCTAACTAGGCGCTTCTCCTTTTTTTTTTGGTTGGTTACACGCACTTCTACAGCGCCTGCTGTGCTGGCTCTATCCTGTATGCTTTGACTGCACTTCTTCTTTGCGGCTTGTTGGCTGCTACGCTGTCACCTACAACCTGTTGATTGTGCACGCTCTACCAAGTCTACCTATTGGGCGTTGACTCTGCTAGACTTGTCCGACTGCTGTGTGCTCTTTACTGCCTGCGTTTCACTGTTGTGGCATACAAATTGACTGTGTTCTCTCCTACGGCTTGCTCTAATTCTCATAGACTTGTCTGACTCTTCTTGGCTGTTGAAGGAGAGATAACAAAACAGAAACAAGAAAAACAAGAAACTAGAACTGTTGACTGCTCCTTCTTCACACCTGGGCGATTCTTTTTCAGGGACTGCTAAGTATTCACCACACTTCTACTGTGCTCCTTTCCTTACCAGGGTCTTCTGCCACAACCTGTGCTCTGATATCAATTTGAAGGGAAATAAGAGAGAAAAAAACAAGAACTCTAATCACTAAACAAGAACTGAACAATTGCTACAACAATTTCTTGAAGAAAAGAGATTTTTATTAATCTTCAATTTTCCTTGATTACATTGTGCGCCCTTAGCGTCTTTAAATAGATATGAATCCATACAATAATTAGAAAATAAACTCAACACAAACCCAAGACTAAATTTAGTCTTTACATGCAAAAATAACTAATATCTAATTTTAAATTAACTAACTCATATCTAACTGATTGCTTAACTCCCAGTTTACTAACTGCTTGTTCAACTACTTGCTTGCATGACAGCAGAAGGGAGGTGGGAGAAATTATCTCCAACTTAATACTGATTTTCTAACAAGTAACATAACTCTCTGCCTTCGCCACATCCCACTGTCAACGTTCAGACTGTTTTGACAGTTGATTCACAAGAAATTCAGCATTACACTGTCAATTTGTCTCACCAAAATATCAGCTACAGCCAGATCTCAATTGCAGATGACAATTTTAATTCATGTTTATCTATTCCTTCAATTAACAGTCGAATTCCAATTTATGACTTTCTTGATCAAGAAAATTGAAATGGGATCAATGTGTTGGAAATAAACCACACCCAGACCATTTACAGGTTGGCAACAGAAGGGACAGTAGCTCATTTGGTACAGCACTTCAGCAACAAATGGAATGTCCTGTAGCTCAACACAGGCAGAGGTTCAGCCAGGGCTGTAAATATAGAATGTTCAAAAATCTTGGATTTTCAGAGCAACAAAATATATCTTTCATATTTATTATAGTGACAACGATGAGAAATAGTGTGACACACATAATATGTTGTTTCTATCGAACTTGACGAGAATCAATATTTTCGAAAGCGAAATATTTGTGGAAATTTTTCGAAAATTATCCCTAACCAAGTTTGGAGTCGAAAGCATTAGTGTGGCGTCTCCATGAGCGCACTGAGAAGGCAAATAAAATATCTCCCCGAAAGGAGTTTGCAGGTTGGGATTGAATATAAGAGCAGAGCCGCTTCTACTTCTGTAGTGGTCGAGATTGCTAGGCCCCGCCATTCTTGCAAATTGGAAGGAAAAAAAAAAAAGAAAACTAACTTTGCATTTGAAAAAAATAGACAAAGTACTTAATCATGTCGTTTCTCTATTACTCACGGAAACTGTAGCCGACGTGCCTTTTCCATATAATCCATGGTCGCTTGAAATTCCTTGTAATCAGTATTTACTGTTGAAATCGCATGTAGATCAGAAAAATAATATCTACAAAATATGGCGGCGATTGTTCTGATAAATAAAATTCAGTTAAAACACAATCAGAATTTCCTTCGAAGTCTCAAGATTTTATGCTAGCTAAAAATTTTAGTGTGAGGAAAAGTAAAATTCAGACTGCACCAAAAAATATCAATTGCACTACACTCAATATCAATTTTATAATAAAGTATATTTCATGGCTGAGAATATTGTTACATGACAGGAAAAGTTCAACTAAACCGCTATTAGCTAAATGCGATCTTGAATGAAAATTGTCATCGACTTAAAATAATTTATGTAGATTTCATGGCAGTGTGTATTGTTACTTGACAGGAAAGTAAAAAGATCAACAAAAACTCTAGTAGCTAAACATATTTCTTTGTTCTTGAATACCGTGTCTCCAGTCAACTTTTTTTTTGTCTTTATTTTTTTAAAAAAAAATTCGGCAACTGAAATGCAAGATGGAATGATCACAACACATTTATTTAAAAAAAAAAGAAAAACGTGACTTCGGCTTCTGTAATTAAACTTTGTAATGACCAGATGGGTCACAGGTTTCAATCACAATAAATTTGATACCCATTATTATTGCTTTAATATTTATATATATACCTTGTCAACATGTTTTTTTTTTCCTTTTAATTGTTCTTAAGTATTTCACTTATGTATTCTTTGAATTCGTACTTTTCAAGGTTTGGTGATAACCTCCAATGTCTTTTTATATAATACAAAATAGAAAATATTTTCCTATTGAGATTGATGAGCATATCTATGATTTTTTTTGGAGAAAAACTGTACATTGGACTAGAATTATCTCTACCGGTGAACGGAAGGAAATCCCACGGTGCGCTTCCCCAACCATAATTGGAAACGAGTGTAATATTTTGGCCCATTGGAGGAAGATCCGTGCCCTGCATTTATCTGCTCCCACATTCTTGTAAATCCCAAAACAAAACAAAAAAGAAGTAAGTCAAATGTGGTTGCACATAAAAGTAAACAAAATATGCAATCAATATTACTCACGACTTTAATGAATAGATTCCCAATTTGTTTTGGACGAGAGTCGTTGCCTCCTGAATCTTTTCCTCTTCTCTCTCTGTTGAAGTCACAACATGTAGATTCGTAAATATTAAAGATTCGCTGAAACTTTCCTGATATGTAAAGAAAAAACAAGCTAAGCCGCTTTCTGGATTTCGTCCTTTCAAATATCACAGAATTAATATAATCCAGCTTAGAATATTTAAAGCACAGAAAAAACCATTCTTTCCAACTCAAAATTTTCTCCAGCAAGAAGATAGAAAACTCAATTTTCTGAAAAGAGAAGATTCTGGGAGCACTTGCCTTTAGTATGGCGATTCATATGCCCTGCAAGAGCTTCAGATTTGTCGAACATTTTGTCACAAAATGTGCATATATATGATCGCTTATCGTCGCCTCCTCCATCCATGCTTTACACCTGTGGTATAACGACGTCCTTTTGAAACTTATTTTCTAATTGAAATCCTTCTGGCTGATTATTTATAGGATTCAAGAAGGTATCGCAAATTTTATAGGATTCAAGAAGGTTTGAATGTGGCCTGATGGCAACTTACAATTTGCTTTTTGTCAGCATTGTTAGAAACTGGAGATAATTTCTCCAAGCAGCGGTTCGCCTCCCTCATGCACACAGTGGAGAAAACTAGGAAAAGCCAAAAAATAAATTAAAAAAAATAAAAATAAAAAAAGAAAAAAAAAGAAAGAGGAAACCAAAAAAAAACAAACAAACAGTTAAACTTCCTGTTAGCTCTCTCATGCACGCAGTCTGCATGTTTAGCTTGTTTATGTCTTAGCTCAGTCCGCATGCACATCTGTACTGAAACTCTAGTTTATTTTTCAGTTAGATTTGTTTTCAAATTCTATTTAATGTAATGGATGTTTGCAGTTTCAAAAAAAGAATAATAAGATTAAAGAAACTTCTTGATTGCCGTAGCAATCTGGGCATTTATTATTTTTTCTGTTATATTTTTTAATGCTTTGTTTTCTCTTTCAAATTGGTATCAGAGCCACAAGATTGTGGCAGAAGCGCAGCTTGGGAGCTGTTTGAGAAAGAAGAAAAGCGCAGATTTTCTTTATTGAATTCTTTATTTTTTTCTCTGTTATTGGCAGTAATCTAATATTTCTCTCACCAAAAAAAAAGGACAGCAAAATACATAGATCGACGCAGAGGTAAAGAACAACAAAATAGAAATAAAGAAAGTACAGTGAAGAAGAGAGTAAAGGAGGGCAGCGATTTGGGAAGCAAAATAATTCCTAGAAGCGTACGAAGACGCCTAATAGAAGTCTACAGTGAGCATTACATCAGTTTGAAATAGCGGACCGGAAGGAATAGAAGAAATCGTACGCCTCTCCTCCACAGTTTGAATCTTTGACTATGCAAGCTTGAGACATGGTAACAAACAATAGTATTTCTCAGCTCCAAATTCTAGTTTTCAATGGTAAGAATTATGATTTTTGCGCAATTAAAATGAGAACATTGTTTTGCTCACAAGATGTTTGAGATTTGATAGAAAATGCCTTTGTAGAATCACAGGATGAGGTCGCCCATCAGGTATTAACTCGAGCATAAAAGAAAGAACTAAAAGATAACAAGAAAAAGGATGCAAAAGCTCTATTCCTAATCCAATAGGCAATGGATGAATCTATTTTTTCTAGAGTTATAGCAGCAATGAGATCCAAGTCGACATGGAAAATCTTGGAGACTACCTATAAAGTTAATACAAATGTGAAAATACTTAAATTACAATCTCTTAGAAGAAATTTTAAAAATTTGCAAATGAATGATTTAGAGTCTATAGAATATTTTATGGGTCAGGTATTGAATATAATGAATCAAATTAAATCTAATGGAGAAATAATAACAGATTAGAAGATCATAGAAAGAATACTCAAGAGTTTACCCAACAAATTTGATGCAATAGTTGTAACTATTGAGGAAACCAAGGATTTGGAACAATTATCAGTAGATGAATTAATGGGATCTTTGTTAACACATGAATCCAGAATGAATAAGAATAAGAATACTTCTTTTGAGAATGCTTTCAAGGCTTCGGTATCATTTGGCAAAGGAAGAAGAAGAGGAAGGTCAAACTTCAGAGGAAGAGGCAGAGGCAAAAATGGAAGGAACAATCCAGATTAAGGTGAAAACAATAATCAAAACTAAAACAATAAAGGACGTGGCAACAATCACTTCCAACAAAGTTCACAGATGTTTGATAAATCTAACATTCAATGTTAATACTGCAAAAAATATGGACATTATGCAAGTGAATGCAAAAAGAAACAAGGAGATGTGGACAAGTAGAATGCTAATTACACAAATGAATCTAGTTCTAATTCTGGAAGCCTATTTCTCACTTGTCATGTTGCTCAAAAAAACGCTAGAGATATTTGGTTCTTAGATAGTGGATGCAGTAACCATATGACAGAGAATAAAGAATATTTTGCGAGTCTTGATGATTCCATAAAATCTGAAGAGAAATTAGGAAATGATAACAAAGTGGATGTAATGGGTAAAGGAGTAATAAATATTTTGGCAAAAAATGGTGAAAGAAGGTTTATTCTTGATGTTTATTTTATACCTGGTCTAAAGCATAATCTTATGAATGTTGGATAGTTTTTACAGAAAGGTTACAAAGTATCTTTGATAGATAATGTTTGTACAATACTAGACAAATATCCAAATGACAGGTTGATAGGAAAAGTGGAGATGACCAAGAATCAGATGTTTCCTCTTCGAATTCAATGCATCCAAGGAGAAGAGGAAGCCCACTTCAAAACCATGCATCTAGACCAATCATGGCTATGCACTTAAGATATGGACATTTACATTTTGGAGGTTTGAATTTGTTACAAAAGAAAAATATGGTGAAGGGATTACCACCAATAGAACAGCCAGGAAGTTCATGTGAAAGTTGCATTCTGGCAAAATAGCATAGAGAGAGCTTTCTAGTAGGAGCCTCATATAGAGCAAAGGTAATATTGGAGCTAGTCCATAGTGATTTATGTGGACCAATGCAAATTCCCTCATTTGGAGGTAGTTCTTATTTTCTAACCTTCATTGATGATTTTAGCAGGATGACTTGGATATATTTTCTCAAAAATAACTCTAAAGCCTTCGGAAAGTTTAAATAATTCAAGGTGATGGTTGAAAAGTAGAGTGGCCTTTACATCAAGGTACTTAGATCAGATAGAGGAGGTGAATGTATGTCTAATGAATTTCAAGATTTTTGCAGATATCATGGCATTAAAAGGCAACTGACTACAAGGTACACACCATAGCAGAATGGTGTAGAAGAAAGAAAAAATAGAACAATCATGGAGATGGATAGAAGCATGTTGAAGGCCAAACATTTGACAAATGAATATTGGGCAGAAGCAGTAACATGTGCATTATATATTCTGAATAGAAGCTCAACAAAGAGTGCCAGAGATCGAATTGCACAAGAAGCTCGGAGTGGTAAGAAGCATAGTGTACATCATTTCAAAATTTTTGGTTGTATTGCATATTCTATTATACCATCTAAATTGAGAATAAAAATTGATGATAGAGGTGATAAATGCATTTTTATTGGCTATAGTGAAGAATCAAAGGCTTATAAGTTGTATAACCCTATTTCAAAGAAAGTGATTATTAGCAGGGATGTGGAATTTAAGGAAGAAGAATCATGGGATGGAAGCATTGATAAAACCATCATAATTGGAGCACCAATTTATTAAAATGAAGAAGAATCTAGAAAAAAAAATTTGCAAGGTGATCAATCCTCTCCACAAGCACGAACAAGCACTCCAATAAGAACACCTAGGAACTTAGCACAAGGTGAATCATCTGGTCATGCATGTCATCCTACTCCAAATTCACAAGTAAGTGATGAATCAGATCCAACTGTTGCCACTTTAAGATCAAGATTTAAAGGTAATAAAATGAGAAACTTGAATGAGAATTATAATCAATAAGAAGATAAGTTAGATTTATGTTCAAATTTTGCTCTTTTCTCTCATGATCCTATGTATTATGAAGAAGCAGTTAATGAGGAACATTGGATAAAATCAATGGATGAAGAGATGAATGCCATTGAAATAAACCAAACATGGGATCTAATTAATCTACCTAAAGGTAAGGATTTCATAGGAGTCAAAGGGGTTTATAAGACCAAATTTGATGCAGAAGGAAATGTTGAAAAGCACAAGGCAAGGTTAGTAGCAAAAGGTTTTGCACAAGAACATGGAATTGATTATAATGAAACATTTGCTCTAGTTGCTAGACTTGATACTATTAGAATGGTTTTCTCAATAGCTACACAAAATAATTGGTATGTATATCAAATGGATGTTAAATTAGCTTTCTTGAATAGTTTCTTAGATGAAGAAGTGTATGTGAAACAAATAGCAGGTTATGAAGTGCATGGACATGAAGAAAAAGTCTAAAAATTGAAGAAGGCCCTCTATGGTCTCAAAAAATCACCAAGAGCATGGCATAGTAGGATTGATTCATACATGACAAACAATGGATTCAGCAAAAGCAATAGTGAGCCTACATTATACACAAAAATCAACAAAGAAGGTCAGATTTTGATTGTGTGTTTGTATGTTGATGATTTGATTTTCACTAGAAATTTTTCTATAGACAAATTTAAATCAGAAATGAAGAAAGAATTTGAAATGACAGATTTGAGATTAATGAAATAATTTTTGGGCATAGAAGTTAAACAATCAGAGAAGGGAATTTTTATTTGTGAAACTAAATATCCAAAGGATGTGTTAAGGAGGTTTAAGATGCTAAACTATAAATCAACACCTACACTAGTTGCTATAGGGACCAAAATTAGCAAAGAAGACAAAGGGTCTAATGTTGATTCTACAACATTCAAAATACTAGCTAGTAGTTTGATGTATCTTACAGCTACAAGACTAGATATCATGTATGGGGTTAGTTTAATCTCTAGATTCATGGAGTCACCAAAAGACTCACATTGGCATGTTGGAAAAAGGATATTGAGATATGTGGTAAGAACAACAAAATATAGAATTTTATATTCCACAACTAATGATTTTGGTTTGATTGGTTATACTGATAGTGATTTTGCAAGTAGCATTGATAACAGGAAGAGTACTTCTGGACGTGCCTTTCTTTTTAGAATAGGTGTGGTCACATGGGCATCCAAAAAGCAACCTATAGTGACACTTTCATCAGCTAAAGCAGAGTATGTAGTAGCCACACCAACAGCATGTCAAGCAACTTGGATGAGGAGAGTATTGAAAGATTTATTACAAGCATAGAAGGACTCAACACCAATCTTTTGTGACAATAAATTAACAATTTCACTATAAAAAAATCATGTTTTTCACAAGAGGAGCAAGCACATTGATACAAGATTTTATTTTATCAAAGAGTTAGTGAAAAATGGAGAAATCTATTTGGAGTTCTGTTGATCTAAAGACCAATTGGCAGATATATTCACAAAGACATTATCAAAGGAGACTTTTGATTATCTAAGACAAAATTTAGGCATTGTAAATGCTGAAGTAGTTAGTGGTAGAAATTAAGGGGGAATGTTAGAAACTGGAGATAATTTCTCCAAGCAGTGGTTCACCTCCCTCATGCACATCATGCACACAATGGAGAAAATTAGAAAAAAAATAGTTAAACTTCCTTTTACTTCCCTCATGCATACAGTCTGCATGCTTAGCTTGTTTCTATCTTAGCTTAGTTTGCATGCACATCTGTAGTGAAACTCTTGTTTATTTTTTAGTTAGATTTGTTTTCAAATTCTATTTAATGTAATGGATGTTTGTAATTTCAAAAAAAAAAAAAAGATTAAAAAAACTTTTTGATTGCCGTAGCAATCTGGGCATTTGTTATTTTTTTTGTTATATTTTTTAATGCTCTATTTTTTCTTTCAAGCATATTATTTGACGTGAAAAGGTATGTCTGCTTACTATTGCGTATGATGAGATGATTGCCGACAATTTACAGTGAAGTAGATATTACGTAGCCACTTCGTCAACAGATAATCATTGGTTACATTAAATAATGTTCAAGAACAGGACAAAATATTAATGCTCCCTAATGTCAAGTATGGAATCCTACAAGATATTAAGTCCATAACAGCATTACAAAATATATTTTACTAATGGTGCACTTCATTGAGATTATTATTAATGAAATGATAATTTAAAAAAGGTTATAGAGTAAGTTGATCCATTGATATGCATGAATCATACATTCTATTGGGGGAAAATATTGGTAAATTTCATACAAAAGTTGTAGATGATATCCAATTAATATAATCCTCAATTAGGATCAAGTGTCATGATAAATGTAAATGATGGTAAGGAAGAAAAAGATTGTGTATCCACTATCGAGCAGATTAGGCTTTTGTACATGTCAAAAATATTTTTATGAAAGACTCAGGTCTACTAAAGGCTAGACACATGGGTTGATCAATTATAAGGTGAGGACTTTATAGACTAGTCACAAAAAGAAATGAGCTAGATTGGGTTTCAACTTGGCCTTCAAATTTTGGTTGTTTCTAAATGGGTTTATCATAAGGAGATTCAGAGGAAATATAATTTTGTTGAAGGATTTTTCAAGAATCATTACATTCAAAAAATTCTAACACCAATTTAGCACGTAGTGCAATTATCTATCTATAGACATCAATATTCCCATGCATCACTTATCAAGGAGATGAAAACAAATATTCCAGACAAATCTATAGAATCTCATATTTTCTTGGCACTAGACCAATGAAAATACTTGAGAATATTAGGTACCTTATCATAGGAGGATTTGTGGAGGGGGAAACATGAGCAATAATAAACATCAGTTACATCCATTATTTTAATGTAAATATATAATTTACGCACTAAAATGATGAGATTCATGACATAGTATTTTATCTATTTTTCCTCTCTATTTATCACATATTTCCAAAACACTTTTAGGGATGTATTAGAGGTAAAGATAATGTCCAAAAAACTTCATTATACCCATCTATGGGTCCCTTTCCATTTTTAATTATGTAACAAATCAAGCATGATAATCATTCTATGTTTGAAGAATTGGGTCTTACTCCACTACAGGCTGGATCAAGAAGCCATGAAGAAAATGTCAAGACAATGCTTATCTTATTTGAAAGGCTTTTCATCTTTAAGAGCAATAAAATTATCAAGTACAAAGTGGCGATTTATGAGTTGAAAGGATTAGTCTAGAAGAAAAATAATCCAAACAAGACCATGATCAACGATGTGAGCTAATGATATCCTAAAGCTTCAATAGACAAGACATCTACTATTGGCATAAGGTTGAAACATTAATGCTTGGAGAGAAATATTTTAATACAATCATGTTTTAAATTGTTGATAGTAATACATGTTGAAGCATCTACAAAGAGAGATTAGATACTCATAATGAATAATTAGCCTAAGCCATGATTTTGAAGTATGCATAAATAAGAAATCATTCAGTCCTATTATAACCTTTATCAAAATCAAGTTTCCCAAAGATGGTAATCTAAAGAGAGTATCTCTACCATTCCATACCTTTCCACATATAAATAATTTTGTCAATAATATATCTTCTATTGATATAGGATGTTTTCTCATGTCTAATAATGGAAATTAAGATGAGCTAAAGTAAGTTAGGAAGAGCTTAAATGATGATATTGTAAGAGACATTCATCAAGGTGATCAAGATCAAACTGATGATAAGTTATGGGTAACCTATTTTAGTTATGAATATAATATTTATTTTGTTATTGAAGCAAATAAATAATTGTTGGTTGATTTGAGAGACCCGTACATAAATTTACACACACATAAACTTCACACACTATTTTATTTATGACCCGAGGATCAATATATACATAAATTATTACCAAAAATATAGTAACTATTTTCTAAGAAGGGATGAGATTAAATTATCCGCAACCATGGTAGAAAAGTCTAGAATAATGTAATATATATCCTAGAATATTTACGCTATCATTCCCTACCTGCACCCCTCGTGCCCCCACGCTATAACATTATTGATAGTTGATACCCCTTATTTCAAACACTATAAAAATATTTATACTCTCCATGTAGTCCACTTAGTTTCTAATGGCACCCACCCCATTGTAGGCACCTAAAAACCCACAAAACGGAGCCAAAAGTGAAAAAAGAGGGGTTATTTTATTGTAAACAACCTTACACAACCTTCATAGAGGTCTACACATTTCATAAAGGTCTTATAAATGGCTTTAGAGGAAGAAAAAACAATTGTAGAGACACACCTATGTTTTTACGCAAAAATAGGCTATTGCTATGCGTACCTATAGTAATGGTTGTAGGTTGCGATGGGCACCTACAACAATGACTGTAGGTTGCTACAGGCACCTGTAGCAATATCTATAGTTTACTATAGGCACTTAAAATAATGATTGTAGGTTGTTTTAGGCACTTGTAGCAAAGGTTGTAGGTTGTTGTGAGCACTTGAAGGAAAGGCTATAGGTTACTGCAAGCACTTATAGTAAAGGTTGGAGGTGGTTGTACAAAAAATTTAGCAACTTGAGGGATTTAAACTTCAAATCAAAGCTCCAAATTTTAGAATATAAATTTACACATAATTAACACTCACAAAAATAGTCAAAAAAACAAACAACTATTAAGACAATAGTACTATATTATATTCAAAAGATGGTGATTTACACTCTCTTACATATAGTTGAAAGAATGTTTACAGAACAAAGCTCCCTCTATTATTCCACTTCCTTCCTCCTTATCTGTTATGTGTATACTACTTTCCTCTATGTCCTTTGCTTTAATTGCTCTTTTCTACTTCCTCTGTCTCTCTTGTCTTTATATGCTTGTTGCTATTTTTTACCTTCCTTCTTTTGTTTGACGTTTTCTGTTCTGGACCTTCATTCTACCGCTATTCTATTATGTTATTCTTTTCTTTTTTGTGCTCTCTTATTCTCTTATAAACTACCAAAAATATAGAACATTCCCCCTAAAATCCCACCTAAATCTACTGCAAAATTTAAAACCTTCATAAATTCCTTCACCTACCACTTTTGGAGTTAAAAAATTCCCCCTTAGATTGGCCATTTTTAATTTCTTTCATTATGCTGCTCATTAAATGAGTGATGGTTAAGTGGTTGGCTTCCGTAAAAATAATTTTTTTAAAATACAACTCCTTAAGCCCCTACATGTGGTATTCGTTGGTAGTAAAAAAATTATTTAAAACCAAAATTATGCCCCTACATCAAACTACTAGGTTAGAAAGTTTTGTGAGCCCCCGCTCACTATGTAAAGCTCTCTATTGCTATGGATTAAGGGTTCGGTTGCTGCAAGTTAATAACTTCATTATCTTGTGTTAAATGGAGTGATTCTAGCTCTATTGGGCTTAACCATGTTGCATCTTCCACTAGTCTACTATTCCACTTCACTAAATATTCATTGTACTCTTTTCCCCTTGTCTTCATAATTACTCTTGAATCCAAAATATCTTCAATCTCCTCTTGTGCTTTCTTAGGTAGCTACTCCTTCCATTTTTCTGGTAATGTCTTCTCTTCTTATTACATCTATGATGTCTCTCCCTAATGATAAGTATATAAATTAGAAACATTAAAAATTGGAGAGATTTCTAAACCTTTAGGCATCTTCAACTCATAGGCATTTGATCAAAACATCTTGATGACCTTACAAAGTCCAATATTCATCCACTTGAGTTTGTTATAAGTATGGCTAGGGAATCTTTCCTTTCATAGATGTGCCAATACCAAATCTCCCACTTTAAAATTATTTTCTCTCCTCTTCAAATCAGCTTTCTTATTATATTAGTGGCTGCTCCGTTTGAGTTTTTCTCTTGCTTGCTGATGCAAATCTTCCATGTATTTGACAAACTCCTCTCCTTCAGAACTTCTCTTATATCCATTACTATTTGTAAGCTCCCTTAATTCTGAAGTACCCCTAGGATTATGCTCATAAGTAATCTGAAATGGAGTCTTACTTGTACTTTTATTGACTGAATCATTATATGCAATCTCAGCTTGAGGCAATATCAAATCCCATTTCTTCGACATGTCACTAACTAAGTATCTTAGAAAATTTCCCAAGCTATGATTAACAACTTTAGTTTATCCATCTGTTTGATGATGATATACATAACTAAACTTTCAATCAGTCCCTAATTTCTTTCAAATTGTATTCCAAAAAATTCTTACAAATTTGGTATCATGGTCTAAAACTATGCTTCTTAGTAAACCATGTAATCTAACAACCTCCATAAAAAACAAATTTACTACATGTGTTTCATCATCTATTTTCATACATGCTATAAAATGAGACACTTTTGAAAATCTATTGACAACTAAAAAATACAATATTTACCTCGTTATGTTCTTGGAAGTCCAAGCATAAAATCCATGATCACATCTTCCCATAGCTTCTCTGGTATCTATCATGGCTGATATATGCTTTTATTTTGACTCTTTCCTTTGGCATATTGACAAATTTGACATCCTTGCACCAATTTATTGATTTATACCCTCATCTTCAGCCAAAAATATCTTTCACTAAGCTATGCCATTATTTTATTATCTCCAAAATGTCTAGCTAAACCACCATAATGTTTTTCCCTTATTAAATTCCATCTCATTGATCCTTGTGATATGAAAAGTTGTTTGTCCTTTGAATAGTAGTCCATCTTGTATAAAATAATCCATCCAAGGTGTCCTATCCACACTAGTAGGATCCATACATGTTGTCCATCCATCCTTAAACTCCAAATCATCCTTATACAACTCTTTCATAGCATCATATACAACTGCCATAGATCTCATTTTAGTCAACAATGTTGCTCTTCTACTCAATGCATCCACTAATTTATTTGAACTCCCACTTATATACTTGAGAACAAAAGTAAATCCTTGTAGGAATTCAACCCACTTCATATGTCGTTGGTTCATCTTGGTTTGACTATTAATAAATTGGAAAGCATCATGATCGGTATAGAGAATAAACTCTTTTAGAAAGAAATAATGACATAACTTCTTTAAAGCTTGCATAATGGCATAGAATTCTTGGTCATAAATAGAATACCTCTTCTTGGCATTGTTAAGCTTCCCACTAAAGTATGAACTAGGTCTACCCTCTTGGCTTAAAACTACTCCTATGGCTGTCCCACTTGCATCACAATCCACTTGAAAGACTTTTTCAAAATTAGGTAATGTTAATACTGGTTCTTCATTGACCTTCTTCAAAATCTCAAAACTCTTATATGTTACTACTGTCTAATTAATCTCTTTGTTATCTCCCCTTATAGTTTCAATTATGGGTGCACATATACCTCTAAAATTTATAATAAATCTATGATAGAAACTTGATAAACCATGGAGACTTATAACATCATGCACACTTCTAGGTGTTGGTCATTCAATGATAGCATGTTCCTTTTTTGGAACTATTTGCAGCCCTTTTTGAAAGATAACATATCTCAAATAAACCAATTTATCTTTCATAAAAATACACTTTTTCAAATTCACCAATAACCTTTCTTCCTTAAGCCTTTGTAAGACTTGTCTAATATGCAATAAATGATCTTCTTTGCTACTGTTAAAGATCAGAATATCATCAAGATAAACAATCACAAACTTCCCTAAAAATGGTTTCATCACTTCAATCATTAACCTCATAAATGTACTGGGTGCATTTGTTAACCCAAAGGGCATTACTAACCACTCATATAGCCCCTCTTTGGTTGTAAAAGTAGTCTTCCACTCATCACCCTCTCTTATCCCAATTTGGTAATATCTGCTCTTTAAATTAACTTTTGTAAAATATCTAGCATTTTTTGAATAGTCCATGTGATAATCAATTCTTGGTAAAGGAAAATGATACCTTATGGTTATTTTTTTAATGTCTCTTGAGTCCGTGCACATCCTCCATTCCCCATCCTTCTTTATTGCTAATATAACTGGTACTACGTATGGGGTGAGACTTTCACTAATCAGTCCTCTTTCCAATAGCTAATATACTTGTTAATTCACTTATTCAATTTCTTTTGGTGTCAATCTATATGCTGCCTTGTTTGGTAAACTTTCCATTATAATAAAATTAATATGATGGTTAATTCTCCTCATAGGTGGTAGTCCTTCTAGTAAATCTTTAAACACAATTTTATCAAACTCTTCAAGTAGCTCCTTTACTTCTAAAGGTATGTCACTATTATTCTTTACTGCATCTACATGTAGCTCCTTAAGAACTATTGCATAACATAATTGTTCCTTTTAATCTCTTTCAAAAATTGCTTCACTATCACTAGTAGCATTCTTGGACCACCTTCCACCTCTTCTCCCTTTGTCGCCAATGGTGTGAGAGTGTGTTTTCTTCAATTTTTATCTAATGTGTAAGTGGTTGCTCTTCTATTATGGATTGTCCTTCTATCAAATTACCATGGGCTACACAAGATTAAATGGTAAACATCCATGGGAAGGATAACATGCCATACCTCAGCTTCATATGTGTCTATTCAAAAATCCAGAAGGCATTGCTAATCAAGCAAGACATAGTGCCCTATTTATAACCATGCCACCTTATAAGGGGTAGGGTGAGTTGTACTTTTTAACCGCAACTCATCCACCATTTCAAAAGAAACTAAGTTATTAGTGTTGTCGCTATCTATTATGACTTTACAACATTTCCCACCTAATTTACATATTGGTCTAAATAGATTTTTCCTTTGGATAGGTTCATCCTATTTCTTGGATGGATTCAATAATGTCCTCTTCATCATAAGTACTTCACCTTTATTAGGTTCATCTGGTTGACTAATATAACATGTAGATTTACTATCCCCCTTTGCTACTTCCTTCCCCTGTTCTCTTTGATCATTCTAATCTGTGTTGTGGGCATTTATAAAATCTATGGCTTGATTGTCCATAATTAAAACATGTGCCTTGGAGGCCTCTACCTTGGTCTCATCTGTATCCACCTCTACCTCTCATGGGGTATGGTCTTGACCTTGTTTCATATTTGTCCTTTTGACTTTTTGATGGGCTGGCCTCCTTAACATCATTATAGTTTTTCTGTTACTGCACCTTACCTTTGCCAAATCCACGTCTACATTTACTTATTCCTTTCTTCCTTGCCAATTTCTTTTCAGTCTTTAAAGTATACTAGTATGCTTCTTCCACATTAACCAGCCTTATCATACTTAGATCATCTTTAATGTTCAATCTCAATCCATTAACATACCTTGCTACTTTTTCTTGGTCCAATTCATTATGACCAGAACTTATAGAAATCTTATAAAACTCCTCTATATAGGCCTTCACACTCAACTTTGTTTGCTTTAAATTATTCAAATTTTTGAGAAGTTCAAGTTGATAATCACCAGGTAAGAATTTAGCCTTTGTCTTGTTCACCATTCGATCCCACCCAATAATATTATCTCTACCATTTCTTCTTCTCTCAGCCTTCACCTCTTTCCACTAGATTGTTGCATGACCTTTCAACTTTTTTTAAGAAACCTTGAGTCTTTTTAGGTCCTCTACTTCATCATACTCTAAGTATTCCTCTATCTCTATTATTTAGTCAATTAGTTCATCTGGTTATAAACCTCTTGAGAAGCTTGGTAATTATATCCATGTTCGTTTTCCAATGTTGGAAATATCTTTTATAATCCTTCTTTCACCTACATCTATATCTCCATCTAAATCTTCACCTTATTGTCCAACCATCTCTACTTCCCCTTCATCATCTTCACTATCACATTCTTTACATGCTTTGCCTCTTCTCATTCCACCTACTAATGCATTCATTATTTCCTACATTCCTCTTAGGTTTCCCAACACATCATATATTCTTCCTACTATTTCTATAGTTGTAGCCTCTGCCATCATTCTCCTTGGTAGCACATAATGCTCTAACTCACCTTGTTTTCCTTTTCCTTCTTACTATAGTGTTCTAGCTGCACTATCCTTTGTTGTAGGGACACACCCCTAGTTTCACTCACAAAGATTCTTCCAACTCCAATCTCAACTCACCATCTTTCTTCTTAGAGATGTAACTATGCAATGATACCATGCTGATGGCTCCCACCCCCTTGTAGGAACATAAAAACCCACAAAATAGAGCAAATAGATGGAAAAGAAGGGGTTGTATTGTTATAAACAACATCACACAACTTTATAGAGGTCAATACATGTGCTATAGGTCCTATAAATAGATTTAAAAGTAGAATAAACAAATGCAGAGACACACACAAGTTGTTGTTATAGGTACTTACAGTATTGTTTTTAGGTTGTTACAGGCACCTGCAACAATGATTGTAATTTTTTATGGGCAGCTACAAAAATGGCTATAGATTGCTATAGGCACTTACAGTAATGCATGTAGGTTGTTGTGGGTACTTGTAGCAAAGGTTCTAGGTTGATGCAAGCACTTGCAACAAAGGCTGTAGGTTGCTATGGGCATTTGTAGTAAAGGATGGAGGTGATTGTATATAAATTTCAACAACCTAAGGGCTTTAAACATGCAAATCAAAGATCCAACTTTTAGAATAGAAATTTACACACAATTAACACTCATAATCACAAACAAAGAGACAACAATTATTAAGACAATATTACTATATTATATTCAAAAGATCGTGATTTACACTCTATAACATACATTTGTAAAAAAATTTGCAAAATAGAGCTCCTTCTGTTATTCTACTTCTTCTTCCTTTTCTTCTATGTGTATACTACTTTCCTCTGTCTTTTACTTTAACTACTCTTTTCTACTTCATCTGTCTCTCTTATCTTTGTATGCTTGTTGTTATTTTTAACCTTCCTTCTTTGCTTTACCCTATTTTTTTATGGACTTTACTTCTACCCCTGTTCTATTCTACCCTTCTCTTTTTTTTTTCTTTTTTCTTTTTTGTGCTCTCTTCTTCTCTTATAAACTACCAAAAAAATTACAAATTTCCCCCGAAAATCCTACCTAAATTTGTTGCAATGATCAAAACCTTCATAAATTCCTACATGTACCACTTTTTGAGTTGAAAAACTCCCGCTCAGATTGCCCCTTTTGATTTATTTAAATTTTTTGCTCATTAAATGAGCAACGGTTAGGTGGGTGGCTTCCCCAAAAATACAAAATTTAAAATACAACTTCTTAAGCCCCTTCATGTGGCATTTTCTAGAAGTAAAAAAAAAAAAACTAAAATGATGCCCCTGCATCCCTTTCTGAGGTGGCATGCCATCTTTGTGGTTTCATGTTCTTGGTGTCACCATAGTGTTTCCTTGTAGGATTACCACTAACTTGGAAGTGACATGAGTACATCTCTCTGCTTAATACATTTAGTGGTTTGTTGGATTACCACAAACCCATACGGTTTTCTATTGTAGGTTGAGCATGAACTTCGAGGTGATAGGTCTCAACTATTTTACACACTTCGATGGTTTCTCATATTTCCACAAACCCTTTTCAAGAACCAAACACTACTTTAGTGCTTTTGATCCACACAATGTTCATCAGGACGTACATAATTGGAAAATTATGTCGAGTCCTTTATTTAAAAACACATTGTATATTAAAAATCACACTATCCATAACATGAAATAAACATAGTGAAAAGTGTCACCATAGCAGTGATGCAACCCCATCATAGGCGAATCATGAGAGGACACCAATTGTCCTCTAGCCTCCATGTATCCCCAACCTCTAGTAGATAAAGATGATTCACTCCATTGATGACATCTTGAAGCTCAATGTCATATTTGATAATACACTCCCTTCATAAGACTTACTAATTTGAAATAAGAATGTTGAAGGCACCCGATAATGCATCCTTTACAGGGATGGGTTTTTCGACTTGACAATTTAACTTTATTGACACAAAAATGATTTTTCAACTCATTTTTTATTTTGATAATAAAATAACACATTGATGAAATAGGACACAAATAATACTTATATGAATTATTCAACTTAACTCTTTCGACAAATTTATTAAAAAACTACTGAAACAATTCAAATAAAATTGGCTAAAATACTATGTTTCAAATTACAATAGACTATTTAATTACTTTCTACCAACTATTAAAAAAATAACCCGATTTAAATACAACTAAACTTTATTTATACCATCAAGCTAACCAAACCTTAATAAACAATTGACTTGGTTTAAATAGACTTATTAAACATTTGAGAAAACGTACTCACTCTAAGATTAACACTAAGACTTTAGATATTAACCTAAGACTCAATAAAGCAAATAATTCAATACTTAAAAATTAACTACAGACTTACCAAGACTGATGGTATGATACATGACATGTACATGCATGGAACGTGGAGGATAAAACACATGTCTACAGCAAGGTGGATGGCTTGAGAAATGGTGATGTGTGCATCGCGGATCTGCATGTATGAAAGGTATTCCAAGAGCAGGATCCAGTCAAGTTAATGAGCAAGTCGAGGAAGTGGAATTGAGATTCGAGACTGCATGCACCAATCTCCAAGCTATCGTATCCCAACCGAAAGATTTTTGGTAGATCGATTAACATTTCGTAACAACAGTAGTCAATCAGAGAATCGGGTAGAGGATAGTTTGACAGGCAGAACTGTAATGCATTAAATGACTCGGGACGGTTGAATAAATAGCAGAGCGCGTGGGCAGCGAACGGATCTTGTAGTGTATATGAATGAAACAAATAAAAAAATTCTTCAGTCAGGTAAGCACAGTCACGACAGAAAGCCGTATGAGGATCGACAGCGCAGTCCAAGCAGAAAAATATCTACAGATGACGGCAAGAGACAAATGGAAATGGATATCCAGGAGCTTGTAACGACAGCGAACTATCACGCATATAGATTCAAATTTACGTCCTCCTTTCCTGGGGAAAATGGGAGGCACGTTTTGTGCAAAACAATACAGATCTGATGAATGTGACCGCAGGTAGAACGTATAAGTAAACACAGAAACGTCCATGTTACGGTAAATCGTGCTCTTGACATAGGAAATGATCAATAAATTCTCAACAATCTGAATTGACAGAATTATACTCATGTACAGGGACAAATCAACGTGTAACTGCCCCTTATAGATTACTTGAATCCCATCCCTGCTCTGATACCAGAGTTGTTGGCAGATTTGAGAGACCCGTACAGAAATTTAGACACACACAAACATCATAGACTTTTTTATTCACCTGTTACCAAAATAATGGTAACTGTTTTCGGAGAAGGGAGGAGACTGAATTATCCGCAACCGTGGTAGAAGAGTCTAGAATAATGTAATATATATCCTAGAATATTTAGGCTATCAATGATTGTTTGACATAGCTTGTTTCTAAATTTGTAGCACGTGTAGAGTAAGAAATTCTACGGTCAATTAATAACATTCATAAGGGACGCTATCAATTCTACGGGCTTTGTCATTACTCATGCAATGAAGGGTTAGAGAGAGATCATGCAGAGCGAAGGCACATTGAATCATTTTTGGTCAGCAAGCTATATTTTAAAAGGAATCGCATCAAGATATTCTTATAAGCCCTGAGACCTCGTTATTGTTACCTCATGAGCTTGAAACACAAATTTGTAGTGATACACAAAAAAAAAAGAAGATGTTGGGAAGAGTAGTGAGCCTAAAATAATCTAAATTTATGTATTTGATCTCTAAAAGACATGAAAAACTCTTATGAATCCTTATGACCAATTTTGAGCTAATGAAGGTGAAGGTTAAATTGTGCCCCTCTTGAAATGTAAGAGTCTACCACTTTGATTTGGTGTTTAAGATAAGTGGCTTGAATTTGAAACTACAAGTCAAAAGGATTTTGCTAAAGGAAGTAGAATATACTCTATTATTATTTTAGCATAGATTCCTCCCCCATATTTGAACGTTAACCATATGTTTTTTGTAATTGAAGATTAAGGTGAGTGTGTGCAAGATAATCTCATTTCATCACTCTTTCCAACTGGTAAGAAAACATAATCAAGGCATGAGATTTAAAACCTAGGCTATGAGACATGTGCTACACTCATCACAATAGACAGATGAATTGATTGTATGGCACATCAAAATGGTTGATGTTCTATTCCACTCTACAGCGGATAATATTGTGGTTAAAGAGAACGTATTCACAATGCATGACGACAGGCTATCCATTGGTAATATAGAAATAAAGTATATTTTACTTGCATAACATATGATTTTTTATAATCTCTTAAAGTCCCTATCAATATTGACATGACATATGGACCATGCCAATTAAGTGGAAGTTAATGCGCACTCGTAGAAAAGATGGCCAACTAGGTCCCACAAATTTTTAAAATAATACAATGCCTCATGCTATCCCATTGACCATATTATTGGTTGTGCATCCACATTATCCTAGGTATTATCCACTATATTAAAAACCATATACACAAACATGTGGTAATGGGTAGGTTGTAATCTAAATATCACCATAAAGATTTTCTATGTAGGCCTTCATTGAGGGAGTACATGTTGAGAACCCCTAATGAACTTCCATTAACATCAAGGAGAACTCAAATTTCTCAGTGTGATGGATCATTCTCGATGGAAAAATATAAGGAATAAAATTTTGGGGAAACAATTGTATTGGCATCACCACATACATCAATGTGCAAGTGGAAAATTGAGTAGAATCAATCTGTAAATTATAACTTCATAACCCTAATCTTGGCATAGTTAGCACAAATAATTTCTGAGAGGACTCTGTGAGACCTAAAACATTTCAAGATAAGATATTCGTCATGAAGCATCACCCATAAGGATATCCCCATGTCAATTTTAAATATATTGAATGGTTCCAAAGCTATTGAATTAGTTTGGAAAAATAAAATATCCAAGAAAAATAGAGTAGCAATTACTCCCATTATCATCTTTAGAGGAGTCACCACAACTACAAGGTGGTATAGGCAGCCTTTAAAAGAGGGAACAACTTGTACCAGATATACCGGTGGTATAATAACTTTCTTATGGTTTTAAAACTTTAGAAACATGGTTATGCAGGCCCATTGTGATGCAAAGAGTTTAATCAAGTGGGTTTATACTATGTGCCTCATAATAGGGTTTAATTACATGGAGAGGAGTGGCTAGAGGGGTATTTTAATTACTATATTACAACTTTTTTTTGGTTAATATCATCTAATTCTAATTAATTTTAAACACCTTAGGCTTCCCAACTTGCAGTTATTCAAATGAGGATTCTAACCAACCCATGAGGGGAATTCATTGATCCATTGATTAGGTAATCAAAAATGATATTATGTCAATGGTATATTTAGATATAAAACTTCATGGGGTTAGTAGTCGATGTTGAGTTGAATGTCAATGGATTCCTTTGAAACATCATCATGTAGACTTCAATGCATATCCACCTATTTCGGCATGCAAAATAACACTTTCTTGGCTTATAACATAAGGCATGCCATATGGCTTGTCAATATTCTAAATAAATCATAGATGAATGGGAAGGCCATGTATTAAATCTAGTATGGCACCCCAAATGAATCCTAGGTAGTGACCTTTAAGTCATGTGTTCCATCAAAGATAATCACAACCATGCTTAGGAACTAATAACTTAATTTAGGTAGTATAACTTGGACTTGGGACATATCATTAAATTAGAAAAATGTAATCCATTTTTAATATTTTAAACACCTCTATCATGGATTTCTGAGCGTTCCCATGTTGTCAAAACTAGTCATTGAAGGATTCCTTTAAGCCTATTTGACAAAAAAATGTAAGAAATAAGATAATAATTTTCATACCAATTTAGAACACTATATATGGCATCAGGGTTTAAGCATACTTTAGGCTATGAGGTAGATTCATATGTTTTACCTTATCATGTACATTGGACATAATTTTTATGGCTTGCTTAGGATATGTCCTTCTCATTCATTACAACAATAGTTGTATTAGAGAGGACAAAGGCCATTATATAGAAATGAACATCCAAGGCATGGTGTTCCAAGAACAATAAATGCACTACTATCTTTGATAAACCCAAATATGTAATATGAAATGTGAGGAAGGGGTAAAAAAAAGATGGATGAAACATAAATCCTACAAAAATAAGCAGAGGAAATTTCCTCTCATGTAATCCTCCCTAGAACTTTTTATTTTTCTTTTATAATTATAAATATAAAAAATAGTTTTGAATTCTTTTCAATGATAAATAATAATTCTAATATTTTAGAGTAATAGTTTTGAAACCAAAAATAAATATATTAACTGGAATATTTATATTTAAAAAAATTGAATAATGTTTATAAAAATTGAACTATCTCAGAGATAAAAAATTGAAACACCTCACATTTCACATTATTTTGAAACTTTTACATTAATTATTTAACATTTCAAATTAGTTTATAAATTTTGAACATTACTTTTTGATAAATCATGGGTTCAATACCCTAATCAAATAAATATTGTCAATTGAACCGACTTTGAGATGTATTACATTTTTTTAAATGTAATTTTTGTAATGATTACAAGGTGATAAGAGTATTGATTATCTATATTATTAATTAATTTATTAATTATTTATGTTAACATGGAAAGTGGCTTCACCATTTGATAACTAGAATTATAGTAGGAATCTATTAGGATATGTAAACATGCATGCACACACATGCATATATGCAAGTGCACACACACACAATATTAAAATTTGATTAATGTAATTATATAGTTGGAAAAACTCCCTCATTGTTATATCTTTTAGTTATAGACATACCTACTTTCGAAAGGTTCATATTCACTATCTCTTTGCGCCTAAATTGTTTATCTTTTATTGTGACCATATTTGTTCTAATGACCAAGAGTTATATGTTATGTAAAAGTATTTAAAACCTGATTATTATCCTTCACTTCAGATTATAAACTTGAATTTGTTTTCCATCTTCTTGGACACTTGCATCAAAGTCAAACACGTTCATAGATTCAAGTGTCTAATTTTCTTAAAATGATTCTAGAGCCTAAAAGCGATCCAATTACGAATTAATTGTATCCTAAATTTCATATTAAGTGCCTTAGTTTCAGTTATTGTAAAATGGATTTGTATATATATAAAATCAACCCTCAATCAATCATCACCTAATAATAAACTATAAATCACATATAGAGCTATAAAGGAACACTATATTGGGCATTCAAATGAAAAAACTTTCCCTATTCATCCCTATTGATATGATAGTCATATAGGAAATATTTCCACATGTCTAAAGCATTTAAAAATAAATGCATAAACCATCTAAGAAGTTACAAGATAGGTCACTACATTGTGTTTTCTTATTATACAATCCATCTTGATATGCATACAAGCCATTATGTAGGAGAGAACTATATAAGTCTAATGCTATACTTAGAGTATTGGATATAAAGTTAGAGCCCATTAATAAAGGAGTCCTTGGGGTATGCTAAATCTATAATTCCACTAACTGAGTTTTCTCACAATCACTCCAAGGGTGTGGAAGATAAGGTTTCATCATTTGACATGGAATAACATCCTATGCAGGAGATCTACATACATAATAAAAAAAGTGATAGAAAACCCATAAGGATCCAATTGTTCATATCTAGATTTAGTCAATATCATGTGGTATATATGTACGTCATAGTCATATACCTATGTTGATGCAACTATCTATATCTGATGCAAATTTATAATGCCATAGAAATAATATTCCTATAATCTAATAACTTCACCAAGATCAACATCTAGTTCACCTCCAACCTATTCTAGATCAGACTTGCATAACCAAAATAATCTAGTTAAGTATCAATTTTTACATTTTATTTTAATACGTATAAATAGTTATACTTTAATATTTTTAATAATCTTAATTACATAACTTAAAAATATTATTTATATAAATTTATGTTAATCTTCTTGTTCATTGGATTAATTTACCATATCTATGTAAAATATAATACAATAACCCTTAACCCTATATATACACCCAATATCTAAATTCAAGGTTGAAAAAACACACACAACTTCTAATTTGAAATAATCAACATCCATCAAGCATAATAATCAAAATGAATAGGATTAGACATAGTGTTAAAAAAATTCCATGTAAGTGGACTAGAGTTAAATGTTTTCAAAAACACTAAACCATAAATTGATTTGTATAAACTAAAAATATTGTATAGTACAACTTTAGTCAATTGAAAACATCCATATGATGAAAAAAATGAATAAAGTCATTCCCTATTATCCCTACTAAGATATTTATTTCAATAAAACAATTAATATCTAAAACTTTGATGATAAATGGGGTTGTTTCAATGGCAAACACTAGATTAAGTGAAAATCAATTAAACTTTTAGTTATTCACATTGTTAAGTCACCTTCATCTCATTCATAAACTGTTTTTTCTATGGTATTCCTCTTCATAACTAGAATGATGGATTTATCAACATCTACAATGTTATAATTGATGGAAATTACATCTATTAACATAAAAACCTTTCCCTTAGACACAATCTAAATTAGGGTATCCTTCAAGGTAGAGAGAATTTTAACAAAACATTCAAACACATGAAACCTATTAACATGAGTAGAACATTAAAAACATACCCCAAACATTTTAATGACAACTAAGACACATCCATTCCTCTTACAAACTTCATTTTTTAAACTTCACTCACATGAAATCTGCTTGTATATCGCTTATCATCATGTCCTTCATCCATGATCTGCAACTGTGGTATAACAATGCCTTTTTGAAACATATTATCTGATTGAAATCTTTCTAGTTGAATCATATTATTTTGAATATTTTTATAATTTTAGAATGTATCACACATTTTAATGGTATGTGACTAAAGCAAGGATTCTGGCACTTGATAGGAGGTTTTTATGTGGTCTGATGGGATTTAAGAGAGACATGTTATTACATAGACTTTGATTTTTGTATGTATATTATTGGACATGAATATTTTTTTTAAGTATATTCAATTACTTGAAAATGTATGTTTGCTTACATTTACATATGACAAGGGATTATTTCTGACAATTTACAATGGAAAACTACATAATATTCCATAGCTACTTCACTAACATAAATAATCATCGATAACATATTTAATTTAAAAGAAATATTACTGTTCAAGAAAGGAATAAAAAAATAATGTTCACTAATGTCAAGAATTGAATCCAAAAAAAAATTATAAGAATTGAGTACCAAAAAATTATGTCAAATATATTTTATTATTGGTAAACTTCACTAAGAATATTATTAATGAACCGATAATTTACAAAAGGTTCTATAATAAGTTAATTTATTTATATGTATGGCTTAGAGTTTTTATTGGGGGAAAATATTATCTCCAAGCATGATAATAAAGTAAACAAGGTTAAATATCAGGATTGGTCAAGTCACGGTATCAAAACAATAGCATCTTTAAAATAGACACTTGGAATAAACTAGCCACAAGTTGCCACACTAGAATGAGAAGACAAAATATCTTCATTAGGTGGCAAAATGTTCCAACATAAAATCTCTACTGAGGTAAGATCATAAGCTATCTAATCATCCATGGGGTCAAAAAGAGCTAAATAAATATTAATATCCAACCCCAAAGGATATTTCACAATAGTAGCAAAAGGTTTAGCTAAAGATTCCCATTGAGAAGGAGCAACAATATATTTCCCACAGGGAAATAAGAAAATCCATTCCCATTATTAAGGTAGAGGGGAAAATTTGATGTAACTATCGAATCAACACTATTAGTATCTACGCAATGGGGATGGCCTACCTTGTGGTCGAATATTTAGGGGGAAACCACTCACATTATAGGTAACACTCCCCTAGTGATCAAGGAACTATTGTAAATGCTTGAATTCCGTGATAATTTTATTTATTTTTGGACATGAATCTACTTACAGGCCAAAGATAATAAATATACCTTATAATTAATAGATAACTGAAAATAAAACTCCTCATTATTGAAAAGCGTAGAGTTTTTATATTTATATGACTGAAATAGAATAACAACTTTGAATAAATTCTAAATAAAAACCGTATACACTATCCAATTAACAAAATCTAAAAGTAGGGCCAAGTGCCATGAGAAAGGGACATGTCCATAAGGTCAAACTGAAATAATAATTTATACTATAGGCTAGACACTTGTTTTTATCAATTCTAAGGTGAGTCCTTGATAGAATAAACACAAACATAAATGAGTTATCTTAGGTTCCACCTTAACATTCAAAACTTGGTTGAGTCAAGAAATCCATCTCCCAGGTGAGGAATTGATGCCTAAAATCCTTTTAACATTACTAAGGGATGATGAAAATGGTATTATCAAAAGATAAAGAAGGTTAGTAGAATAATTTTTTAAGTATCATAATTCCACCTCTAGTTTTTCTACAATTAGTGAAAATGTTGGAGACCCAACTTGTGAGGAATGACATATATCATGAACTGATGAATACTAAGGGTAAATTATAAGTAAAAATTAATTAAAATGAATTTGGATTTTATCAAGGGTAAAGGATCATAATCATGAGGAGAAACCAAATCCTTAACAGTATGAATTTAATTTTTTAGAGTCTGTAAGATTTTATACTAGGGATTTCAACCAACAAGAGGCTAGTACTAGTCATGATAGAAGACCACTAGAGATTGTGGTCATTGAAGGTGACAAGACTAAAAAATCCATAACCAACCAACTTAAATCAGGCTTAACAACCTGAAAATATTTCCAAATGCTTTTTACCTCTAAAGAACCTCACTTTTAACAAGACCATATGTGATTAATAGATTATAAAATCTAATGTATTTCTAATTGGATTTATTATAAGAATATTTAAATGAAATATAATTTTGTATAAGGATTTTGAAATACACATTATGTTTAATGTATTCTACCACCCATTTTACACATAAAATATTGGTATTTTTTTATAGACATTGATATTCCCATGCATCATTTATCATGCAAAAGTTAACATATCCCATGCAACTTTATGGAATCCTCACATTTGATGGGCATTAAACCAAATAAATAATATGATAATATTATCCAACTTATCATAAGAAGATTTATAGTTTGTATAATGGAAGGATTGATAAAAATTAGTTTGACCATAATTTTATTGTAAACATAGAATTATCCTGCTAGATTGAGCAGTTTAGTGACCCAATATTCCACCTTTTCCTCCACATTATTTTTGACATATTACAACAACATTGTCTAGAAACTTAGAAAGGTAAAGCTAGTGCAAAACTTTTATATTGTTTACCTTTATGAATCAATTTCCTCTTTTAATTATGTAATTAATTTGGCATGGGCATTATACTTTTTTGAAACATTGGGTCTTACTTCACTGCAAGCTAGATCTAAAATATAGTTAGAAAATGTTGAAATAATGCATAAACTCCTTAAAAGTTATTTTTTGTGTTTCAAGACTTAATAAGGTATCATTTTAAAAATTGGACATTTATGAGTTTATTAGATTGATTGAGAAGAAGAAAACCCTAGATGAAACCCCACTCAACTCTCTTAGCCAAAATATATCCCAGAGCTTCAATGGATAAGATATATAGAGCTAGTGAAAGGGTGAAACATTGATGTATGGGGTGATAGAAGCTAATAAAATTATATTTAAGACTTTTTATAGTGGTACATGATTCAACATCTTGAAATATAGTTTGGACAGAATTTTCTAAAGCCAAGATCTTGGATCAAGCTAAAAATAAATGGTCATTCAAACCTGTCATAACATTTCTCAAAATCACAATTATAAAAAATGGTTCTAAAAATAGATGATATTACCCACTCCATACATTACAACATAAAAATAAGGTTATGAATAATATATCTTCTATTGATATATCTAGTGTGTGTATGTCTGATAATGGCAGGTATTATGAGCTAAGAGTAGTTAACAAGAGCTTAAAGGAGGATCTTGTAAGAGACATTCAATAGAGTGATTGAGGAATAGTTGGTGAGAATTTATGGTAAACCTATATTAGTTATAAATTTAATATTCTCTTGATAAATTAATGAACAAAATAATTTTTGTTTTAAATATTATTCTTAAATTTGTAGCTAATTTAGACTAACAAATTTTATGCTAGATTAATAAAATTCAAAAGCGAAGAAATAAAGTCCATGGGTTTTATCATTGTTGAAGTTATGAGGGGCCAAAAAGACCCCATGAAGAATTAATGCACATTGCATCATATTTTTTTAGTAAGGTTTATTTTATGAAGAACCAAATTGAAACATCCCTATAAAGACCAAGTCATTTTGATTGTTTCCTTTTGAGTTTTAAACACTAATTTATAATGATCTAGAATAAAAAGAGATTTTAGGAAGACTATTGAGCCTAAAATCAATTGAATTTGTTGCCTTTATCTCTTAGCTAATATTATAAATTCATATGATTTATTATGAGTAATTTGGAGCCAGTGAAGTAAACTACAAAGTTACACCCCTCTTGAGGCATAGTTGTTTTCCACTTTGAGTTATTATTTGAGATAAGGGCCATGTATTTTTAGTTATAATTCAAAATGGTTTAACTTAAGGAGGGATAATATCATATAGTAGTCTCTAAACATATCCTTTTTTCCCACTTTGAAACATGAACCAACTATTTTCCATACCGAAAGGGAAAATTTATGGTGAAAAGGATAACCTAATTCCACAACTCTATCTAACTTGTAGAAAAACATGGTCAAAGTGGAATATTCCAAACCTAGGATATGATACAGACAGTTCCCTCATGGAAATGAGGAAGGCATTTAGGATAAATTAATTATATATTAATTTGAGGTGGTTTATTCTTCACTCCACTCCCTAGGTGATTTAATCATTTTTAGAGAGAACATATTCATAATTCATAACGATAGGATGTCCATCAACAATAAAAAAACAAAGAGTATATTTTAATCTCATAACATATAACCATTAAAAATTATAAGGACCACATTAAAATACACAAGACAAATAGACCACAAAAATTAATTGGAAGTTATTTTTCACTAACAGGATAGAAGATCAATTAGACCCCATAACATTTTTAAAATAATTACATGAGTCACATTCTCCCATGGACAATCTCATATGTATTTCACTAACATTATCCTAGGGTCACACCAGCATATTAAAACCACTATACACATGGCACATGGGAATGGCTAGGTTTTCATTTAAACATCACCATAAATTTGCTCTAATGGGCCATCATTGGGGGACTAGATTATTAGGGGCCATTCTAGAATAGGTTTAAAGTGGACTAATTTTTTTTGTTAGAGTAGTCATAATATTGTAAGAATATTTTTTTATGGCCTTAGAAGTTTGCATTAGATATGGATAATTATGTCAACATAGGTGGTTGACTGTGATGTATTTATCTATTACATGATATTCATCAGATCAAAATGTGACCAATTGGATCCTTATGGGTTTTATATAACCTTTCTTATTATGTATGTAGATAGCCTACACAGGGTATTATTTTAGGTCAAATGATCAAACCCTATCTTCCTCACCCTTGGAGTGACTATGGAAAAAATAGGTTAATGGGCTTATGGTTTTGACATACCCCAATTAATCCTCTAAGTATTAGTTCTACATACATATCTGATACTCCAAATAAGGACTCTGATTTATGTAGTTATCCCTTACATGTTGGCTTGTGTGTGTATCAAAATGCAACATGTGATAAGGAAATGGATTGTATTGACCTATCTTATAACTTATCATATATGGTTTATAGGTTGTTTCTTGAATGATTTAAACCTATGTAAATTTTTATCATATGAATAACATATAAATAGGGATGAATAGGGATTTTTTTTAAATTTTAATGCTTAATATAAGATACCTTTATATCTTTGTATGTGATTTTTAGGTGATTGTTAGGTGGTGAAAGATTGAGGGTTTTTGTGTATAAACAAATCATTTTTAGAAATATCCCAAACTAAGTCATTTAATCCAACCTTTAGGATACAATTCATTTATAAATTGGATCACTTTTGGGCATTGGAAACATTTTAAGGAAACTAGACACTTGCATATAGATAGGTGTTTGACTTAAATACAAGTGTCTAGGAAGATGGAAAATAAGTATAGGTTCAGAAGTTGTAGTGATGGATAGTAATTAGTTTTATTTATTTTTACATAGTATATAATCATAGTTATCAGTGTAATAGTGGTCAGACTAGAAGATAAACATTATAGGAACAAAGATATAGTGAATATGAACCTTTTAGAAGGAGATAGATCTGTAACTGAAAGATACAACCATGAGGGATAATTTCCAAGTATATAAGACAAGATTACTACATTAATCAAATTTTAGTATTGTGTGTGTGTATGTGTATATAACATAAGAGAATCATAATATAATTCTCATTTTCAATAGGTGAGCCCACTTTCAATGTTAACATAAATAATTAAAAATAAATTAGTAATGTACATATTAACTACTCTTGTCACCTTGTAGTCATTACAAAAAATACATTTAAAAAATATAATACATCTTAAATTGGATTTAATTAATAGTAATAATTTTATTAGAGTATTAAACCCATGAGTTCTGAACAAGTAATGTTCAAAATTTCAAAATTAAAGTGAAATGTGAAGTAATTAGTGTAAAAGTTTCAAAATAATGTGAAATGTGAGGTGTCTCAATTTACAAGATAATTCAATTTTGATAAAATAATATTTGATTTTTTTAAAATATAAATAATTTAATTAATATCATTATTCTTTCTTTCAAAACTATTAGTTTAAAATATTAGATTTATTATTTATCATTGAAAAAAATTGAAAATTATTTTTTATATTCCTAATTATGGAAGAAAAATACAAAGTTCTATGGAGGAATGCATGAGAGGAAACCTCTTCTACTTATTTTTGTAGGTATTTTGAGTCATTCATGTTGATTTTCCCTTACCCAGATTCTATACTCTATTTATTGTATTATCAAACATTGTGATACATTTTTTTCTTCAAACACCACTTTTTGGGTGTTCATTTGCTATATAATGCCCTTTGTCCTCTTTGATGCAGTTTTTTGTGTAGTGAATGAAAAGGGTGGATCCCAAAAAATTCATAAAAATTGTGTCCAATTTATATGAAAAGGTAAAACATATGAATCTCCCTCATAACCCAAATTATGCTTAAATCTTGATGCCATAGATAGCATTTTTGAATGATATAAAAACTATTCTCTTATTTATTACATTTTTTATTAAATTGCCTTAAAGGAATCCCTCAATAATTAGTTTTGACAACATGGGAACTCTTGGTTGTCTAGGTTAGTGGTGTGTAAAATATTATAAATTGTTTATTCTTTTATGATTTAATGATATGTCATAGGTCCAAGTTGTACTAACTAAATTAATATATTTAGTTCCTGAGAAGCATGGTTATCATTATGTCTGAAACAATACATGACTTAAAGGTAACTAACTATTATTCACTTAGAGTGTTAGAGTAGATTGAATACATGTCCATCTTATTCCTCTTTGATCATTTATTTGGAATATTGACTACCCATACGGTGTGTCATATGTCTCAAGACAACTAAGTACTATTTTGCATTCCAAAACCTATGGGTATGTATTGAATTTGACATGACCATATTTTTAAAGGAATCCATTTATATTAAAATCAGCATCAAGTACAAAGTGCATAAATTTATATATTGAAAAAATACCAATGACTTAATATAATTATCACTTACCTGATCACTAGATTACTGAATTCCCATTAGGGTTGGTCAGAATCCTCATTTCCATAACTCAAAGTTGAGAAGCCTAAAATGGTAGGAAAATTTTGATGATCTTAACCAACAAAATATTATAATATAGTAATTAACCGACCCCTATATACACTCCTCTCCATGTAGCTAAACCCTATTATTAGGCACATAATATGAACCCACTCAATGATACCCTTTGCATCCCAATGGGACTGTATAGCCATGTTTATGAAGTTATATAATACTAAAAGAGTTATTCTACTACTGGTATATCATATACAAATTGTTCCCTCTCTTAACAATTGACTATACAACCTTGCAGTTGTGGTGACTCATCCAAAGAGGATAATGTGACGAACTACCAATGCATTTTTCCTAGATATTTTATCTTTCCAAACTAACACAATAACTTTGTAACCCTTCAAGATATTGAATATTGAAAAGGGGATGTTCTTATGGGTAATGATTCTCAAGGAATGTCTTATATTAGAATACATTTTAGGGCTCACAGAATCCTCTCAAAAATTATTTGTGCTAATTATGTCAAGACTATGAATATGAAGTTAAAATCTAAAGATTTATTTTGATTAATTATCCTCTTTCATGGTGATGTATGTAGTCATGCCAATACCATGGTTTCACCAAAATTTTATTTCTTAATTTTTACTATGGGAGATGATCCCTCACACCTGTATATTTTTTTTCCTTGATGATAATGGTAATTTATTAGGGGTTGTCAACATCTACTCCCTCAATGAAGTCCCACATAGAGAAACTTTATGGTGATATTTAGATTACAACCTACCCATCAACACATGGATATGTAGATGGTTTTTAATATATTACATAACACCTAGGATAATGTGGATGCAAAACCAATGATATGGTCAATGGGATAACATGGGGCATTGAATTCTTTTAAAACAAAATGGGACCTAGTTGACCATATATTCTAGGAGTGCACAATAACTTCCACTTAGTTTACATGGTCTGTATCTCATGTCAACACTGATAGGGTCTTTAAGAGATTAAAATGTTATATGATATGAGATTAAAGTATAATATATTTTCATATAACCAATGCATAGCCTATCATTATGCATTATGAATATGTTCTCTTTGACCACAATCCTATCATCTCTAGAACAGAATGGAAATAAAACCACTTTCAAGTGCCATACAATCAGTTTAACCTTAACACATCCATCCTTTATGATTATGGTACCATTCATCTCATAGAATAGGTATTGAATCTTACACCTTGACTATGTTTTTATACTAGTTGGATAGAGTGATGGAATGATTTTATCCTTCACACACCCACCTTTATCTTCCATTTAGAAAACATATTCTTAATGCTCAAATATGGGGGATGAGTCTATGTTAAGATAATAATAGAGTATATTCTTCTTTCTTTAGTGAAACCCTTTTGACTTGTAGTTTCAAACTTAGGCCACGTATCTTAAACACCAACTCAAAGTGGTATATAGTTACATTTCAAAAGGGGCACAACTTAACAATCACCTTCATTAGCTCAAAATTGGTCATTAGAATTCATAGCAATTTTTCAAGTCTCTTATAGTTTAAATCCAAAAATTTGGATTATTTTACGATCACTACTCTTCTTGACATATCCTCTTATTTTATGGATCACTATACATTTATGTTTCAAGATAAGGATGTAAACATCAAAATGACTAAGGATTTATGACAACGTCTTGATATGATTCCTCATAAAATATACCTTGTTGACCGAATATAATGCAATGTGACTTTATCTCTTCATGATCTTTCTCTATCCCTTCACTACATGAGGAATGATAAACCCTGTAGAATTGATGTCTTCCCTTGTGAATCTTATTAATTGGCCATAGAATTTTTGGGTCTACACGTGCTACAAATTTCAGAGTCGGCTATGTCAAAAAAATTCTTTGGTTATTTCATTAATCAAAGAAATAACATATTCATAACTAAAACAAGTGACCCATAACTTATCATGAGTTTCCCCTTGATCACCTTGATGAATGTCTCTTATACGATCATCATTTAAGCTCTTGCTAACTTCCTTTAAATCATCTTACCTTCCATTATAAAACATGATAAACCTTTAAACATCAAGACAAGATATATTCTTCAAAAAATTATTTATATGCGACAAGGTATGGAATGGGAAAGGTAATTAATTTATATTAACATCTTTATGAGACTTTATTTTTAAAAAGTGTATGATAGGATGTAATGATCTTTTATTCTATGTATACTTCAAAATATTGGCTTAGGTGAATTTGTCCTTCCAATTATTTAAGCTCTCTTTATAGATGATTTAGAATGTATTACTATCAAAAATATAAAATGTTATTATATTTAACTATATCACACCATGCATTAATGTTTCCCCCTTATTCTATCCCTATATGCCTTGTTTATTAAAGCTCTAGGATATCATTTAGCTCACAAAGATGATCACGGTCTTGTCTAGAGTATTTTTCTTCTAGACCAATCCTCTCAACTAATAAATTTCCACTTTGTAGATCATATTTTCCTTGATATTCAAGAGATAAAAACATTTCAAATAGACTATGCATTGTCTTGACATTTTATACATAGCTTCTCGATTTAACCTATAGTGGAGTAAGACCAAATCATTTAAACATAGTATGATTCCCATACCTGATTTATTAAAAAATTAAAATTAGAAATGGATTCACATAGGGGAATAATTATGTTTTTTATACATTCTCTTTTCCTTTGATACTTCCCTATAAGAGTTGTGGAACTATGCCATAAATAGAGTGGATAAAAAACTAAAATACAATGTCACAAAACCCATCATTTTAGTGGGTAAATTTTAAATTTACACTGAAATTATGGATTCTATTCATGTTTATTATTCTTTATTTTTCTCCTCTACGAAGCCTCCTATGATAATATACCTAATATTCTCAGAGACATTCTTTGGTCTAATGCCAAGAAAATGTGAGGATTCCATAGATTTGTTTGGGATATTTATTGTCAACTCTGTGATAAATGATGCATGGAAATATTCATGTCTACAAATAGAGAATTTCACTATGTAAAAAATTAGTGTCATAATCCATTATATGTAATGATTCACATAAAATTCTAAAATGACATTATATTTCAACTAAATCTCCTTACAATAAATCCAGTTAGATACACATTGGTTTTCATAATGTATTGATAAATTATGCTTTTGTTAAATATGAAGGCTCTTTTATGGTGAAAAATGTATGGAAATAGTTTAAGTCCATTTAGCCCCATTTGAAATTCATTGTTTATATATTTTTTGGTGATATCTCATTCAATAACCACATTATATAGTGGTCTCCTATCACAATCAGTACTACCCTCTTATTGGTAGAAATCTGTAGTATAAAATCTCATATCCTATTTGAAAAAAGAAATCAAACTATCAAGGATTTGGTTTATTCAAATTTAAATTAGTTAATTCTTACTTACTAATTAATATCCACATCCAAGAGTTAATGTCAGATGTCATTCTTCACATGTTGGTTATGAAACTTTCTTCCTAATGGTATAAATATTGGATGAGGAATTATGATATATGTTGGCTGAATATTTTGTCGATTAACGTACTGATAAACAAAATAGGTCTGATCAGCCAAGGTAGGAAGATTATTCATCCAAATGTGTAGGTTCATGACATCAGAAGGGGACTGATCTCTCCTCTCATCAAGGGTAGGTTCCCTATATATATATATATATATATATATATATATATATATATATATATATATATATATATATATATAGAAAATAATACTCAGGGGTAGGACAAACCATCCATCTCTCTTTTTTCAGAGATGATGCATGCGGATCAAAGGAAAAACTCAAGGGAAATGATAGACAGTACTCCTCTTCTTTCAGAAGTACTATTTAGCAAACCACAAGAATACTCCTGGTAGTAACAACAAAATGTAGAAAAGGATATAATAACTGGAAAATTGAGATGAAGCACAAAGTCTCCACCTGAATTTCTCAAGAGTAAGATATAAAGAAAAATGAGGGCACAAAGTGATCCCAAAGTCATTTACATAGAAATAAAAAGAAAACACACTAAAGGCAATTATGGGGGCATAAAGTCTCTCCACAGTTGACTCTTTAGGACACTTTTTTGACTTGTATCACTAATTCTGCTTGTTGAATTAAAAGAATAGAAGATATATTGAAGAAAAAGACATAAGAATAGTTTCCTCAAGAACAAAATATATTACAGCACAAAGTCTGAACAACCATTTGCTTTCTTATTCCAATAACAAAATATGATAAACAAACTAAGCTCAAAGTCTCAAAAGTGTCTTTCAATTTGGGCAGAGTTTCCTTCTCCTTGTCAAAAAGAGATCCTTTTACAATAGAAGAGAGTCCCTTATATAGCCACTTCAAGAAGGACTCGGGAACAGTAACACATAATGTTGTATTGAAATCTGTTAAGAAGGTAGGCTAGAACTTAGGGGCATCTACCCATTTGCTTTTTTCAATGCAGAGAAACAAGTCACGCTATTGAAAGTTTACATCTTTTAATGTCCACCTAGTTATCGGATCTTTCTTCATCATTCCTCTTTTTCTAGTTATTTGAATTGGGTCCTAGATTCAATTCGATGCTCTATTCCTTAGTCACTTTCTACTGGTCTTTAGTAATTGACGTGTGGCACATTTTGCTGCTAAACAGGTGAAAACACGTGACAACTTTTATAGGACTCTGAGAAATGTTTATTGATAGAGGCTTTGAAACCTATTAGAAATTTAGAATTATAGATGTAGACACGTGTCACTCTCTACAGAGGTACAATGGAAAAGGTGGTAGCTTCCGCTTGTCTTTAGAGAGTTAGGCAGATGATGACACATGGCACATTCTACTTTCTTTAATCACTCATCCCCATGTCCACCATGGTCTTTGCTTGAAATAGTGAAGCTAAGGGAAGAGACTATGGATATTGACAGTTGGAGGCTTCTGACAAGCTTCAAGAGGGACACATGGCAATATCCACTAATTTGAAAAAGCAAAATTTAGTGAGGCTCAGTCATCAACACTTGGTAGCATCCACAGGATTTTGTTGGGATTTTGTCTCAGTTCGTTTGTTTGCCTCAGTCAATTTTTGCCATGGGAATTCCCTTTGTAAGGGCACTTGTGTCATGGAATCTTGGGGCACTCCTTTGAACTTTGTCTCTTGAACCAACCGTTGAACCAAGTTTTGGTTCAACAGTTCAAATGAATCCTTGAACTGATTGACAAACCATTTGATTGAACCAAAGGATGAATCAAAGCATTGAACCACCTGATTGAACCCACCTTTGAACTATTTGATGTTGAGCCAAAGGATGAACCAAATGTTGAACCTGCTACTTAAACCTGCTTTTGAACATTTTTGTTTGAACCAAGGCATTAAACCAATCCTGAAAATGACCAAGTGTTAGAAACTGATTCTTTTAATTTAACCCACCTATAGAGTCCATAGATTTTAGCCTAAAAAATAAGGAATTTGAATGCCCAAGATAAATTTTGAAAAGAGAAGAGACAATTTTGGTCTGTAAGAACAAAATAGTTCAAATGTTGTCCCAAAAATGAGTGATATTTTTGGGGGACAATAGTTGGCTCCAGTTGGGGAACTTTTGTCAATTGCAAAATGAATTGAAAGGAGTAGAATCCAGAATCTCAAGTGTCTTCAAGTATGCCATTGGGTTATGGAGTCATGCTACCCAGAAATGAAAGGCATAAAAAATGGAAACAAACAAAACAAAACAAAATTAAAACTATACAAATATACATATATACAGATGCAATTTTATGACACTTCAAGAGTTGAAGTGTTTCAGATGCTACTTCTTGGAAGATAGTGAAAATAGTGCCCTATTCTGATAAACCAACAAGAAGACATTTTGCCCCCAAAAATGGTGACAGGCGAATGGAGCTCTCCACCAGGAAACCAATTTTATGTGTCTTCCCCTTGGCTTTTTCTTCTTCTTGTTCCAAGGCAAGATGTGGTCTTCAAACCAAAAACCATAAATCCTTGCTCTATTGGTGAAGGATTCCTATGCCTAATTTTGATTTGCAACAGCATGGTCCACCATCATAACTTATTATTTTGCTAGTCCAGTCTAGCACAAAATTGGATTGTTCATATCAAACTATTGACAAACCATCAGCTCAACATCTCCTTTGATGTGAAGGAGTTTGATTTCTTCACCCTGATTAGTGTTCAATCTAAGCAACAAAGATCTGTATCTAGCTGTGGAAGAAATGCTAACTTGAAAATTACATGAAGGAAGAATATCTCTTTGAGGAGATATCAACACAATCCCAACTTCATCATTGGTGGAATAATTGTTGTCATTATCAGAAGCTGATCTCCTATAAGATTTATCTTCATTAGAGATGGAAGGTCCTTCCTTGTTTATACTGCATCCTACCAATTCTCCTAGAGACTTATTTAGATCAATTCCTGGATTGTCAGCTATAGGACTTTCATCTATAGAAACATGAACATCCTCTATGGTAAAGAAAAAATTACCTCTCCCTGAAGACTCAAATGGAATTTGTGCTCCAGGGGCTGATTTTGGGTGACCACGTATTTTGTCTCAGACAAGTCTGCATATGGTTCTCCATCCATGTCCAATTGCTCAAGATTGACTTCCAGTGATTCAAACTCAATCATTTGAACTTTGGATTCCTTGACATGATCAATCATGTTAAATGACTGGAATGGATTTGGGAGAGAGGATGGGAGTTCATCTTTTAGATTTTTGGGAGGGGTAGGACTAGTTTGTGAAGTTGAAGTAGAAGGTATAGAGATGTTAGATGTACTTAATTCTTTGGAAATCAATGGGTCCTTTGATTGAAAAAGAAGAGGAGTTCTCTGCTCAGCAATTGAAATTGTTAGTTGGGGTCGCTCATCTGTCTTCTCTTTGTCAGCTTATTGTATTGACTGATTCTCAGATCGGGTGAATACTGTGTTTGATCCTTTGACTGCTTCACCTTGACTCTTGGTTTCATCTTGGTAATTTAGGAAACCAATGTGGTAGTTACTATGTGATTCTTCTTGATCCTCCCTGAAGAGATTAGCACCATTTTCTTGCTTAGACTCAAGCTGGAAATAGGAAACATGTTCTGTTTCCAAATATCCAACTGCTGAGTTAATTAGAGGTGATTCAAGGGCAAGGTTCCTCTATGGGGGAGAAAGATGATTTGGTTGCCCTTGACTTCTAGCAGCATAGCCTTGATGTGGCTGATTAAGGAATGTCCTCCTTGGTGCATTTCTATATAGAGGAGCAGAAGACATACCTTGTGCCACTTGCCTTTTCAAGCCTAGCAATTCATTTGCTAGCTTTTGTACCATTGGGTCAATGGTGACTATGGGTGAGTATTCAAAAGATGAAGAGGGTTCAACTCTGTTAGAATCTATGTTTACCTTTCTTGCCAAGATAAGGTCATCTTCTAGCTCAGTAGCCAAGTGTTGAGCAGCCTCAAGGTCTATATGTCTAGCTTGTCTCAATAGAAAACTCACTTTAAGAAGCTGTGAGTTGATGAAGAAACACATGAGATTCTGAGGTGTCAGCTGGGTGATCATGGGAATCATGTGCCTCAGCTTGTTGAACCTGGCAATGAAGTCCCTCATAGGTTCATGGGGCTCCTTCTTCATCTATGTGAGCTGGGCCAGCAAGGCATGTGCATCTTTTATGGGCTTGAATCTTGCTTCAAATATGGCTTTAAGTGTATCCCAATCAGTGACTGATCTAGCTTGCAGATGGTAGAACTAGTTTACATCAACACCTTGTAGTGTCTCAACAAAAATTTTGACTGCCACATCTTCAAATTACACCCCTGTAAAACCACAGGCTATGCTTAAGGTTGCAATGTGTTCATCAGGGTGAACTATCCCATTACCAAAGAGTTTGGGAAAATTCTTTCTTGAAATATGTGGGAGTTCATGCAGAGGTGGAGTCAAGTTGAGTGGGCCAAAAGAGTTACCCCAAGGGCCTTGAACTACCATGATTTAATTAAGAAAAATAGAGATAACAAATCTCGATGGAGTGGCTAGATTAGAAAATGAAAATGAAAAAGGACTGGCTCAACTTTAGCTTGAGGCTTTGAACTGTGCACTCTTTCCCAATAGCTCTAGCTTTGCAAACTAGATAAAATAATAGAGGTGGAAGAAGATGGTAGGGCTATAATGGATAATGGGTAAGACAAGTAACGGAGTCATTAGAGTCTATAATAGATAAGGGTTATAATTATAATGGGTTATATAGGTTATGTTTCAATCTGAAACTTGATGTTCCAAATTGCACAATATTATGTATGTCCTCAGTAGAGTCGCCCAAAACTGTTGGTTGAATATTTTGTCGATCAACATACTGATAAACAAAATAGGTCTGATTAGCCAAAGTAGGAAGATTAGTCATCCAAATGTTTATGTTCACCACATCAGAAGGGGAGTGATCTCTCCTCTCATCAAGGGGAGGTTCCCTATAGATAAGCTATATATATATATATATATATATATATATATATATATATATATATATATATATATATATATATATATATATATATATAAACATAAAATAATACTCAGGGGTAGGACAAACCATCCATCTCTTTTTTTTTAGAGATGATGCATGCGGATCAAAGGAAAAATTGAAGGGAAATGACAGACATTACTCCTCTTCTTTTAGAAGGACTATTTAGCAAAAAACAAGAATACTCTTGGTAGTAACAGCAAAAGGTAGCAAAGGATATAATAACCAGAAAATCAAGATGCAGCACAAAGTCTCCACCTGAATTTCTCAAGAGTAAGATATGAAGGACAATGAGGGCACAAAGTCATCCAAAAGTCCTTTACACAGAAATAAAAAGAAAACACACTAAAGGCAATAATGGGGGCACAAAGTCTCTACACAGTTGACTCTTCAGGACACTTTTTTGACTGTTGTCACTAATTCTTCTTGTTGAATTAAAAGAACAAAAGATATATTGAAGCAAAAAACATAAGAATAGTTTCCTCAACAAAAAAATATATTATAGCACAAAGTCTGAAAAACCATTTTCTTTCTTATTCTAATAACAAAATATGACAAACAAACTGAGCTCAATATCTTAGAAGTGTCTTTCAATTTGGGCAGAGTTTCCTTCTTGTCAAAAAGAGATACTTTTACAAAAAAAGAGAGTCCCTTATATATCCTCTTCAAGAAGGACTCAGGAATAGTAACACATCATGTTGCATTGAAATCTATTAAGAAGGCAGGTTGGAACTTAGGGGCATATACCCATTTGCTTTTATCATTGCAGAGAAACAAATCATGCTATTTAAAGTTTACATCTTTCAATGTCTTCCTAGCAATCTGATCCTTCTTCATCATTCCTCCTTTTCTAGTTATTTGAATCGGGTCCTAGATTCAATTCGATGCTCTTTTCCTTAGTCACTTTCTACTGGTCTTTAGCAATTGATGCATGGCACATTCCACTACTAAACAGGTGAAGACATGTGACAACTTCTATGAGACTTTGAAAAATGTTTATTGATAGAGGCTTTGAAACCTATTAGAAATTTAGAATCGCAGATGAAGACACGTGTTTCTCTCCACGGAGTTATAATGGAAAAGGTGGCAGCTTCTACTTGTCTTTGGAGACTCAGGTGGATGATGACACATGGCATGTTTTGCTTTCTTTAGTCACTCATCCTGAGGTCCACCATGGTCTTTGCTTGAAATAGTGAAGCTAAGGGAAGAGACTATAGATATTGACACTTGGATGCTTCTGCCAAGCTTTAAGAGGGACACATGGCAATATCCACCAATTTTCTGAAACAAAGTTTAGTGAGGCTCAGTCGTCAACACTTGACAGTATTTACAAGATTCTTTTGGGCTTTTGTCTCGATCTATTTGTTTGCCTTGGTCACTTTTTACCATGAAAAGTCCCTTCGCAAGGGAACTTGTGTCTTTGACTCTTGGAGCACTCCTTTGAACTTTGTCCCTTGAGCCAACTGTTGAACCAAGTTTTGGCTCAACAGTTCAAATGAAGCCTTGAACCAATTGACAAACCATTTGATTGAACCAAAGGATGAATCAAAGTGTTGAACTGCTTGTTTGAACCCACCTTTGAACCATTTGATGTTGAACAAAAGGATGAACCAAATGTTGAACCTATTGCTTGAACCCACTTTTGAACATTTTTGTTTGAACCAAGGCACTGAACCAATCCTAAAAATGACCAAGTGTTAGAAATTGATTCTTTTTATTGAACCCACCTGCAGAGTTTGTAGATTTAAGCTTAAGAAAAGAGGAATTTGAATGTCCAAGATAAATTTTGAAAAGGGAAGAGACAATTTTGGCCTGTAAGACAAAAATAGTTCAAATGTTGTCCCAAAAATGAGTGATATTTTTTGGGGAAAACAATATACATTTTTTAATTTATTATCCTAATATAGCTTATCTATTGATAATCCCCTTTTCTTCATCCCTTTGTAAGCTCAAAAGGTTTTTGAGCCTTAATTCTTAACCTAAGACATGGCTTTCCTAACTCAACAAAAATTTGGAAGCCAAGTTTAAACCTAACCTACATCATTTATTTTTGTGACTATTCTATTTGAAATTCTTCTTGAAATACATAGAATCATCATCCATTTGCATGAAAAATAATTTTTGTAACTGACTCTACAAGTAATGATTAATATTTTCAATAAACCCTTGGATTTTTTCACTAGAAATGCTTTTTACATTAGCTTGAAGGAAAATATATGCCTTTAAAGGCAAACAGTATCTTTGTCTCCTTGTGAAACTACCTATATATGCCTTTTACCACTCATTTCCAAATCTATAATCTTCTTGGATAGTTTCTCTTCCTTATATACATGACAAAGAACAACCCTGCCTTTTAATGATGTTTTTTGAACACCCAAAATGCATGTCCATTTGAAAAATATTCCTTAGAATGACCCACCATGAACTTGCAGACCTAAAATATTTTTCCCATGAAGTGTTTCAAAAAGCAAACAATGGAAAATGCAAAACTTAGGTTATTTTTACCTTTTTCTAATTTTTAACTCCAACTTGATTTTTACACATTTGATTTTTTCATATTTGCTTTTTAGGTGTATTTCAACATTTTTAATGCATAAATTCATTACTTTTCAATTTTTAGCCTTTTGGGGAAATTCTTGTCCCTTTTGTTAATTTCCACTTTTCTTTGTTTTGGGGAAATCCATAACTCAGTATTAGTTTTGAAATATATAAATTGATAAATTGTAACTTGCAATTATAATTCCCTTGAAAAAGTTCCCTTAGGGAAATGGGAACTCCAACTACAATTTACAATTTGAAAATTTGAAAACTTCAATTCATAGTTGAAGTTCCCCTAAAAAGTTCCCTTAGGGAAATGTTAAATCCAACTATAATTTTAAATTTTCAAATTTGAAAATGTAATTGATAGTTATAATTCCCATGAAAAGTTCCCTTAGGTAAATAATAAATCTAACTACAATCTACAATTTAGAAAATTATAAAATTGCAGTTGGCCTTGAACATTCCCATAGGAAAATGGTAACTCCAACTGAAATTTGTAGTTTGGAAAATTTTAAAATTTCAATTGGCCTTGAAAATTCCCTTTTGAAGTAAGACCTCATGTTGTTTTGTATTGACTTGTAGGTTTGATAGATCCAAATACAATTCATAATTTGCACATTATAAAAATTACAAAATTGTATTCCTCTTTGAATTATCCCTGAAGATCCTCTTGAGTTGACTTTTCCTCCACTATTTTTTAATGGTGGGATTAGGAGAGTTGACCAAAATTTTTAATTTACATTTTAAATATTTATTCTCCCACAAAAACATCCTATGGAATTTGGGACCCTCATCTACAACATTTTTGAAAATTACCATTTCCAACTTTTCATCTAACTCCATTCCATACTTGCCTAGTGAAGCACCCTGTAGAAGACTTTTTATAAAAACCAAGCTCTCTTGTACTTTATGCCTCAACCCAAAATTTTATCCTTGTGCACAATGCATTTGAATTTAAAGCATTAACCAATGAAAATATTCATTACCCTACAAGCATGGACATTTTTCAAACCCCAAATTTTTCAATCAATGCCTCATAAATGCTATCAATTAGATCCATAAAATCACCATCCAAAAATAATGTTTCTATTTTATTCAATGCACATACAACATATGCCCAATTTTTAGGATTTATTATTTGTTTGATTACACCACCACTTTTATAATAAATTTCACGTCATATATGAGCATTTGCACTAACAAAATCTTCACATTTTATGCAATATCAATCAGATACTTGAAACCTATCTGCTTTGATAACATTTTTTTAATCATGAATCCCATATAAGGAATGATGGACATAAACTCCATGTTTCTCTCATTTCTAAACAAAATTGGAAATTGAATCTTCATTGCCATTGCATATATAGCAATATGATGTCTGAGGCACACTAGAAAATATGGAATAAGATTTTCCACATGAAACTATTGGATCTTTATTTCTAATATCACCATTAAAATCAAGGAGATCCATACCCAAGTTCCTATCCTCTATTAGACCACAACTATTATCCTACTTAAATTATTCTATTCCAATTATTTGATGAAGTTGTCCATAATTCTACCCAACCTTATATGGAATGTCTTATAAATTATTTAGGGAAGTCTTATGAATGTATTGCCTGTACAGATTCCATCTCATAACTAATTTTTTTTTAATCTTGGTACTATTTCCTCTTTGTAACCTTGAGAAAGAAAAATCACTTCTAAAAATTGAACAATAAAATATCAATTTGAAGTAGACATATAATCATCCTCAATGTTTGTTTCAAAACTCTTATTCATGACGTAAATCAAGAAACTGAAAAACTATGTAGTAAGATGTGATAGTTATTTTTTCTCACCCTTATACGACAAAAGACTAAATCTTAGTATCTATTGCAATGGTCATTGACTCACATGTCCAATCAAATCTTTCAAAATATATCTTACCATACCCCAAACATTATTGTCATTATCATTAACCAAACATGTCACTAATTGGAGGAAATTTTTCTTTGCTTGTTGATCCACCACATTAATCAAAAATTTCTTAACAACTGCATGTAAAATTTATACCGTAGCTTCTCAGACATAAGTATACTCATAGATGAGACTTGTGACAAAGAAATCTATATGTTTTTACAAACTCTTGTCACCAAGAGGATAGTCAAGGAGAAACTTTAACATAAATCGACTACATCAAAGGACTATTAATCTTTTTGGATCTCTAAACCATATAAAAAACCAATAAAGTAATATTGCCACCAAGAATACAATGGATGGCAACTGAAACATAAAAGAAAGAGAAAAACATTTTTTAGAGTGTGATATATCTCCTTCATAATTGTATTTTAGAAAGTACTATAGAAGTTCTAAAAACATTAAAGTCTAGAATAAAAATAAAATAAGGCTCTATTAGAGCAATAATCTATAAATTAGATGCCTGGCCCCTTGCTACCATGAAATGGAACTTTATCATCCAAAAGGTTGCTTCACACCATGACCTACAACTTGATTTCTTGGACTAGTGAATCTCCCATCATATCCTTGTTCAGAACTTAGCCTACAGGGGGAGCATTTTTCAATTCTTAAATTTTTTGAACTCCCCTTTCAATTTCATGAGATTTAGGGTCTTAGCTATAAATTGTAATTTGTTAAATTATGAATTTGCATTATAGTTCAAATTTTCCAACATCCTCCCATTCTCCTTCCTTTCATAGGATCCAAAAACTCACATGCAAATTGCAATTTGATTTATTGCTAATTATATTTCAACTTACCTTTTCCATTATGATATATATTTTAGGATCTAGAGATTTAAATATAATTTGTAACTTGTCTTTTTGATGTTTGATTTTTTTTAAGTTCATTCACCAATTAAAATGTCCATGAGGAATTTACCTCTCAAATACAATTTGCAAAATTGCACTTAGCCACTCAAACCTCCAACATAACTCTATAGTGTCATTTTCTATTTTGCCCTCAGTAATGCCCATATCTCTACAAACCACCATGTGTTTTATTTATAACTATGTATCTCCCAAAACTTAAATAAAGTTGAAATTTTATTTTATTATTATTTTTTGACATGGTAGGGGTCTTTTGTGGCAGAGAGCTGAATGTTATTTTTCTCCACATAGTATTACATCCTTCTATGGGTTTCAATGCCTAGTTATATGCATAAAACACTTATCTTTTAATATTTACCTACATATAGACATTTCATTGTAATACCCATGACATTTCCTTATAAAATGGTATAAAATTGTGGTACAGATTCAATCACAAATACTGGGTCTCACTCAGAGATATGTGCACTATGTAGGTGTGTAAAGAACCCCATAACACAAGACCAGGTGCCAATCCATTCATACATGGAGTTAACACTTTATCAATTTCATATCAAACACCCATGAAAGCTCAAAATAATAAATTTGATAGACAAAATTGGATCAGTAGGATTTGAAAATAAACATATGACAAAAAAAATGAAAGATACTATACAAATAAGGGCCAAAGCATAGGGGAAACAAAGCAACAAACTAACAAATCTGTATATTAAAAAATATTATACAGAAGTACAAACTCAAAATAAGAAGTGTTTCAAATGTGTAACATTAACTAGCAACTTTGGTATTTCATCCCCCTTTATTTATCAAACTTTTCTAGTAGCTTATTGGCCAAGATGATGTAAACCAATATCTGCACTTGATTGAAGGTATTACTACTAGGATGTAATTAGATGACATGTTGAAAAAAATCCTTCCTATATTATTTCAAATATAGATAGGAAAAAGCCAAAATATCATGATACTTATTCAAGAGTTATAAATAAACTTGTTTCTTAATTGTAATTAGGTGAGTACAAGCAAGAGTGTCTCATTATCCATAATGTCATTCATGTAGTCAAAGTACCACTTGAAAGAAAACATAAAACATTTATTTTTGGGATCATAGAAGATAAAACTAGATACATTTCCACTATTAGATCAATCCCAATAAAATGACATGTTTCAAACAACCACACTTTCATTATGAGGCTCAACATCAAGAAAAACAATTTGTTTAACATCCACACTCCCAATGAAGTTACCCAATTCCACATCCATGTATAACACTTTGTTTAGAGCACACTTTAGATTTTTAATTGCATCATTATTGGGTAACTCATATACTTGTTTCATATTAATATCATAAATTTTTTTGTAAATTTGAACACATACCTTCTTGCCTGCATTCCAAAATTTATCAATAGTACTAATACTCAGAAATTTCATGGAGGCAGACAACTTGATTCAGGAGACTTGACAATCAACCATAAAAATCTCATTATCATCAGATTTATATTTAGGATCATATAAATTTTCATCAATTCTTTTATCAATATCATATGGAGGATGTTAAAGGAAGCTTTTATCACACTAATCAATGTTTAAATCTAAATTTATAACATTCACTTTGGCATTTAATAGATCAAGCACTACCTTCCCAACCCCTCTATTCTAATTTTTTTCATCATTTTTAGGCCTCTTTTGTGATTTATTTAGATTATTATATATTTCATAGCTTGTAAACCCATGAGGCATCCATTTCTCAACATTAATCAACTTGTAGGACATTTCTTTGATAATGGAGGTGAAATTCTTAATAGTCTCCATAGGTTGGCATTTTTAGTGGACTACATTGTTTCTAGATTAACCAACTTTACATTAGTATACTCATTAAAGGGCTCTCCCATATATTTTATTTTATTCTTAAATAGTATGACCATATTGAATGCCAATCTAAGGTTTGTAGGAGCCTTGTCCCTCAAGTAATACCCAACCTTTTTGTCAAAGGGATCACAATATTTAATCAAGTAGGATTTAACACTAGGACTTATGTAGTTACATCATGGTCTTCATAAACATCATGTTAAAATCCTACATTCTCTCATTGGGGTTCTTTTTTATTTTTTCAAACTCAGAAAAAATAAATTTAGAATTAATTCTTTCACCATATTGAAATCTTAAAAACATTCTTGATCTCTTACCATGAATCAATGCATCCATGGGGAAGGGAATCGAACCACACATTAGTGTCTTCTTCCAATGTGTGCATGAACAACTTAATGAAAAAATCCTCATGCTCAACCTCATAATCCTTAATAATAATGTGGAAATACATCAAGTGTTGATCATCGATCACTACATTGTTTCCTTGAAACTTGGGATGGTGGTTCCTTACTTCATTTGAGACTTGATAGGGATAGCCCTTCATTTCATAAAAATTGATAGGTCTAAATATCAAAATTTAGAATATATGATTTTCATTACCATATTGATCCTTATGCCTCATGATTGGTTGAATGGTAGGTTAAATATCAAATGATAAAGGGATGTGAGGGGGTAGAATTGGTGGAGTGAACTTAAGAAGGGATTCAACTAGTTGAGAAGGATATGGATACTAAATGGAACTATATGAATTTGAATTGATTAGAGAGCTATGAGAATCCTCAAAAAATTAAATTTCAACAAATAAGAGTTCAAGATTATCATAATCTTGATAGCCCAAATATTCTTTTGTAGCTGGACTTTGCTCTTTGACCTACCTCCAAATTTGTCTCCTTATTTTTGGATGAACACTTAATGGTGAGATAAGCTATCTTGACAAGTCACCTTTGAAGGATCATCTAATCCTTCCATATTTGCTAGAAAATAACCAACAAAGATGAAGATATTTAAATTGGTAACCAATCTTTCTTTGAAACCAAATGATGTGATGGTGTTGTAACTAGAAGAAAACCTCTCAAATATAACAATTTATAAATTTGTAGGGATACATAATTAAACCATTTCTTTCTAAAACTAGGGATGATGTATGAAATCAAAGACAATTAAAATTCTAGACTCATGTTCAAAAGGGGAAACCACTTCAAAACATGATAAATTTATAACTCTTTACAACAAATTCAACATATGTTAATTAATCAAATCTATCAAATTCCTATCATGTCCCGAGTTGAATGTTGTAACATTAATGACCGGGATAGAATTAGTAGACTTAAATAACCCCAAATTTGAAACACATAAGATAATATTGATAAACAATTTCTAAGAATATGTAACTAAGATTATTTTACTAAATATTGGTAAAGAACATTTTTAAAACTTGAAATTATAATTAGCTATCTTCAAGTGTCCCAGATAACACAAGTAACTCGGATTCCAATTTAATCCCTGGTAATGGTGCCATTCAAGTGTTGGTATGTTGATGGACCAAAGATATTTAGAATAGGATAAAGATAGGTAGAGAATTTTTTAACATGAATTACTTACATGTCTCTACAAGAGTCCCCAATAACACAAGTACCATGGGTGTCTTTTCGTTCCCTAATAATGGAGCCAATAGAGTGTTGTGATGGTTATGGATAAAAGATAATTAGAATAAAAAATATTGGTGGAGAACTTGATAACACTACATTACTTACATCTCTATGTAAGAGTCCAAACAACATAAGTGTTAGAAATTTTATTAGCCACTAGAACTGTACTAGTAGAGCATTTATTCCTAGTTGTACACTTATTTTATTTTCCTTGCACACTTAAATAATATTTAAAACATGACGATAAACTCATTGATATGTCATTATAACAATGTATGGGTTTATCACATAGATGGATCGAATGCAAATAATGAATGAGAGGCATCGATAAATGATATAGTTAGCTCCATGCTACTTCTATATCTTCCTAAACCAAAGTGAGAGGACTTAAGGGGAAACTTACTCATATGGAGTGATAATTAAATTCAATCACCATGGTATTTTTGTCACACAAATACAAGTTTGAATAGGGCATAACAAAAGCTGCACACTCCAACCAAGAGGGGTTGTCACAAGAAATACACAAATGTAATAAGTCAAATAGAATATATTGAAGACACATGGGAAATTTATGTTAACCTTCATTCTAAAGAATTTTCAATAAAAGGGGGTCAAATTAAATACTGTAATGCTAAGATTGAAAGGTGAAACTACAAACATGTTATAAGTATGCAATATTCATTCATCTATTGGAAATAACACTTGAAATATTTAGAAAGGTGTATTATTTATAGGGTATAATAGGTATGACAAGTTATATAATTATGAAGATTGGTGTGATGGTGATTTTTAAAGAGCAGGGATTCATTCAACATTCATGATATCATTTATTGTAAAGATTTAGCAAAAATTGTCATACAAGCTAAGGGGAACTACTAGGAATGATTTTCATTATTGGTGCTAATATAATTAAAATACACAAATGATTCCTATAACCCTAGAGCATACACTACAATGAGGATTTCAAATAATTTCCCAATTAAATTCACAAACCCAGTGGGTCGTTAAGAGGTATTCAACAACATGTTTCCAAATAAATATGTATAAAAGGATTTATAACCTAGATATATGCCCATGATGATAACTATTAATGAACATAAAACCATATATCCAATAAAAATAACTTGTAAAACATAACATTGCATTTCATAGATAGGAAAGTTAAAAAACCACAAGTTTTTTCAATTATCTTGAAAGAAAAGCTTTCATAAATCAGTGTTTCAAAATGTATCCATGGGCCCAAGAATGGTGGATTTGATCCTAGTTGGATAAGGGAGACATATTAAAATTCTCTCAGAGATTAATAATGGTTGTAACACTACAACCACCTTCATAAGATAGACAAAATTCATAAAACAATTGATCTCAAAAATTATAAGAGCCCAGGATGTAGAGAGAAAAAAACCAACAACCATCTTAGAAAAGAGGATAAACCCAATTTTATAAAAAATGTTTACCACTTTTAGAACTCATTACTGTGGGTTTTAATTTAAAATAATGAAAAGTTATAGTCAACACTCAATGTTCTACTAAGATGCTCCTTGTCATGCTTGGAATATTCATCGTATTGCATGAAAAATCATTATGTAATTGGATCTACAAGTAACGATGAAGATTTGAAGCAAACCCTTTGATTTATTTTTTGGAAATGCATTTTACATGAGATTGAAAGAGAATATTCACCTTTGGATCCAAATAATATCTATCTTATTATGCAACTACCTAGTTGTGCCTTTGACCACTCGCTTACAAATCTAGAATCATCATGGACAACTTCCCCTCCTTATTTACACACCAAAGATTAACCATTCCTTGTAATGATGGATTTTGAACATGCTAAATTTATGGAAATTTAAAAAAATATTCATTAAAAGGTCCCACATTAAACTTCCAGACCTACAATATTTCTCTCATGGATTGTTTAAACAAGAAAAACAATGGAAAATGCAAAACATAGGTTCTTTTTACCTATTTTATTTTTGGATAGAACTAGTCTTTTTACATTTGATTTATAGCCTTTTCAGTAAATTCTAATCGCTTTTTAAAATTTACATGTTTCTCTATTTTGGGGAGACCTAGGTCCCATTTACAATTTTCTTTGTATTGGGGAAATCCATAACTCAACAATAGTTTTGTAATTTGTAAATTGAAAAATTGAAATTCATAGTTATAGTTGCCCTAAAAATTTCCCTTAGGGAAAAGGGAACTACATCTCTAATTTACATTTTCCAAATTTGCAAATTATGATTCACAGTTGTAGTTCCCATGAAAAGTTCCCTTAGGGAAATAGGAATGCTAACTACATTTTCAATTTGAAAATTATAATTCATAGTTAAAATTCCCCTAAAACATTATGGGAAATGAAAAATCCAAGTAAAATTTGTAATTTAAAAAATTATAAAATTATAATTGGCCTTAAAATTTCCCATGGGGAAATGGGAACTCCAACTACAATTTACAATTTACAAAACTGTAAAATTATAGTTGGCCTTGAAATTTTCCTTTTTCACCAGGTCCTCATGTTGACTGGCATTGACTAGTGGGTTTGGAAGATCCAAGTATAATTTGTAAGTTTCAAAATTGTAAAATTGCATTCCTCCATGAATTCTCCCTGAAGCTCCTCTTGAGTAGACTTTTCCTCTACTAGCTTTGACTGATAGTATTGGGAAATTTGACCATAAGTTGCAATTTTAATTTCTAACACTGCCTCTCACACATATATCTCTTAGGAAATTTAGGAGCCTTATCTACAACATTTTTAAAATTCCCAGTTTTGACTTTTCATCTAACTCCATTCTATCCTAGTTCAATGAAGTACCCTTTAGAAGATATTTTCCAAAACCCAATCTCTCCAATGTTTGATGCCTCAACTCAAAAATATATCCCTATTCACAATGCATTTGAATATATATCATTCACTAAATAAAATATTAATTTTCCTATAGACACATAAATTCTTCAAACCTAGATTTTTTAATCAATACACCAAAAATTCCGTCGATTGGATTCATAAAATCACCATCCAAAAAGAATGTTTCATTTGTATACAATACATAAACTAAATGTGCCCACTTTCTATTATTTTTTATTGATTTGAGTATGCTACCACTTTTACAATAAATTCCACAACATATTTGATCATTTACACTATAAAAAGCTTGACATTTTTTGTAATACAAATAAGATACTTGTAACATGTCTTCTTTAACAACATTTTTTTGATCATGAATCCCATAATAGGAATGATGGACATAAAATCCATATCTCTCACATTTTTAAATAGAACTAGAAAAGTAATCTTTACTGCCATTACATATAGAGCAATCTGATGTCTAAAACACACTCAAAAGCATGAAACTATCTTTTCCACATGAAACTACTGACTCTTTATTTCAATGCATCACTATTGAAATCAAGAGGATCTAGACCCAAATTCCTATCCTCTATTAGACAGCAAATTTTATCCAACATAAATTCTTTAATTCGAATGATATGAGGAAATTGTCCATCATTCCACCTAACCTTATATGGAATATCCTGTGAAGTATTTATGAAAGTCTTCTAAATGTATTGCCTATACACATTCCATCCTATAACAAATGCTTCTTTGTATCTTGGTACTATGTCCTCTTCATAACATTGATTAGATAAATATGCTTCTCAAAATTGAACACTAAAATCTTAACTTGAGGCAGATGTGTCATAATCGTAAATGTCTGATTGAAACTCTTCTTTATGACTTAAATCAAGAAACCTAAAACATATTCAATAGGATGCCATAGCTATTTTTTCTCAACTTTATACCATATAAAACTAAATATTATTATCCGTTTGAATGTTCATTGACTCACATGTCCAATCAAATATTTCCAAACATATACTACAATATCTCAAACATTTTTTTCATTATCATTAACCAAGTGTGTCACTAATGGGAGGAAAAATGTCTCTTCGTGTTCATACACCACATTAGTCAAAAATTTATTAACAAATTCATGTAGCATTTATACCACATCCTCTCAGCCACAAGTATATTCATAGCTAAGTTTTGTAACTGATAAATTTACATTTTACTGCAAATGCTTATCAATAAGAGGATAGTCAAGGAGAAACATTAATAGAACTTGAATGCATCAAAGGACTATCAATCTTTCCTGATATATAAACCATATCAAAAACTAAGGAGGTACTATTACCACCAAGAATATGAATGGAAAAAAACGAAATATCAACATAAAATAGGAATATTTTAAAGATTGTGACATAACTCCTTCACACTTGGATTTTAAACAATGTTTTAGAATTTTTAAAAACACTAAAGTTAGGAAGAAGAACAAACTTGGGATGTAATAGAACAACAATGTTTTAACTAGGTTTTTAAGCCCTTGGCACTATGTTGTGGGCCATTAGAATCCAAAATGGAACTTCATACCATGGCTTGCAATTTGATTGCCTCTATTGACAAATCTCCCAATAAGTCCTTGGTTGGTGCTTAGCCTATAGAGGGTGACTTTTTCAATTCCTAAATTTTTTTAACTCTCATTTCAAGTTCATAGAATCTAGGGTCCTAGTAGTAAATTACAATTAGGAAAATTATGAAATTGCATTTCAGTTCTAATTTCACTCCATCCTCCCATTCTCCTTCCTTCCATAGGATCTAGAAAATTACATGCAAATTGAAATTTATGTTCTTTCTCATTTCATTTCAACATCCCTTTTATATCATGCTTTGTATTTTAGGATCTAGAGCTTTAAACACAATTTACAAGTTGTCTTTTTGATGTTTTTTTAATATGTGCATCCCCCAATTAGAAAGTCCGTGGGTATTTTACCTCTCAAACACAATTTAAAAAATTTCACTTAGCCACTCAAACCTCTAGCAAAACTCTATAGTGTCATTTGTACTTTTACCCTCAGTCAACCTATAATCAACATACTTCTATCTACCAACTACCATGTATTTTATTTTTCATATATGCATCTCCCCAATCCTAAAATACACTCAAACATTATCTTATTATTTTCTTTCTCTCCTCATGTCAAAGGTATTGTATGGCATGGAGCTAAATATTATTTATTCCCATGCAGGCTTACATCTTTCTATGGGTTTCAATGCCTGGTTGTATGATTAAAACACTTACCTTGTAAAAATTTATTCCACATAGAAATTTCACTATAATCCCCATGCCATTTCCCTAGAAAATAGCATAAATTCAGAGTGTATATTTGAGCACCAATAGGGACATTAGTGTTGGTCCTTTACCACTACTACAATGACCTATTGCACAAAGGGGTGGGATAATGTCTAAGTGTAAAGAATAAGTGAAAAAGGATCTTGTGTCCTTATATAAATATGTAGTTCCATTTTTGGTATATTTAGGAAGGGTTTAGACTTGTACAAAATTTGAAAATTGATCAAAATATGTTGTAAGATAGGTCTATGTATAAGCTAAGGATAAGGTGGTCTCAAGTCACACTCATTTCACTAAAATGATATTTTAGATGAATACAAAATATTTCAAAGAGTATCCCATGAACAATATTTTTAAATTTATAAGGTATATCACTATATGCACATTCATATAGTATATTTAAAAAATGTTCACCTATAAGTCGACATAAGGGGGAGAACTAGTTAATTCTAAGGTCCTATTCAAATTAAATTAGTTGTAGGCAACACTCATCAATATATGTGTCTTTTAGGTCATATCAAATTCACATGAGCTTGTTAAACCCCATTTTGAAAGGTGGCGTACAAAATTTAGAAGATAGGTTTCTAAGGAAAATATAAATTTCTAGAACTTGTCTATATGATCAAAGATGGAAATATTCAAGGTGTAAGTGAACCCTAATGTGTAGTTGGGAAGTAAAAAATAAGACATGTATTTTGTACTAGATAAAAACTTTAGATTCACAACAGAAATAGCGATTAAAGTGTCTAGATCCAAATGGTAACATCCAATATGAAAAATATAAAATCCTCATAATGTAATGAATAATTATGAAGCATCCTCTTATGTAGTTGTATTTGTTAGATAAGCATATGCATTAGTATATAAGATGATTATTATTTATTCTTTATTTGAAATTATAATTTATATATTTATCATACTTTCATAATTCAAAACTACATTAAAATATTATGAATTTGGATTATTTAATTTCCATGCTTTTAAATTAAATTTTCCATTTGTCTTATTAGTCTATTCTCACCATCACCATCACTTCAAAAAGGTTCAAATAGTTTCACCTTCTCACATATACCATTATAATATATAAATATATTTATATATAAAATGAAATAAGTAAGTCCCACCTAAATTAATAACCAACATTAATAATACTATACATACAAAAGGATGATACAAGTCGAATAAAGCTAAATACTATTAAAAATATACACTAGAAAATGTTAAACCATACATTGAGTTGTTCAAACCATATAAAACTTTAAGAATACTTAGTTAAACTATTTTTTTTGCATATGTAATTAAACATGATTGAGGTAAATAATACCATTATAATATGCACCATCATACCTAAGTAAGTTATTTTCTCTAGGATGGACTAGATTAAGCTTAACTAACTAAAGCATTTGCAAATTGATACTACCATGTTACCTTAATCCATTCAATAAAGTGTTTTTTCATCTTATCGCAAGTTATAATTATAATTTTATATTTATTAGTATTGATAATGGAATAATTAAGGGAAATTACATGTAGGAACATATCAATATTTACCATAGATACATTATAAATCAAGGCATCCTTCATGCTAGAGAGTATATTATTCAAAATACATTAACCACAACATCAAACATATCAAATACATTAAATTTAAAAGAACATAAACCATTTAACCCAACTAGTTAATGTATAGTTGAGACACCACCTTCACCATTTATAACTACCTTTATCATTTAATAGAGAAAAAAAATAGTATTTTTAATGAAAAGAGGAAATTCACTAACTGAGATATTGAGAACCCCATTATAGATTTTTAGGGACAAAGACTAAAATTAATCTTTTTTTTTTTTTTTTGAGTTATCAATACCATTATTTTCCTCAATATTTAACCTTGATAACAAACCTATGGGCTAAAAACATTATGAATTGTATTATTATTAACCAAGCATTTTATATCATTTTGATTATGACATGTATCCAAGATTGTTTTATAAATTTGTCCTTGGATTGATTTTTATTTTATATTTATACTAGTTTTTCACACATTTCTTTTCTCTCCTTGCCTTTCAAAATGTAAATTTTGAGAGAAAAAAAACTCAAAATACATATATAAGAAAAAAAAAATAGAGTAGGTATAAAATGAAAAGTGAAAATATTCAAATGGTGAAGAAATGAGGATTGGTTGTTTCTCCTTTGAATAATAACTATATTAGTTTCCACCTCTAAATAACTATTTATGATATAATAGTCAAGGTATATGAGGTTTTGTGATTGTAGTCATATAAAATATCTAAATTGGTAGTTTGAGTGTGGCATGTGACACCCAATCTATAAATCCTTTTTTAATGTTCTTATGGCCCTTATTGACATGTTTTTGCTCATTACCAATCATCCTAAACCTTATAAACCTTGATTTTAGCTTAGCCAGACCATATTTACAAGGCCAATCCTATTTCCCTAGGTCTCAAGCTTGCAGGATAGGAACTTCATAATTAGACTATCACACAAGACCCTAGGGTGTCCTATTTTTAGCACTCCTATTGATTTGAACTTTGAGCCTGAACAATCATTTTCATCTGATTTATATCTTTCATTATGTGGGCCTAGTGTGAATACATATAACCCATGACCAAAGGTTCCCAATAAAATCCCATCCAAAGCTCATTTAAAAGAGAGGTGACAAATCTTACAAAATCAATCAATAATAGAAATAAATTAGTAAGGCAAACTTCTTTATTCTATGTATACAGTCACCAAACATAGCTACAAACATACTCAAACCATCATACTAGTTCCTATCCACCTCAAACAATTTCAATTTGGCATTTTTGCATCCATGTCACACTAATGAACAAATCACATTAAGTGGGTGAACTGCATATGGCTTGATCCTTCTTTAGATTATTAGTATGTAGGCAACGTGACCACACAAGGGGTGTGGATTACACATTCAATGCATCTTACACACTAACTCCCCCCTTTTTCTCAAGTTATTCAAACATTATTCTATCAAGCATGATGTAGGGTTAGTGTTTGAAGATTAAATCATCTCTACAATGAGTTCCATCGATAATCAACACTCATGATTTCATAAGAAGGCTCACATAGGAATAACACAAAAATATAGAAAGTTTCAGGTTTCTATGACTAGTTTGGATAACATAAAAAGGAGTGGATAATAGTGCCAGAAACTAAAGTGTACCATTTTTAGTACTCATCTCCTTTCACTGAATGAAATCTAGATCCAAATTCATGACACTATCACAATCCTACATAGTCGTATCAGCTTTTATATCTTTTGTCTCAGTCTAATTTCAAGCTAAGTTATATTTTTCATTATTTATTACTATTTTTAGAAAGGTAAAAATCACAAGTAAATTATATAAATAAAGATTTTATTTATTATAATATTCTTTACAAATTTATTAATCCAGACCCTTAACTAAAATAGGAATAAAACTCCATTATTCTAAAAAAAGTAAATCATTTTCTGAACCTGACTTATTTTGTTTGCGCACAAAAACCCTAGAAAACCTAATAAAAATTCCTTGCTGATTTTTCAAGTATTTTTCTAATTTTATGACATTTATAAATTAGAATTTCACATTTTTAAAATTTACCATAGTAATTTTAAAATTTATTTGCTTCAAACCCTAGTTGAATATACCAGTTCCCTTTGATTTTAAGGTATCACCTTACATATTTAACATAAAATTATAAATGAATCTTACTAATTTCAAAAAAATTATTTAAAATAAAAGTGAATTCATATTGTGTCTTATCATGTATATGAATTATGATGTTTACTATATGTTAATACAAAGCTTCACTCTCTTTATTTCATTATTAATTTTTATAAAATGGGATGATGTTAATAAATTCATTGCTAAACATGTTTAGATACCTCTTGCCTCACCTTCCTTACAACCTCTATCCCATGTTGATTTATGTTGTATGGTCCATTTTATTCTTCCTGAGGTTACTACTCATCATCAAAGAAACCACTTAATACCCTTTTTACCTCCACTAAATTGACCTATCAATTATCTGTGTTCTCCTCCTATAGCTACTACTATTCCTATATGGCTAGTAGATAATGTAGTTAGAGTTATTACTCGACATATAATGATGCCTCCCCAACTTAGTCAATAACCCCACTATCCTCCTATTCTTTCCTATTCTAGACCGAACCCACCTACACATGTAGATATGTATAGGGTATATGATATTTTTGATTAGTTGAGAAACACACCACCTAATATTTCCATGTTAGAATTGATTCAAAGAGCAAATGTGTTGAAGGACATTATTTATCATGCACTCACTCACACTTGTATTCCATATGATTTAGAGCCTTCTTATTTTTCATTAGGGGTTAACACATTAAAAACTATAGAAGATGTTATTTCTTTTGATAAAGGGGACATTCCTTATCAGATAGTTATTGATCAAAACTTACCACAGTTTATACAAGCTCAAGTCAATAATAGTGCACTTCAGAGAGTTTTAGTTGATAGTGGCTCCAGAATTGATATATGTAATATTACATTTTTATAGACCATGGTCATAGATATGGCATCCATGAAAATGTCATATATGAATATTAGAGCTTTTGATGATATACCATGACAAACATTAGGCACCATTGCTTTGGATATCGTGGTAGGTCCCAAAACGCTCTCTACATATTTCTAGGTCATGCCATGTCCTCTTCATTATAAATTTTTACTTGGATGACCTTGGATACATAATAATGGGTTAGTTCCACTCTTCATCAATGTGCTATGTTTCACCATGAAGGATATATATACACATTCACAACAAATAACTAGCCATTAAGATATTGTAGAATTATAGAATCATCTTTGACTATTTAACCAGATGAGACACCTCATATCATAGTGAATTCATCACCTCATCACATTTATCTTGATAAAATACATACATATGATGTAGGAGATACTATCACATCTCACACTCTTCTAATTACAGTCATTTCCCCAACTCTAGATACTCAACTAGTTATAATAACTTCAGCCATTCTAGCCATTCTAGAATTCAAAATACTCCACCAGTTACCAATACTCTCATAACACCACCATCTTCTACCACTATAGTTGATGAGACTACCATATCAAAGTTACCCCTTGTGCTAGATTTTGTGTTACATATGTGCATAATGTTTATACAAGTTATTAGGATACTTCATATGATGATATGACACCCACACTCATAGATGACTATTTGTGTGGATTGATCTTTACACTGGTTAGCCTAGGAGAGTATTGAGATAGCTCTAAATCCCTCATCACACATCTTGCATAACTCTTAGCATCTCACACTACACTCTTATGATATGATACATTTTCATACACATAGATAGATCATTTGCCACATAGAGTTCACATGGTTACCTATATGAATATAAAGCTAGTAATTCAGTTTTGGGTAGGCATAACACAACATCAACTATAGAGTATGATATATATGTTACTCAATCATGATTTAATCACACTACGTACATTAAAACATAGATATATTAGTAGTTTATCAAGATAGGATGGTTCCCCATTTTATCTCTTTCATCAAATCATAGGCCATGACACCAACTCATGTATAAATTTGTAACAGAGATTGGATAAACTATAGGTTCAAGGTACTATCCAAATTATATCACCACCAGAACTAGATCTACCACTTCTATCAAGGTAGTCTTCTACTAGAGATAAACACCTTAGAGGATAACTATCATATTTACCATTAGAGTAACCTTCAACTCACATTCGATAGGATGACACCACTACTAGTGATAGATCTTTGACTTCATAAAAATTATAGATCTTATTGATACCTAAGGACATAACCACCATGTAGACAGAGCCTAAATCATATGATGATACTTTTGATGATGATATTAATGCATTTTATGATGATATTGAGGCAAAGAATTTTTAGGATTTATGTGCTTACCTTTCATTCTTTGAGTGGCTAGATTAGATTGCATTTCTTAGTTCCTATTTTGTACTCTTGTGTGTGCCAACATTACTTTTACTCTTGCGTGTGTTAATTTATCTTTTTCTCTCATGTGTGCCATCTTGGCTTGTACTTCTATATGTGATTTTGGGCCCTCATTATAATCTTCCTTGTTTGAAATTATATGTGTATATGGACATTTAAACATGCCTTATATTCCCGATTTTCTAATTTGAGTGACATGTGCCCATGTCCCTTATTTTCATGGTCCCTTGGCCACTTTTATGTGCTTATTACTTCTTTCCTTGCATGATTGTTACTTGTTTCTTCTCATTTGTTTCAAATCCATGATGAACATTATGCATTATCTTGCTTTCTTGGATGCCATGATGGACATCATGCTCCATCCCTCCTTAACAACTAATAATTAACTAAATTTCCACATTTATTTTAGTATAATTTACATGATAAAACACTACTTAGAACCTAAAACATTTTTTTTTACATCACGCTTCATCACTACATTTCTAGTCTGCTCAGAACCCAAAACATGTAGGATAGACTAGAAAGGTAGTGATGAATATATAATAGTTATCAAAGAAAGTAAAGGATAAGAGCACCATACTTTGAATACAACACTAAATAGTAATGTGTCATATTTTTGGTGCTCCTATCCAAATAGAAAAAAACCTATATTTTCTAGGAATAGATAGAAAGGAAAGGTTAGTTATAGTTTTATCATCTATACTTTAGTTTGTATTGGGTGGTTTCAATAAAATTTTACTGAGAGTATCCATATATAGAGGGAATCATGTGAGGCATGATGGATCTTGATTTTAGTTTTATATTGGGTAGTTGGTAAAACTTTTAGATTAGAATCCATGTTACAGACACTAGTGATTGGGGATAATATGTATGGCACATTTGCCTTTTTTTGTTTCCATGTTTAGTATATTGCCTAGTTATTCTCAGTAGTTACATGCATTATTCCATCTATAGGTGGTTTACATCATTCCAAAGTGGATTTCATATAAGATTACTTATTATTTTTAGAGTGGCTTTCATATAATCCTATTATCCACCTTTTGGAGTAGCCAAAATTGTCTTAGTTATCAGCACACATTTGATTATCCATGCCACACTATTAGATTACAGAGCATTCATAGGATTTAGGAGCCATATCATATAACACATATTCATACTGGTATTATTTCATGTCCTTTACATTTAATGGGAAATGATAGATCTAAAGGGATAGCTAGCCTTTGTATTCTTGAGCCACTTACTAAGAGGGATTGGACACATAGTCCAAACATTGATTAACACACACATGATCACATTTCTTAAGTTAGTGGGTGACAATGGAGATAAAGATCTAGCCTTTGTATTCTGGAGCCACTATCAAAGAATTAAGCACTAAACTCTGTTCATGATATTACTCTTGGTATAACATATATCCAACAGTACTCAACATCACTCAACATCAAAATAGGTTCCTTATTAGTTCATATGCCCAGTGAGGTGTATTCATTCCTTTCTCTTCCTTTATTTTACCTAGCCTTTATATGGTCTTATTTTAGACATAGTGTGTCTATTAAGAATTGATCTACTCTTTACTTAACACACACACACACACACACACACACACACACACACACACACACACACATATATTAGGTTATGTCCTCTCTACTCACACTCAACATCACACATCCTTATGGGCTTCACCCTTACAAGTAAGTTTAGGTACACTTTCTACTTTTATTTTATCCTAGTATTTTACTTTGTTGCATCAATATAATAAAGGCAGGGGGGAAATGTAGCTATAAAAAATGTTGAAATTAGTAGTTTGAGTGTGTCTTATGACACCCAATATATAGCTTGCATGCTCTTGTGACCCTTCTAAACGTCATTTTTCTCATTACTGGTCATCCTAAACCTTTTGAACATTGATTCTAGCTCAACTAGACCATATTTCCTAATCCAACCCTATTCTACTAGGTTTTAATCTTCATGGATAGGAGAACCATATTTGGACTATAGTGTCAGTCCCTAGGGTGTCTTATTTTTGACATTCCTATCCATTTGCATTTTTAGACTCAATGGTCATTTTCATCTAATTTTGATCCTTCATTATGTTACCCTGGCAAGAATACATCTAACCTATGACTAGTGGTTATGTATAAATTTCCATCCAAATCTCATTTAAAATAAAGGTGACAAATCTTAAAAAAACAACAAAGAATACAAATAAAGCACTAAGGAAAACTTCCCTATTCTTTGAATATAGTCACCAAAAACAACTACAAATATACTCAAACCATCATACCAATTCCTAACCACCTCAAAAACTCTCAATTTGTCACTTTTGCATCCATATCACACTATTACACAAAGCACATTAACTGGGAGAACTATATATGGCTTGATCCCTCTTCAGAGTATTTATATGTAGGTAGCGTGACCATACAAGAGGTGTGGATTTCATGTTCAATGCATCTTATACACTAACTCCCCCATTTTTCTCAAGTGATTTGAACATTATTTTATCAAGAATGATGGAGGGTTATTATTTCAATATTATATCAGATCTATAATGAGTTTTATCGATAATCAACACTCAAGATTTCACAGGCAGGCTCATAATGGAACAACTCAAAAACCCATAAAGTTTTAAGTCTCTATGATCAGTTTGGACAACAATGATAGGAGTAGACCACAATGCAAGACACCAAAGTGCCTTATTTTTGGCACTCTTATCCTTTCTCACAATGAAATCCATATTCAAATTCATGACATTATCCCAATCCTGCACAACCAGTTTCAACCTCTATACCATCTATCTTAGTCTAATTTAAATATAAGTTCCATTTATGCCTATTTATTATTATTTTTAGAAAGGTAAAAAGGACAAATGAATTATATAAATAAGAACGGTATTTATGACAATATTCTTTACTGATTTATTAATCTAAATCTTTAACTAAAATAGGAATAAGACTCCATTATTCCCAAAAAAATTAAATCAGTGATAAAAAGTGTATTTGATTCGAAAATACATTATTAAACAAAGGAATTGAAAGTCAATAATCTTGTGTCACATGCTACCCTATCATTATTTAATAAAAAATAAAATCATTGAAATGATTGGTGTTAATGATATTACCATTTTGAATTAAAAATTCATTATATTTTTTAAAACTTAACATATTTATTTTACAAATTCAATAATTAAAGTTAATAGAAGATAAATAAGATAAGAACATATCGATTTATTGAATTAAGTTATTTAGTATGAACTATTTTATACATTTATTACTAAATTCATTAAATGAAATCTATGAATCACCTTTGACATCAAGGTTTCGATTAAAAATCTATAAAGGTAGCTTCAAACCCTTCACTAATGAAAAATTTCATCTAAAATATTATTTGTGTTAGGGATTTTAAACTTAAATAATGTAATTGTGTTGTTTGTGGAATGTCCTATTATCCCACATGTCCTAGATATTCTTGGGTTAAAAATAAAATAACGTGAAAACATATCTTGAAGTTTTTACCAAATAGAGTCACCCCTTTTGACTCTTTTCTTTTATTAATTTAGTTTTTGGTGTTTAACACATCATTTATTAAGATGTCCCATTTTATAAGTATGTGACATGTTCTGCATATAATTTTTTTATTTGAATGGTAATTTGTCATTGTATTTCAATGTAATTTTACTATAAGATTTAATAATTAAATATATTTATCATGTTATTTTTTAATATGGATCACTAGTTCTAATTAGTTTATTATTAATTATTTTATGTGTAGTTATTACATTTCCTTCTTCTTAGTGTGGTCTTGTGATGCTATGTTTCTTATGTTTTTTATCCCCTCTATATTTTGTCATGTTTGGAGGACTTCCTCCATTCTCCCTATCCCTTTTTTCCTTTAAGTTGAAATAGTTAATTTTAAAATTCTATTAAGACAAAATAATCCCTCTATCAATTTTATACCTTTTCCTTTTATGGTCTATTGGTTCCCTTATTGTTCCTCCTTTCATGATTGTTGCTTCTTTTTTTTTTTTCTTTTTTTTTTTTTGATTTTTCACCTATAGTTCCTAACTAAAATCTATAAATCTTATGTATTAAAATTATTTTAAATAATTACTATAAAAATATCAGTAAATTATTCACTTATTATATAATATATATAAGAATACTTCTCAAGGATTTTTAGGTAACATCCAGGGTTTAATTACTTGAATAATTGTGACAAGATAATGTTTAATTTAGTGTTCATGTAATTTCACTCAAATATATACAAAGTGAATTAAAAAATATCTATTTAATATTGGAAAGTGATATAACTATATTTTCTTTGATTATATGCATACAAGATGAATATCTATAACACCTTAATATAAGTACTTAGTTTTGTGAGTAAACTTTGTATAGTTAAAATTCCTAAAATATTTGCATGATCACCAAGTTTGAGTCTTGTTTAAAGTTAAAATCTGAATTGAATTTATATGATTTTGAAAAAAAATTAACTATTAATGGTTTATAGTTAAAAATATATATGCATGGAGTAACCTAGGTATAAGTGACATGGGGATGCATCTCTCCCAATGGAACACACTTAACCTACCATGTATGTCACACCTATGATATTGATAAATTTTAACCACATTGATGAGGGAAATCTATGGCCACCATTACTAATGTTGATCATGGCCACAAATCTACCACTTTTGTGTAACCTTAAAGTATCTTAACATAGACACATGGTGCCTTTCCCTTTACCAATGGTGGCCATGAATCTATCACATTTGTGGACCTAGAGTGTATTGTGTTGAGCTCATCTGACATTTTAACCATCCTTTCCTCATATATCAATACTTATACACCTCATTCCATTAATTTCCACCAAAAATACTTTAGTATTCTTTATTATGTTCATCTTTCATGGCAAAACTCTACCTTTGTATCATTTTCCCATTTGAAAGAAAAACATTTCTAGGTATAGTCAAAATATTCATCATTATAATTAATCCATATCTCCATAAGTTTCATCAAGTGTAAATATCTCTTCTATCACGTTTCACTCAAAATAAATATTGTGGTGCTTAGGGAAAACTAATTTTTTTATTTGCTCCTAAAGACTAGAAAATTTGATGACCACTAGTGATAGCTTTGCATATGCTCATAATATTTATTTCCAACTAAATCAGTGTGATAGTCTCAAAACATTACCTAAGGTTACAATCCATATCACCCACTCCACTAAGATCGAGTTAAAATATATGGTTTACAAGCCTAAAAGCATCATGGAAATAAACACCTCTAAAATATCAAATTTTGTGATTGAACATGTTGATGTCAAATAATTTCATAAAAAAAATTAACAGTATATTAGCTATACTTATGTGTACTTTCTAAGAAAGGTCCATCATAAAAGATGAAAATTTCTAATTGATGTGTAGTGTATGGATCTAGTCTAAATGTGTGCACAATATTATAATGCATAAAAAAGGGAGGTAAGACTTACATGAGATGTGATGCCATTGATGTTGTATTTTACATTCTTCAAAAGAATGTATATGATGAGTGTAGAATTTGTGCAAACATTCTTCCATAAGAATATGGATAAAAATATCACTATTATGAACAACATGTTGAATGTTAAATGGAAAGGTGTCTCTAACTTCCCAAGTGTTTTTTTATATTTTAATTTATGGAATATAATTTAGATATGATCACTCTACTTAACAAGGTGGTATGAAATGTAGATAACAAAGGATTTCATCCTTGAATTTTTTGGCTTGTGAGAATATTTTTGGTGGTAATTAGTTAATCAATTTGTAGAGTATGATAAATCATGAACTTGATGACCAACATAGAAAATTTAATACCACTAATTAATTTTAAATATATTCATATTTTTAATACACCCATTCATCTCACTATGTATACTATGAGCTCACATAGTTGTAAAACTGAAGGATTGCAATGAGAGTATATGAGTTCTTTCCTCAGCAAGCTTTGGAACAAAGTAACAAAAAATTTGGAAGAGGGAATGATTAATTAACCATATGGATATTAAAAATACTATATGAATACTACGTAATCAATATTACTAAAAAAGGAATCAAGTTGGTGTCACAATATGGAATCCATTTAATCTAATTTGAGAAACTATTATTTGTAAGAGCTTGAGTTTTTTATGGCTATACCATGAGTATTCCACGACTATCTAGCCATAATTTCTTTTTAATTGAACTAGGAATATAAATTTAATACGTTCATAAAAATGTGGGAAGAGATATATAGTAAGACTAGTACTCCTTATTTTTATGGGACAGTAAATGGGAAAGCATGTAACTCATGATATAAAAATTTAAGATAACATATCTAACTACACTATATCTTCACATTATTAGAGATTCATTTTATAAAAATGATTATGAGTGAGCTAATATGTGTATTTTCACTTAATATATTCATAAGTCACACTTGGAAGACAATTAGGATGACCATGTCAATGATTTTGAGGTTAAAAGATGAGATTAAGAATGCCAAATCCTAGACGAAGTTGAGATTTTTTTTTAAAAATGGGTAGCTGAGGGAATGATAAATGATGTAATAAAGAATTTAGATTCAAGTTAAATTATGGGAGTCATGACTACTCCTATGATATTGGAATTAAAATTCACACCTTAGATATAACACCTATGAGAAAGAATCAATTTTAAGGTGAAAATATCCGTAAAATGGTTTGATCACAAGATTGGAAATTTCATAAAGGTTGACATTTATAATTAAACCAATGTTCAAACCCCATCCAAAGAGGATCATATGTATACTCCAAGGATAAATATATCTAGTTTTTCTGGTGCTATATTTCATTCCACTACCAAGGTTACTAGTGATTGTAATTATGAAGACTCAAACTAAGGAAAACAACCAATAAATACTTCTTGTGAAGGATGCTTCCTGTATATAAAATTTCAAGCCAATAAGGTTGTACTAATACAATAATACACCCCCAAGATATCCCTCTTAACTAATGAATAATATCAATAAAAATTATCTTACTTCTAATTAAGGAAAGAATAAATTATAAGGGATGGAAAAGATACCTACTTCCACATCACTGAGGCAAATTTCTCATGTTATCCCATATTCTCCACACATCCCAATCTCACAGTACGATACTCCTCTAAGATAAATTACAACACATGTTTCATCAGGTAGTATAGATACATAAATGGTATGTATGATATATATGGGATTTCGATGGATTCAAATAATTTTGAGAAAAAATAATAAGATAGTAGATGTCAAGTTTCCATAATCTAATGATTTGGAGAATATTTTCATGATTCATCCTCCTCCTAAAAATTACAAGACCACCTCTTGGTTGATCATACAATTTTCATGTGGTCAATGTTTTAAAATTATAGAACTAAATGTTAATAAAGACATGGGTGAGATGATAGTCTTTGGTTATGCCTCGCCAATATTTGACATGGGAGAATCCACTTATGAGATTGATGTTCACAATATTAAAGCGGCTACTAAGAGAGATGAACAAGATGTTTTGACAAAAGAACAATTGAAATATTAAATATGAATACCAACAAGATATGTGAAATATCTATTTAATATGTAAAAATCCTTTACCGAAGCTCAAATTGAAGCACCTAAAAAATTTCTAAGAATAATTAAAAAGGAAATTTCATCCATATCTAAATATAACAATTACGTGAAGACCCTTGAAGCCTACATATAAAAATTATTTCTTAATGGCTTCAAATATAGTGATGAAACCATAAACATCTATGAAAATATTTACTTGAGGTAAGTAAAGTGTCATCAACATAAAATCATGTTATCAAAAAATGTGTTTCATGACCTATAGGATAATGCATGCACTAATATAGACATGGTTTCCAAAATATAAATATTTGATAAAATATAAAATAACATATTTTTTATCTAGGTAAAAGTCATCCTAAGCATGATATAAATGATTAATAAATTAGTAGATAACTTTACACATCAATATAAATTTATAAGGGACACAATGTTAGATGCATCTTCTAATCTTCGTAATCTTCCCTATGAGTTTCTCAAATATGATGTATAAGGACCTCATGGGGGACATGAATTAAATGAGAAATTATTAGAGCTTATAAAAGATAAATTTTTTGAAGGTATATTCAAGGTATCATCTATGAACATACTGAGTGAAATCCATTCTTCATTTGAGGTGATGAATAAGGAACATAAGGAGTTCTATGAAACCCCATACACCATAGGATTAGTAATAGATATATGGAAAATGCATTATAATAATATGGTTATTCTCAAACGAAATTTAGTTATTGAGGCATTAAGAAAGTTAAGTATATATAAAACATCCCTTCAAAATAATTCCATGTGAACACTACCTTCAACTACAGGTCCATCCAATGGAATAAACCCCTTAGAAATAAATTTAGTAATATTTGAAGTTTTCTTTTTAGCTAATTTTTTTGATTTTTTTTAATAAAACATAATATGAAATTCTAAATTAAATATGGTAAAATGTATTATATGAAAGATAATATTGTACTATGAAGGTACAACCCATTCCCTCCTATCTCTATAATAAGAGAAATAGCTATTTTATAAGGGTTTTTGATTGGATTATAATTGCTATTGAAATGTCAGGAGAAATAAATTTTTTGATCATTGCTCCAGTGAGGAACACAAGTAAAAATCTCAAACATTGTGTCTATTGTTTGTTTTATGGATGTGTTTTTCTAGTTTTAATGATATATATCCCTCATTTAAAAAAGTACTTGTTTTATTCTAAAATTAACATATTAATCTTAGAGTTATTTATTATCATACAATGGAAGAAATATCAATTTTCTCATTCATGCATGAGCTTCTCCTTCATCGTTTTTAAAAAAATCTAGATTAAAGTAGTAAAACCCAATACTTATACAAGCCTATAAATATTTTAAATATGTTTATTTCTAGTTTTTAATTTTTTCAATAGAGGTAACTATTGGCTTTTCAGATTTACACCATAGTTGAGAAGGGGATTTTTCTGATCTTCCTACTCAAATCTAGTCCAACATGGGATAGATCCTAGGTTGTGGGCATCTTAATAATGGATTAGAAGTCTGAATAAGGTCAAATTACTTCTGGATATATCACCTAAATTGGACTTAATTTAAAACTTCATTGGAAAAGGGGAGAGAGAATAAAAACAATATATGAAAATAATGTAAATGGGTTATACACCAGTAATTGGAATACTTATAATTTGCACAAGACATACTATGAGACACATTAAAGAATAAATAACTTTGCTCTCACATCAATATTTCAAAATATTTCATGAATAAGTTATTAAACTAGCATGAGAGGGTAGACATCCACTTTCAAGCCAAACAACAAACTATAAATTACACTTATAATAAGATTTGATAACTATCAAGCACTTTAGGAAGGTGAGAAAACCTATAAATAGACAAGGTACATACATTCACTTAACTACAATACATGAGTTCATAGAACACACTTCAATCTAACATGAAAAAATGGTGGAATTGAATTTTATTGCATCAAAAGGTGTTATAGCGTAAATTTTAGCATAGAAAAAGCAAGCAAAAGCATAAGAGTCTTTTTATTAAAATATTGCTAGAGATTTCTTTCTAAAACTTTTTGAGAGTTTGAAATGTGGAAAAGATAGAATATATATAGAAAAAGGAATAGTGAAAGGGTACCATGATGTATCAGCATAAGTTAGGGGATGGTGACTCATGACCTTATCAATAGGGAACAAATTCTATAAAAGAATTGAATCCTCATTATCCTTATCCAATCACTAGGTCTCCTTATTATAACTCCATGTCATTATCTATCTATTCTACTAGTGAGGACCATGTCTTAGAAATGATAGAAATATGCCATATGTGATTTGGGTAGCCATATATACCTGATTATAAAAAATGTGACCATGTTGATAGAAGAAATGACTCTCTATTATCACATTTACATTTTTATTTGTTCTAAATCGAACATGTGTCGATTATATATGAAAACCAATTTAGTTATTGGTTTTTACAAAGTCAAAATATTCATGAAAACCGAAAAACTAAATAACCTTGATTTATAATCACTAGTGTATCTTCTATCTCTATATTTGATCCATTATCAAAGACCTGTTGTTCATTTCATAAAATTATGAAAGCTGATGAGCTACTATGCACAAAGAAATTCTATCTAAAAGTAATGAACATGTCAATCAAATGACTCAATAGTAGATTTGACAAGTTCTAAGTTGTTGACTAGAGGTGACGTTTAAACATCAATGGTGTCAGAGCCTTATTTTTAACCATCTTGCATGTATGACAATGTCTACTATTAAAAAAGTTATAATGGTGATATATATCCTCAAGATTTTGTTTTTTTAGGTCAAATAACTTATTCATAGTCCTTTAATGAAAGCTCTTTATATTTTCCCCCTTATTCATTAGTCATTGATTGCCAATTCAAACCATTTCTATTATGCTCAACTATCTTTATTCTTATTGGTCTTACAGATTCCATTGACCTATTGAATCTACTCACACAATTATTTATAGATGTATAAATTCATGTGATTCCTTTATTTCCTACCAATAAATCCCTTTGACATGTTGACTTGAGCACGAACCATTGATCAAAATGTACAAAGTAACATGAACCTTTGATCTATCTGGGCTAACTTTCTTGTCAGAGTCAATGTAACATTGGATTAAATGTATGAATTAATTTGGTTAATTTGTTTAACTCAAACCCACCTTATTTTTAGTAAATGTGCACCTTTAGATTTTTTCTTAATTGATTTGCACCATTAGATCTAGTCCAACTTGTACATCTTTAAGGGCTTTAAGCTAGGGACCTTTTGACTAGTTTGACTCCAACACAAGTAATTATATCATATGTATCAATATGTAATATCAATAATACCATTATATTAATATCAAATATAAACCATTTAAGCATATTTTGAACTAAAATTGTTAGTTTAAAGAGCTTAAACTTCACACTTATGCAAACATCTCATTCTGCAAGCCTATCCTTAAACACTTAGATATTGAAGTAAAAAGATTGTTTGGACATGAAATTTATAGATAACATTATTGGCAAAAAATAATTCATGGTGCTATAAATATTTAGTTCATGAGTGTTCATAGGTTGCGTTTATTAAATGCACAAGTGAACTAGTCTATTTATTTTCCCTATGACATCATGGTGATTGTTTAGTTATTTAAACTTGTACATTCCATATTTGATCAATATTTCAAGGATATAATGATCCTCTAAGGATTTTAAAACTTGTATTATGGTCTTGAATGCTTCAGACACAATGAAACCTATTTAGACCCTTCATCTACAATTGTAAAGCTATCCCTGACAGATCAATTATATCACACTTTATGTTTACTTAAAGTGTTTCAAAAGATTTTCAAAATCTATATTATCTCCTATAGAGGTTTATCTTCTTCTAGTGACATTAGGTTACTCTTTAGTCATGATCCTGCTCAGCTTCAAAATTATTGGACTAGGCACATTTTGGTATGTAGACCAAAATTGGTCAACATATTTAGCAACTTAGTTGGGTAACATGCTTGATATGCTTAAGAAATCAGACCATCTACATGACACTTCAATCATTTACATAATACATAGAACATTTTACATAACTTCAAGATATCCTCTTGACTAGAAAATAAAGAATTCCATAAATAGGTAGAGAAACCAACTTGAAAGGGAAATTATCCTTATAAATCAAAGGTAACTAACCTATCAACCAACTATGTAACAAATCACTTATTTTTTCATAAGATATAAATAAAATAATGTGTTATAAAAACACTTAGGGGAAATCTATAGAACTAAATCTGTATAGGGGACATAGCTTCCTCAATAGTTGTGTTTTAGATGTATAGGAAGATCTTCACCATACATCCTTGTTAGTTGGAAATCATTATGGGATTTTCAACTGGAGACTATATATGGACTGTTCTAGAGAGAATCAATTTTTTTGTGCCTTCCTTATTTATCTCTATCCTCATCGTACTTGAGGACCAAATCTCCTTCTTCAAAACTTATTGAAAAATCTCCTTTGTCAAATGATCTCTTTACAATTACTAGATAGTTTTCAATGGCCGACATGGATTGATGGATTATCTCTTCTAGTTCTATGATGTCAATGTATATTATTTCCATTGGCTCATTCTTGAAAAGATTAAGTTGATGTATTAGTTCCAAAGTAGGGAATTCAAGAGAAATAGGCATTCTTGCTTCCTTACCATAATCTAACTTGTATGTATAATTAGATATTGAAATTTTATATGTGATCCTATCAGTCCACAATGTTGACATTAGTTTTAGATGCCATGACCTCTGATTATCTTCAATTTTCCTGCTAATGATCTTTAACAAATTTTTATTAGTGGACTCAATAAAGACATTGCCTTGTGGATAATAGTTTGATGAAGTATTAAAGAAAACACTATGTTTAACTTCCCACTGGTAGATCTTAGACACCACAAAAGCCATAAAATTATCAGAACTAATAGTTGAAGGGACTCCAAACTTGGTAAACAAACCTTCATAGAAGTCCATAACATTGGTTTCATTGGCTTCTTTTAATGCTACTATTTCTGTCCATCTAGAAAAATAATTTGTGCAAGTTATGATCAATTTTTGTCCAGAGCTTGAAGGGGTATTAATGAGACCAATAAAGTCTAATCCCCATTACACAAAGGCTTGATTTGCTAAAATTGGCTAGATAGGTAAGTTTATAAGCTTTACCTTTACAATAAACATAGCACATTGTCCACATTTCCTAGTCCATGCATGACAATGAAAAAATAAACTTGGCCTATAGTACCCACCCCTCATGATATTATGGGATGTGATCCTTGATGAATAATGGCCTCCACTATATCCATCATAAAACTAATAAATCAATTTCTATGTTTGACTTGGTTCTATAGATCTTAGTAATACACCATTGATATCTTTTTCTAACAACACATTATCAATAAGAAGAAAATGAATTGATTGTAATCTAAAATACCTCCTCTCTGAAGGGATCAAATGATGAGCATAAACAACATCATGTAGATATATAACATATCTTAGAACTAACTGGAATATGAGGTGTGATCATTTGTAATATTTTCATCATTTGACACCATAATCACCCCATTAGTATTTTGTAAGACTTCAGCTTGATGTTCACAAAATCCTTTGCCTCTAACAAACATTTTGACCTTGATTTTAACATCATATTCAATGACTTTGGTTATCCAATTATCTTTCTCGTAATTTATATTTTTGTTCAGGAGGAATTCTTTCACACTTGTATTTACAACCATCAAATGCATCTTATTATTGGATAACAAGTACCTAAAGCTTTTAAGAGATGTTCTGATGAAAATCACATGTTTCTCAAAAAACTAATACCTTAATTCATATTTTTATAAGCGTTTAATAAATAAGGCTATTAGATGTTGTAAGGATTTTTTTATTCTACTTCATGAGCATCCCTGAAATAGTGTTAATGTTAACATAGGAATACAAGAATAAATCAGTTGTAAAGTTAGGTTTTAGGAGTGTAAGAGAACTGGTTATAGATTTCTTGATATATTTAATATTTGTATTCCTCATTTAGACCAACTAACATTCTAACCCTTGTTTAGCATGGTTGTGAGTGGCCTAGCTAGAGTAGAAAAATTTAAAATGTATCTCATTATGAAATTGATCTTGTCAAAAAATATTTGTAAAGATTTCTTGTGTTTACAAAAGGAATGTGAAATAATTGAGTCTATCCTATTAGGATCTATGCTTTTACCATGTTTTTAAATTACATGTCCAATAAGCCTACCTTCACAAATAGAGAAAACACACTTTTTTGGATTCAAAGACACACCAAATTACATGCACCTTTCAAACTCATGTCTGAGATCAATCATATGTTCATATCCAATGTCAGAGAGTAATGGTTATATATTTCTTGATATATTGAATATTTTTATTCCTAATTTGGACCAACTAAAAATATAACTCTTATTTAGCATGGTTTTGAGTGGCCTAGCTATTGTAGAAAAATTTAAAATGTATCTCCTTATCAAATTGATCTTGTCAAAAAATATTTGTAAAGATTTCTTGTGTTTAGGAAAGGAATGTGAATGAATTAATTTTATCCTATTAGTATATATTATTGTACGATGTTTTTAAATTATATGTCTAGTAAGCCTATCTTCATGAATAAAGAAAACACACTTTTTTGGATTCAAAGACACCCCAAATCACTTGTACCTTTCAAATTCTTGTCTGAGATGAATCATATGTTCATATGCAATGTTAGAGAGCACTAGTTATATATATCTTGATATATTTAATAATTTTATTCCTCATTTGGACCAACTAAAAATATAACCCTTATTTAGCATGGTAGTGAGTGGCCTAACTAGAGTATAAAAATTTAAAATGTATCTCCTTATGAAATTGATCTTGTCAAAAAATATTTGTAAAGATTTGTTGTGTTTAAGAAAGGAATGTGAAAGAATTGAGTATATCCTATTATTATAAATGCTTTTACCATGTTTTTAAATTACATGTCCAATAAGCCTACCTTCATAAATAGAGAAAACACACTTTTTTGGATTCAAATACACCCCAAATCACTTGCACTTTTCAAACTCTTATCTGAGATGAATCATATGTTTATATGCAATGTTAGAGAGCACTAGTTATAGATTTATTGATATATTTAAGATTTTTATTCCTCTTTTGGACCAACTAAATGTATAACCCTTATTTAGCATGGTTGTGAGTGGCCTAGCTAGAGTAAAAAAATAAAAAAATTATCTCCTTATGAAATTGATCTTGTCAAAAAATATTTGAAAATATTTCTTGTGTTTAGGAAAGGAATATGAAAGAATTGAGTTTATAATATTAGGATCTATGCTTGTACCATGTTTTTAAATTACATGTCCAATAAGCCTACATTCATGATTAGAGAAAACACACTTTTTTGGATTCAAATACACCCCAGATTGCCTACACCTTTCAAACTCTTGTCTGAGATGAATCATATGTTAACATGCAATGTTAGAGAGAATTGGTTATAGATTTATTGATATATTTAATAATTTTATTCTTCCTTTGTACCAACTAAAAATATAACCCTTATTTACAATGGTTGTGAGTGGCCTAGCTAGAGTAGAAAAATTTAAAATATATCTCCTTATGAAATTGATCTTGTCAAAATAATTTGTAAATATTTCTTGTGTTTAGGAAATGAATGTGAAAGAATTGAGTCTATCCTATTAGGATCTATTGTTTTACCATGTTTTTAAATTACATGTCTGAGAAGAATACCTTCATGAATTGAGAAAACACAATCGTCTGGATTCAAAGACACCCCAAATTACTTGCACCTTTCAAAATCTTATCTAAGATGAATCATATGATCATACGCAATGTTAGATAGCACTAGTTATATATATATATATATATATATATATATATATATATATATATATATATATATATATATAAGTTTTGTATTCCTCTTTTATACCAACTAAAAATCTAACCCTTATATAACATGGTTGTGAGTGGCCTAGCTAGAGTAAACAAAATTTAAAATGTATCTCCTTATGAAATTGATCTTGTCAAAAAATATTTGCAAAGATTTCTTATGTTTAGGTAAGGAATTTGAAATAATTGAGTATATCCTATTAGGATCTATTATTCTACAATGTTATAAAATTACATGTCCAATAAGCCTACCTTCATGAATAGAGAAAAACACTTTTTTGGATTCAAAGACACCCCAAATTACCTGCACCTTCCAAACTATTGTTTGAGATGAATCATATGCAATGTTAGAGAGCATTGATTATAGATTTATTTATATATTTATGATTTGTATTCCTCTTTTGGACAAACTTAAAATCTAACTGTTATTTAGAATGGTTATGAGTGGCCTAGCTAGAGTAGAAAAATTTAAAATGTATCTCCTTATGAAATTGATCTTGTAAAAAAATATTTGTAAAGATTTCTTATTTTGAAGAAAGGAATGTGAAAGAATTGAGTCTATCCTATTAGTATCTATGCTTGTTCCATGTTTTTAAATTACATGTCCAATAAGTCTATGTTCATGAATAGATAAAACACACATTTTTGGAGTCAAAAACACCCCAAATTACCTGCACCTTTCAAATTCTTATCTGAGATGAATGATATGTTCATATGTAATGTTAGAGATAACTATTATGTCATCAAAATAAAAAATATAAAATTGTTAAGGAGACCCTAAAATGCCATATCCATATCCTTTTAGAATGTTCCATTAGCATTGGATAAACTTAAAGGCATTTTTTGTATGCAAATGTCCACCACTTTATGGTGAAGGCTATTTTGAAGTGTTCTTTTTCTTTGACCAAGATCTAATTATAACCACTATATCCATCTAACAAGGAGAAAATTTCTATAGTTTCAACTAGATGTAAAACTCTCTCTATTGATGGCAATGGATACTAGTCTTTAAGAAAGGCCTTGTTCAAGTCACAAAAGTCAACACATAGTCTTATTTCACCATTATTTTTCCATACTGGAACAAGGTTTACCACCCAATTTGAGTGCTTAATTTGAAATATTATAACTGACTAAATTTTTTTATGTAGCTTAGCTCTGATCAAAGGTTCAAGGTTTGGGTTATTTGTACTTTGTCTTTGTCTAATCCTCTAATTTAGTAGTATGGTGATCTAAACAGGGATCAAATATTTTAAGTTCACTGTATTTATATGCAAAGATATTTTCAAAACTGAAATGTAACATAATAAAATTTTCTTTCTTTGAAAATGAGAAAACTTTACCCAACATTAAAATTTGACTAGTGGTAATCTCCAAGTTTATATAGCGGTCTTCCTTGGTTGACACAAATTTTTTTTATTTTATCAATTCATCATCCCTGCTAAATATGTTTTCAAGGGTGAAAAACCCTTATCTAATCACCATACTACTGCAAATGTTTGTCTTGGTTCATTGAGAACTCAACTTCCTCTTATAAGAACTTAACAATCGTACTATCATCTTCAAATACTTACCAATTATCATGGTTGTCTAGGATAGAAGGCCTCAAAACTACCTTGATGTATGATTAAACTTTGTCATTTATTATTACATCTAGGATACTTAATTGTTTCTCAATGGCAACCACCATGTTTTCATCCTTGATCTTATTTCATGATATAGCTTAAATGTTAAAATATTGAATGTCTTAAACTAATTCCCATACTATATGATTATATGTGTTAATGAATCAATTTTTCCATACACTAAGTCCTCTTACTTATTGATCTACCAGTTCACTATCTCCAAATACTTGTAAGGTACTGACCTTCATATTTTTTGCCCATTGAAAACCATGCATTAGTGCTTAATATGCATTAACATTATTAGAACAACCAAAATGAAACTTGAGACAAGATAAATAAATTTTATTGTCTTAGTAAATTAAAATCATTCTAGATCTAGTGCCATATGTGTTCTTGGATCCATCAAAATATAGTTGCCAAGGTCATCACTAGGTTAATCATCCTTCATTAATGCTCAAATTGGTGTATCATTTTCATGAAGGCAATAGACACCATGTCCTTCTTTAATTAACTTTTAGGTATCATGATTATACAAATTAGAGGCCTATTCATCAAATAATAGATCTAAAACTCTATCCAAAGGTGAGTCAATTTCCACCTCATCAATTTATACTACTTTATCTAAGATAACACAATTAGTGTTCACCATACATGGCATATATGGATCCAAATGAAATATTGTAATAGATTCAAAACGTATTTTCACTTTAGTACCATACCCAGTCTTGAAGAACAAATATTTCCAATGAAATGACATATATCCTCTAATCTTTGACGTAAAGTCCCTTGAAAGACACATGACAAAATAAGGACGCAAGTCCACTACAACTATATCTTATTGAATAAAAACATTGGGACAAACATGTAATCTAAATTTTATATATTTGATTATCCTTACTATCTTTTTTGGACATCCATCTAATTTTAATACTCTTTTGGTATTTGGTTCATAGATAAGACCAAATTTGTCTAAAATTTTCTTGGGCATGACAATGCTACTAGATCCATTACCTACCATATAGTTATAAACTAACTAGTCACCAACTATCAAAGAGAGATAAAAGGGAGGTGTTTTTTTCAATTGACATTTATTTTGTCTGTGTTTGTCATATTATGTACTTACTGATCAAGTTACATGATTTATTGGTCTGAATTAGGAAAGACACATCCTTGTTTCTCACCTTATTCTTTAGACACTTTGAGAGCTAAAAGCTATTGAATGGGCACATATTTTTGAACTATAATAGTAATTTAATACCACATGATAATGATAACATTTTATTTCTTCATTTGATCTACTATGTTGAAGGAGGATCCACTAGCCTTTGGGTGTAACTTTTGAGTTAATGGTTTTTATCAAGTTAAAGGCATTTGGGGAACCTTCACTACCTCTACATTCTAAATATTTTTTGATATTGGAGAAATAAATCGATCCTTTAAATTTTTAATAATAAAAATAGGAACATTAGAAGCATTGCTCGTATCTTGAGTTTCCTCAACTACTCTTATTTTAGCTATAGTCAGATCTGTAACTTGAACATTTCTATTACTACTTTCTATAACCTAGTTGAATACAATATGATCATCTAATTACCAATTAAAAATATTAACATTAGGTTATATTGGAATTCTTTGAAACTCTCCTTATAATTCCATCTTCATGTCTTGATGTTGACCACCTTGAAGAGAGAACTATTCTAATGTATTTTGTGGCATAATAATATCCTTTGATATTAAGGCTTAGTTTTGAGTGTCATTTAGATTGGAGGGTTACCATCCTAATTTTTTCATTAAGTTATTTTGAGGAACAATAGATTTAAACTAGAAGGTGTACTAGGATCAAGGGTTAAATATCACTTAGGGTGTATTATAGCTCCTTCATTTTGTTAAGGTTGTCTATTATCATTGAAACCTTGATAAGGAGGTCTTTGGCTATTGAAAGATTGATAAGCTTTTTGGTTTTGTTGTTGGTAAGGTCTACATTGGTACTACTATATTTTGAGTAGGATTATCTCATTTCTAAAGGCCTGTAGCATACTATTCACATATCCAATATCACTAGCTTGATTAGAAGAACATACAACTTGGGATTTTAGGAATGGAATAGGAGCTATAGATAGAATATAATGAACTTGAGGAGGATAAATAGGATGAAATTCTAGGAATATAGGAATTAGAGGCCTTGAGGTAACCTTAGTAATTTGTACCAAGCTATTCTCTGCTCTTATTTTAAGTTCATAGTCATTTGACAAGGGATTACCACCCATGGATTATATCATGACACTTATGTCAGAATTGAGGACCTTTAGATGATATAAAAATGAAAACTCTAGATATATTCTAACTAATGCAAGGATTATAGTTCACACCTTTTGGAATCTAAGGTTAAAATTAGACATAAACTCATGGGGGTACCTTTGTATGGTAATTAGTTGTTCAACTAGTGATAGATGATCAAACATGTCTTCAAGTTACTTAACTAAGGTTGAACCTAACTCATCCCAAGTATAAATGGACGTTGAAAGAATATTCTTATACTATTGCAATATTTTTCCCTTAAAGGGAACAACAGTAATTTGATAGCCACATTATCTTGAGTAGCAATATGAATAGAACAAAGGTTGGTAACATCTTGAATATGCTCAATAGCAATAGCTTTATCCCATTCTCATGATAAAAAAGGGATAGTATATAAGGAAGACAAAAGAATGTAATAATATTGGGCTAAATTTAGTCCTAATAAGCATCTGGGAAAAAATAATTTGATTAATGGGGATAATAGATTAGACTAAAATAATAGGATAACCAATAGATGCATGCTTATTTTGATGATAAGGTTTTATCCTATTGAATCTTTCTTTGTTATAAGAAGTAAAAGAAAATTCAAAGTGTTCAAAAGGAGTAACTTTACATGATGATCTTGTTTTGACCTTTGGCATAAAATCACTTCCTTAAAGATGTTATTAGATATAAAACTTGAAGGATCATCAACTTGAGATGATGGTAGATATCTCCTCCTTTTGTAATATCTTCTTCTCAATTTTGTTTCTTCAATTATGCTAAAGAAACTTAGTCGAGCTAGGCATGCCAAAACTATTGGTGTTTTAGATTTGCACCCGAACTAAGAAGGGTATTATTCAGATCTTCCTACTCAAATCTAGTCCAATATGGGACTAAACCTAAGATGTGGTTGTTATAATAATTGATCAAACATCTAGAGAAAGTTAGAAACTTTCTTGGAAAAGTGGAGAGATAATAACAAAAATATATGAAAAACATGTAAATAGGGTGATGTACCCACAAATATAACCCTTATACATTGCACAAGATACACTATGAGACAATCAAGAACAAAAAATATTAGTCTCACATTAATATTTCACAATAAGGCATGAATTAGTTATTAAACTAGCATGAGAGGGTATACATACACTTTCAAAGATACACACTGAGTCACAATCAAGACCAAAAAACATTAGTCTCACATCAATATTTCAAAATAAGGCATAAATTAGTTATTAAACTAGCATGAGAGGGTATACATACACTTTCAAGCGAAAGAACAAACTGTAAATTACACATATAATTACCTTTGATAACTATAAATAACTTCATGAAGGTGAGAAAACTTAGACATAGATAAAGAAAAGACATTCACTTAACTATATTACATGAGTTCATGAAACACACTTCAATCTATCATGTGAAAATTTTAAAATTCAATCTTTATTGCATCAGAAAGGTGTTACAGTGCAAATATTGGCATAGCCTAAGCAAGCTAAAGTATGTGTGTATATTTCACTAAAAATTTCCAAAGATTTATCTCTAAAACTATTTGAAAGTTTGAAATATGGGAAAGATAGACTATATATAGAAAAAGGATGACATAAATGGAATTGTGATGTATTAGAACAAGTTTTTGAATGCTGACTCATGACCTTATAAATAGGGAACACATTTTATAAAATAATTGAATGCTCATTGTCCTTATCCAAGAACCAATATTCCGTCTTGGGACTCCATGTCATTATCTTTCTATTTTGATGATGATGACAATGTCTTGGAAATGATAGAATTATACCATATGTGCTTTAAGTGGCCATAGATACCTACTTATCAAAAATGTGATGATGTTGATAGAAGGGACAACTCTTTATGATCACGTTAACATCTATATTTTTTTCAACCTGAAGATGGGTCCATTATAGATGAAAATGAATTTAGTTGTCAGTTTTCACAAATTGATAATATTCATGAAAACCTATAAATTGATTGAGGTTGCTTTACAATCACTAGTCCATCTTCTATCTCTATATTTTCTTCAATATCAAAAACTTGTTCTTTATTAGAAAAACAAGTGATTTTCAATGAGCTACCATCCATGAGGATCCTCTATCTAGAATAAATGAACATGTGAATGGATTGACTCTACATAAGAGTTGACAAGTTCCATGTTATCGACAATAGGTCCCGTTTAAACTTCAATTGTGATGGAGCCTTGTCTTTAACCATCTGAACTCTCTCATAATATCTATTGTTAATTGAGTTATAATGGTGATACATATCCTTAATATTTTTTTCTTCTAGGTCGAATAAATGATTCATCATCCTTTAATGGAATTTTTTTACATTTTCCCTTTGTTCATTTGGCACCAACTGCCAATTTAGACCATTTCTATTGTGCCAAACTATCTTTATTATTATTGGTCATGTAGATTCTATTAAATTATTGAATCTAATCACACTGTTAGATCCAAATATATGAATTCACTTTAGTCCTTGATTTCCTATCAGTAGATCCGTTTGACATGTTGAATTGAGCATAGATCATCAATCATAATATATGAAGGAACAAGAGTATTTTATCTATTTGGGCCCAATTTCATATTAGTGCCTATGCCTTGTTTGATAAAATGTATTAATGAATTCATTTCATTGACTTATCTCAAACCCACCTTCTTTTCAATGAATGTGTACCATCATATCTCTACTCAATTGGTACGCACCATCAGATCTAGTCCAATTTATCACTCTTTAAGGTCTTTAACCCATGGACCTTTTGACTAGTTTGACTTTAATACAAATGATTATATCATATGTTTTAGTATGTAAACTCACATAGACCATTATATTATGATCAACTTTAAATTCTTAAAGGACATTTCAAACTAAAATAGTGAGTTTATGGAGCTTAAACATGACACTTGCATGAACATCTCATTATGTAAGCCAATCTTTGATTAATTAGATATTGAATTAAAAATCTCACATGGACATTAAATCTATGGAGCACATTTTTGGTAAAAATAAATTCATGGCACTATATCTATTTATCTCATGAGGGTTCTTGAGGTGTATTTACTAAATGCATAAGTGAACTGGTCTATTTTTTCTAGATGATATCTTGGTAATGGTCTAGTTATTTAAAATTGCATAGTCCATATTTGATCAAAATTTCAAGGTTATGATGATGTTCTCAATTTTTTTCATCCCGATATATGCTCTTGAATACTTCAGATATAATGAAACTGATTTAGACCCTTCATCTTCAATTATAGACCAATCTCTTAAAGATTAACTAGATCACACATTAAGTTTACTTAAAGTGTTTCAAAATATTTTCAAAAGCTATATGATATCCTCTTGAGGTTTATCTTCTCCTTGTGACATTGTGTCACTCTTCAATCAAGATCCTTCTTGGCTTATGAATTCTTGGATTACACACATTTTGGTATGTAGATCAAATTTGGTCAACAGAAACCTCCCCTCCAAATATAGGAGATAATTTTAGTCTCCTTCACTATTAATAAAAATAATATTATTCAAAGTACAAAATATTTAACCAACACTTAACCAACTAAGTTATAAGTTCTATATGATGGAAAATTATGTAAAAGTGTGAAGCCAATAAAATCATAATATAAATCCCATTAAGTCTACGAATCCAAGTGAGGACCTTGCGCATATAACTTTGGTGAGACAATACAAACTCTATAGTAATTTAAAACTAATGAATTACATAATAAATTATATAGGAAGAAATCAACCACGTGCAAACTTTGACAAGGACACATTTTGTAGACATTTATTAAACTATTTTTTTTATATTAACAATTAAATACAAATTTTACATATGTTTTAGTCAGAAAATCCTTATAAAATAATAAGGTGTGTTAATTTCATTATTATTTATATTTTTATTTCATTTTCAAAATTTTCTTGATATATTCATTTTACTTTATGCATTTATAAAATATTTTCATGTTTTTATTACTAGCTTATCATAAATATACATTGTGCCTTTATTTTACACTATTGTGACTTGTTCAATTGTCCCCACACCAAAAAATGTTAAAACATTATGGTGAACACAATCCTTATGAGCATTCAATATAACATTTTACAACCCTATTTTCCCCTTAAATATTCATTATATATTTTTTATGAGTTCTGATTAT